>VWZU01010116.1:95523-134480 GCA_013397095.1 Sterrhoptilus dennistouni
TCCCGGCCCCGCCGCCCCCGCCCCCGCTGCGGCGCGCCGCGCTCCCGCTCACTTGACCCGAGCCGAGGAAGCACTTGCTACTTTTGCCGGGATTTTGGTGCTTTCAATGAGAAGGAGCTCTCCAGGCGCCCGTAAATCAACTCATGCAGAAAAAGGAGAAAAGTTTTGGTAAGGCGGCGGTGGCCGGCGCTGGCGCGCAGCGGTGCGCTCCCGGGGGGAGGCGGGGGGGCTCCTCCTTCCTCTTCTTCCTCTTCTTCCTCTCCATCCTCACCGGCGGCTGTGCCAGCGTGTGCTCCCAGGAGAGCCGAAATGCCCCTTTCCTAGGACAGCTCCGTAGGACCGCTCTTTAAACCGATTCGTTTTGCTCGGTGCAACAAACATCGCGACGTGCTGTCCCCGACGCCTCCCTCTCCCCATCCTTGTGATGCTCGGGAAGGAATTGGCCTAAAAGGCTTGAGCGTCTAACTCTGAAAAAGGGATTCTTTGTTGCGGAGTATATGTTTCTTATTTATTTTTTTAATTTTATTTTTTTTTATTTTATTTTGCATGTGAGCTGCATCAAAATTGAACTCAGTCTTGCAAATCTCNAGAGATGGGGGGGACACACCAGGGGTAGGAACATAGCTCAGCAGCTCCAGCCCCTGAGATCTGGGTACATCTATTTGCTGTATCGTCCCTTAGGGGGCTACAGCCTGCAGGGATGCTCTGGGCCAGTGAACAGAGAGAAACAAGCTTTTAGGCCCAATCTAGCTTTCAAAAAGAGAAGGGGAAAGAAGAAGAGAAATCTTTTGTTTGGTGTCTCTTGGCAATCGACTAGCCATGTTGGCCAAATTCTTTTAATCTGTATCACTGCTCCCAGCTATGGGACTGCATTCCCATTTTTATTTTTTTGCCTAACCTCTTCTCTTTTCCTTTTTTTCATCCCCTCCTTCCCAACCCATATCCTTTATTTAGAAAGGAAAAAAAAAATAATAAAGAAAAAAAGCAGATTCCTCTGTGGAAGAAAGGGGCAGGAGGTGAAGTTTAGTTATATACCATGGAAAATTAACTCAAAAGTATACAGAAGAGGCTATATTCAGAGTGCTGAAATCCTTACTTTTATTTTTTTAAAAAAAACCCCGAGTGTTATGGAGTTGCGGTTACTTTGTTGTGTTAACTACAGAAGCTGAGACTGTGCGGATGAATGGCACAGAACAAGAGAGCATAATGGAGGCAATCAACCGTTAGGCTGGTTCACAATGCAATCCAGGCAATTAAAAGCTCACCAGAGTTTAAATGAAATGGTTCCACTTATTTCTGTGCACCACACTGCACAGGCTATTATTTATGTCTCTTTTTTTAATTATGATTTCCCTTAAACTGTCAAATAACTCAGAATAGCAGGGTCTCGGAGGCAATAAGAATTTTCCACTGAACAATTTACATGCCAATCTAAAACTAGTTACGACTCCTGATGGGCTACATATGAGTTCTGAAATGTTTCTTAGCTTCTGAAACCTCAACTTTTTTCTTTTTTTTCCCCCGTGTCTGTGTGTGTTGCCCTCAATTACTGGAACTCTGAATGCTTTTAGGATGAAGCTACAAAGTGGGAAAGCACCAGAAAAGTATTCTTTTTATCTTCTCCTAGACCCCTAGCTCTCTTGTTGACTGAATGTTGTCTGTCAGTTTGCTTTTGAGACTGATGCACCCAATACTTAATTTGTTCCAAACTGATTTTTCAATTTTTTTCTCCCTAAATAGAGGCAAGTTTTCCCTTTTGTGCTGTTTGTGCTACTGTCTTTGGTAGAACTGTGTGCATGCTTCTGAAAAAGGGGGGAAGAGTGGTCTTTAAAAGTTTGTAAGAGATCCAGTGCATAATATCCAACTCTTCCTCCCAAGGACTGCCTGTACCACAAACAAGAACTGAGTTCTGAGTGTCTCATGCCATGCTCAGCACCCTCAGGGACTAATCCCGCTTACAGATGCTTCTAAATCACCAACACAATATAGTTCATTACATCAAATCTTCATTCCCTTTGATTTTTGAGAAGGGTGATGATTTGAGAGAGATGGATTTTTTGCTTCTCTGCCTTCCCCGGGAGCCTAATTTAGCTTTTTCCAGCAACCATTCCTCTTTATCATGAAATCATAGTTACAAATCAGTTGACAGTGTTTCATCACACAATAATAACAATAAACAGGGATGAGAGTCAGTTGCATGGAACTTATTTGGGGACATCGAGAGAAAACTGAAAACCTGCAAGTCGGGTTTTTAAGTTCTCCCTTCAAAAATCATAAAGGTGGTGAATAGGTGATGAAGAAGTCTCATTCCTGCCACAGCTCTGCAGTTTATGTGCAGTATCCTGGGGACTGGAGGTGGAGGAAGGGAGGGAGCGGAGGGAAGGATAGAGGAAGCCCTTGAACGCATATTGGGGTGAAATAAAAAGGGTTTGTTTGACAGTGACAGACTAGGCACTGAATTTTCTCAGTTCTGAGAACAGATCTGCTCTGTGATGCAGAGCATGGGTAGAACTCTGCAGAACTGAAGGGAAAGCTGGGTTTGATTTTTCTTTTTTTTTTCTTTTTTTTTTTTTTTTCAGCCTGGGTGTAGCACTTAGGGAATTGTATGATGTTTTGAAAGTGCTCCATAAGCTCTGCTTTCCTGGGGGAGGGGGAGAGGAAGGCAGCCAGGCAGCAGTTCTGTGCACTGCCACCTGATATTTCAGGAATGAGCAGTTGGATGGGTTTGTGGATGCTGTCAGCCTCTGAAAAGGCCCTTCCCATGTCCTAGGAAATAAATGAGTACTTAAACCGCAGCCTGTGAAAAGCTGGCTGACAGTAAGCTGCAAGGTATTCTTATTGCCAAATTAAGGGAGAGCTAAAAATACACGAGCGTGGATCTGAAAAGTCCAACTGCATTGGAGATCTTATGGTAATGTTAAAGGGGAGAGAGAAGGTCTGTGAGGTGATCTGCATTAGGGCGGCTCATACAATACAGGGGGAAAAAAAAAAGTAATAAAATGTCTCTTGTCAAAACGAAGGGATTTAAACAGGGTGTGTGAAGATTTTCAAATTCGGGGATATGTCAAACACTTCTTGACTTTGTTTAGAACCCTTCTACACTTCCAAAAAAGCATAACTTCTCTTTTTTTTTTTTTTTTTTTTTTTTTTTTTTTTTTTTTTTTTTTTTTAAACAATGAAGCTGTAGTTTGGGGAATTTCAAATTATAAAATAGAACGAACTTCATGGTGTGTAGAGTGAGAACAGATGAGATCTATCAGAGGAGGAAAGCATTCCTTCCCTCCAAAAACTGCTGCAGATAGAATCCCTAAACTGAAGATGCTGCCAGTGGGGTGTCAATACCACCTTCTCTCTCTGCCTCAGGAAAACAGGCATGCAGGGTTGAAATACTCCTTCCATGGAGTGTTTGCCCCTACAAGAAGGTTTTGGGCTCACCAGTGTGAATGACAGGGCTCTGCCTGTTTTCCTCATGTAGTGAGTATCTCAAAAGCTGTAGAGGCTATGTGCAAGCTGCAGTTTTATTTGTAATACAATAACCTCATGTTTGCAGCATATACCTCGGGAATTATCAGGCTTGATTACTGCAATCTGCTCAGACATTCAGCTGTTTGGCTGTGTTTTTGTGGCATCTTGTTCCCTTCAGACAGCTCAGGACAGTAGATCAGCCTGGATCAGAGACTGTCAGCCTCCACTCTCTAACCCGCTTCCTTATCAGGCGATGAAATTTTTACATTAAGATTTTTTTCGTTAAAGCCTTTAACTGTGTTAGCTCCTAGTTTATTCTGGTTTCCCTCGAGCTAAAGATTAAAGTCCTAGAACAGCCCTTCATGCTTCTAAACTTTTTTTTTTTTTTTTTAAACTGAGTTACAAGAAGTTTATACAAAATGTAGCTGATTTTATGCATTTGTCCTCTACATGGCCAAAGAGAGGGTCTGGGGATAAGCCTGTTGTTGGCACCTAGTGGATATTTACACACTACTGTGATAAGCAACATTACAGATTAAGGCTTTTTGAGCAAGTGATGTTATTAGAGTTTCAGCAGGACTTCCCTTTACAGCCTGGTATAGGTTCCTTACCAAAAATCTCAGATATTTTCACTGCTTCCAGTCATTTATTTGTAGTCATGTTACTTTGCTGTTTCATGGATGTATCCTGGATTCAGGGGAGTCAGCTGTCAATTGAAAATGCTGTAAAGGCTCAGCCTTTGTCTCATGGTGCTTTCTCCAGAGGAAATGTGCGTGTTCACTCCCAGATCTGTGGAACCCAGCACAGGTCGCTGGATCTCATCGTCCCTTTTGGGAATGAGAGACAGATCTTAGGAGTGGTGAGGAGCCATGAGCATCAACTGGGGAGGGATGGGAGGGGCAGCACTGACCATTTTTATACTGCTAGATAGAAAAATGCAGACCTTATGCTTGTGTCACAAGACTTAGATGTTGTGCAGCAGCACTGCCGGGGTACTTTGGGGTGTCTATTAGCAGAACTGCCTGCACACCACTGAACAACTCCTCCACCAGATAAGTGTATCACCCCAAGGTGTGTGATAGGCTGCATTGCAAAGACAGGAGCAAGGCTGCTGTGCTCATATGTTGCAATGAGAATTACTATTTCTAAGTCAGCAATCAGCTTTGCAGGTGGGACTTGGGACTTGGGCTTGGGAACACTGGAAAGTCACTTAACTGGCCATGCAGTCACTGCACTCCACATAAAATTCCATGTGTTCTACATACACCTGCGTGGAGATCCCTGGGATGCCTCAGCCTCTGGTCTTTGCAGCCTTGACATCCATAAAAGGCACGCTTTGCCATTGTTTCATTTTCATGTTTTTCTTACGGGGGATTTCAGAAAAGCAAGCATAAACCAAATGAAACGTCTGTGTTCTTGCTCCCTGAGCCTGCCTGTCTGTGGTGGGGTGTCACAGCACCAGCCAAGATCTGCTGATAGAAGCTGACAGTGCCAAGCTTTCTTAACTCCAGGTAGTGGAGCGTTCATGATGAGGGGCTCTTGAATTTGCTCTTCTTTGCTACAAGACTCTATTCCTTTCTCAGTCTCTGGATAATACTAGTGTTCCAACCCCCTAATGTTGGAGTAGGATTTGCCAACAAGGCAAGAGAATTCATTCCCCAGTCTTGACAAATCCTCATTGCAATATTCAGGTGCACTCTAGTGAGTAGCATCTTTTTGAAGTTGCATCACGGGCTTTAAAACAGTGAGGAAACCTACTACGGAACAGTGTGTCACTTCTTCCCTACTCTCCTGTGCCTGTTTGATGCCCACTAAAATATCCACAGGGCTATTATTTCTGCTTATCCTAAGAGGTAACTGTGAGAGAATTAGTCTGAGTGCATTGGGATGGCAGCTCGTGCAGCTTAGCAGAGAGACCAGTGTGTGAGCACTTTGGGGCAGTGACCTCTCCCCATTTACCGCAAAGCCGAGGGCAATTGATTTTTGGATGGATCCGTGGAAGCTGGCTGTGCTGCTCTGAGTAACATCGCTCAACTCTGTTCCACTTTTCACTAGTTCTGTCCATTAAACAGCATTTCAGGTGTTTGAATGGCTTCTTAAATGCTCTCAGCTATTACGTCAAAAGGTGTATATATACTTAATGGACACTGCTGTACTCCTTGTCCTGAAGCTGTTGGCTAAAACTGGGATTGGAAAACGGGGCAGTATTTTTTTTTTTTTTTTTTTTTTTTTTTTTTTTTTTTTTTTTTTTTTTTTTTTTTTATAACNTTTTTTTTTTTTTTTTTTTTTTTTTTTTTTTTTTTCTTTACAAACTAGAACCTCTCTGACCTTGGGCAGATTATTTTAAGTCAGATTTTTCGGAAGGTCCTTACACTGCAGGTTGTGACTGGTGTTGCTGGTACTGAAGTCTTTGGAAATCTCATTGCTTCATTAATATGTCTAAAAAAACCCTAAAATGTTAAACAAAACACCCTCTTGCCAGCATCAAAATTTCTGTGTCAAATCTCTCAGAAACTCTTGCTCTGTGTCTCTAAAAGCTCGAATCTTTTCTTCTTTAAAAACTGAAGTTCTTTTATATTTTATAAAGATAGGGCAAATAAGCACAAATATGTGGATTTAACTGTGTTTGCCATATAGATATCCTGTTTATTTTAATTTTGGGTTGCTAAGTATAGGAGATGTGGTGTTTATTTAAATTTTGCATTGCTAAATATTGGATACTGTGGCTGAAATTGGATGACTTTTACAACTGTTTTAATATTTCATGTTATTTTTTTAATCCTATTTCTTTTCAGCAAAGAGATCAGGTAAATGAGGTGTTAAAGAGAAGCTGTGGAACTTAGAGCAGTGGAAGTTTCTGCTCTCAAATTTATCTTAACCTTGTTTTCAGCTTGCTGTGGACTGACTAGGTTATTTTATCCTACCTCCACCATTGACTTTTAAATGAACTGGGTGTGGGGAGCAGTGAGGAAGAAAAGGGCAAGAGTTTTTTTGTGCTTGAGAGAATATCTATTTTCAGTCTCCTCTTGTCTTACTGTATTTCAGGTATACAAATGCTCTCAGTCCAGCCAGACACCAAGCCGAAAGGTTGTGCTGGCTGCAACCGTAAGATTAAAGACCGATATCTTCTAAAAGCCCTGGACAAATATTGGCATGAAGACTGCCTGAAATGTGCCTGCTGTGACTGTCGCCTGGGGGAGGTGGGCTCTACCTTGTACACCAAAGCCAACCTGATCCTTTGTCGCAGAGACTATCTGAGGTAAGTCTCAGCCGTCTTCTGTTCGCTGACAAACCCGGCAAATCTGTTCAGCCCTTCCTGCAGGGCTGCTCTCACACAGCCAAGGCTGCAAGGCCGAGCATTGGTGGGGATGAGGTGAAACAAATACTCAAATATGGAGATTAAATTAAAATATGAGTCAAAAGGTGCGCACACAACCAGGTGGTGGAGGTGGTTGCTACATTTCTGATACTAGTGTAGAAGGAAATAATTCCCCACTGCTTCCCACAGCATCGTGCTCCTGAGAAGGTGGTGGTCTCCAGCTCCCCCTCCTCCTGGTAGCACAGTGGTGGCCAGGTGTGGCAGCCCAAAACCAGACATGGTTTCAGCTTCAGGGCAGGGTTGGAGCCCTGCAGGTGAGGAACATTTCACCTGTCCTCACTTTTGTCCTCTTAGTTTGCCAAGGGACTTCTTTTGTGGGACTCAAGCTTTCATGGATGTTGGCACTCAGCTGTTAGAAGATGGACCAGGATAACCAAATGATTTCCCCATTTTTTAATAATCATGACTCTGAGCTCCAATCCACTCTGCCCTTTGTTTCAGTTGGTGGCCCAGGTGGGATACTGGCTAACCTGTGGCCACTTGTTAGAGGTACAAATAGACCCACTTTCTTATCTTCTTGTTTGCTTGTGGACCCACATTCTCAAAAATGTTTGAGGAATAACTCACAACAAAGTACTGATGAGCAGCACCAGGATAGTTCATCTACACATCGTGTGTCAATAGGGTTGCTTTGCAGGATATAATTTTAACTGGGAAGTTTAGTCTCCCTGGGCTCTCAATCGTAAATAGAGAGAAAAGGCTCCTCTGGGGTGATTCCGAGCACCTATTTCCTATGGTAACACCTTTCCTCCATTCCCTGTGGAGGGGGTCTAAAGAGACTAGCTGCTCCAGGCTAAGGTGAACTTCTGGGAATATTTCCCCTGCCCCTTTAGTGAAGCCTTTTCCTCTTAAAGGGACACCGAAGTTGCTAATACATTGGGGAAAAATTAAAATTCTTTTTGAATGCGTTCACTTCCAAGTTCCACTTAAGTACAGGATCCAAATAGGAGGTTAGGTTCCCACACACTGATCAGTTCCCAATTTACACACCATGAGTAGGTTGGAACAGGAACCAAGACTAAAGCACTGACAGCTATTGGTACTTTGGCTCTCCACATAACCACCTCTAGAAAAAAAGAGTGGAACAAAAGCCTACACAAACGCATTGTGCAATTGTTGAGCTGGGGCTGAAAGGCAGATCAGTTTCTTCAGATGGGCTTCGACTACATAGTGGTAAAAGTATTCTGCTATCTATTAAAGCTCTGAACTGAACCCGAGACAGAGTGCTGGGAATTTAGCATAGAGGCTGCATCTTAAACCCAAGTGGTGAAGTGGCCAAAGTAGTAGGTAACTAAACCTCACTTTTAAAAACTGTTGGAACAGAAGGGAATTGTTGTACATGAACCTAGGTCGCTTGTGGTCTTTAGGTGAATGTGTGTAGAGAGGGTTTGAACACGGGTTTTGGTGCAGGGAAGTAACATCCCAATTTTTAAAACCCATTTTAATAATCTTTATATAACAAATGCCTGCAGGAGTGAGAGAACTGCTATGACTGCTTCATCTGAGTCCCAGATTTGCTGGAGACTTTGAGCTCACTGAATCTCCCAAGTGCTAGTGCAGTAGATCTAATGTTTTGAAATCAAATGTTTAAAATCAAAACCAGAAATGATGTGGTAGTAAAGATATGAGCAAAGCATTTCCCCAGCACAGATACATTCACACACACTCTTGCTCTCTGGTCTTTGAGGGTGTAATAGGAGTAAATGTTTTGCTAACAGATTGCTAAAACCCATACTAAGTGATTCAGGGAAAGGAGATTTTTTTTTTAATTTTTTTTTTTTTGTCTGTCATGATGATATTCAAACTGGCATTTCATTTATTTCTTCATACATAACATCTTTTACTTTTGCACATGAAACCAGCATACGTGAGAAATATTATAATTGGTTTTAAGATGTTTTGGCTTTTTGTCTCCAGATTTATTGAGTCTTAATGAAGCTATTTTGTTATGGCTTTTACTATTTTTTTGAGTGATGCTTTTGAGTGCATAGATTTAAACTTGGTATTTACACTAAACTTCAAACTGATGCACTTAAGGTAATTGCAGATAGTCATTTGCCTCATTGCATCTTATCTAGTTAGTTATGCAGTGAACCTATAAAAGTGATCTTTTTAGTGCTAATGTACAAACTAGTTAAATTTTCTCTAGCTTTGTAGTCGAATAAGATTTCATATTTAGCAACCCACTTGATATGAATTCAAGGAACAAATTGCATTGTACTAATGAGCACGTTAGAGTTCGATTATGGTTTCAAACTATCTTCTTAGGCTTTTTTTTCTTTTCAACCATAAAGGGAATCTTCGCTGCGTATAAAACTGTTCTGGCTTCCTATTAATTTATGTGGTGCCCTCTAGAGGATATGTGGCTTGAACGATACTATAAAGAGTAAAATTGCTTATTAACTTGTCTCTCAGTGTTCATTATGCCTTTCAGTAAGACAGGCATTCTACAGATGCTACAAGCAATCATGTAGCCAGTTTGGGTGCTTTAGCATTCATGTTTAAGTTCATAAGTGGTGTGATTGTGTCTTTGCCTGTTTGCAAAAAATACTTCCAGTATCTTTCATTCAGAGATGCCTGCCAAAAAATCTATACCCTCCCTGAGCCCTGATGCATGCTCTCATGCTGCAGTGGAGCCCTGAGGTCCCCACTTTGAGCTTCTTACAAATACTCCATATCTTCAGAACTTCAAATCTTGCTTTGCTTTAGCTGCCTCCTTTGGTGAAATTAGGTAATTATACTACACTAAAACTTTTTTTCTCCAGATTGGGAGGGATTGAGGGAATGGAAGGAATCTTTAATGAAGTGATGAGCTTGAAAGATACTGTGGGTGTGAGAGGCTTTGCCCTGGAATCTGATTCCTGTTGGGCACTCCGGTGGTTTCTGAGGTGTCGTAGGACACCGCGGTGGCAGTGGCAGGAATGAGCTCCGTGCTGTTAACGAGGATGGGAACTGACTTGAGTAAAGAAAGGGCTCAATGTTAGAAATAACACACTCTGCGAAAATGATATGCAGGATATAATTCCCCTGCAGGCCTCTTCCTCTGCTTATGCACTCCTGGGTTAGAAAGTGAAGACTTAATTTAAGGAACTTAGGTTTACGCCAATATTTCAAGTCCATTTATAGTAAGTGAAATATGCAAGAACTTTTTTTTTCTACCCTTCTTTTTCTCCAGAGCTGTACGGTGACATCTTAATGCATCAGCCTATCCTGCTCTTGTCCTCTCTTCTGACTGGCAGCGTGTCCATTTACAAGCACAATATTCCCTTTGAAATCTGTCATTACTGCCATTAATGACCAGTCATTATGTTAACAGCCCTTGGGCTGTTAACATGTCAAACTGGTTGTTAACTGGAATGTTATTACTTATTTAAACCGCAGGTATGAGTTGTGTGAAATGTGCTTTGGTTGCACGATCTGGGCTGCTTCTGCTCAAAACAATAGGGAAACAGCAGAGCGTTTGCCTTTGGGGTGCCAAGGGATTTGCTTTCTGTTCCATCTGCTCATTTGATTTCTGCATATTTGTGAGGTTCCCCTACCCCTGGGCAGCCTCCTAATTTCAGGTGCAATTGTGTGCCATCCCTTCTCTTAGCCTTGCCTGCAAATGGGCAGCCGTGGATGTTTCCAGATGCACGGTAACGCCTGCTGCACATTTGAGATTAATATCTGGCCCCTAGAAGTGTAAAATAAAAGACCGACAATTACATGTAACTCAGTTGTATTAAATAATGAGCTTCCTTGGATGCAGCAGAAATATGAAAGTACAGCTGTGCTAAGCTAGTTGCAATGTAGGTCAATCACCCTTTTCACTTAGGTTTTTAACTACGCAAACCCCGCTGAGCGACCAATGACTACAAAGTGCTGTTTCATTCCTATTTAATTTTGGCAGCATTTTACTGAAGAGCAGGCATTCATGCAGCTAAATTATCTTTGCCGTTTCTGGTTTTAACTCCAGCTCCATGACACTAAATGTTGGAGTGCATATCTCTTAGTAAACACAAAGAATATGGTTTCTGATATTTTTTTTTTCCCCAAATCCATCTCTTGACATGGAAATTGAATTAGAACTTTTATTACTTTTTTGCATAATTTCCCTAGCCAGGCAAGCAAGATCATAAGAAAAGGATTATCAAAACTAACATATTGGGGTGGAATTTTTGCCCTTAAACACATCTAGAACCTTACTGAAAATAGGGAGGAGGATGACAGAAAATCTATCCTCTTCCCCCACTCTTCCCCCTCTACCTCGGTGTTGATATTATTTGTAAATATGCTGCAGACTTTAAAAGTACCACTGAACAGCTATGAAAATGAGTAGATAATCATTCCTGAGGAAAGGGCCAGAACATATTGGTTTTTTCCTCTTCCTCACTTGCTGGTTGCAACACCTGACAAAAGCCAAGTCCCTAAAACTGGATATTGGAGAAGATCTTACAAATCATGAGACTTGACCACAGAAAGTAGTTTTCAACCATAAGCATTATAGAGATGCTGCCTTTGTAAAATATTTAGCTTCAGTGCACACTGAAAAGAGCAGAATTTAGGAACCAGTTTTGTCTTGTACCACTGATCCCATTCTGAAGGCAATTATTATTTTTAAAAATTTTCATGCTTAGAGAAACTTAGTGTCTTGTGGCCTGCTGCTGATTAGCAGACTCCATTCTTCTCTCATGTCATGGGCAATATTGCAAACACCCAAGATATCAGCTTGCTTAAATGCATGTATAAATACTCAGTGTGGATATTTTCATGGGTATTGTGTTATAAATTGTTTTCAAAATGCCTCCTCAATATGTTTCTTGCCCAGCTTGATTAAATACGGGTAGACCTTTAAAGATTTAAGAACTCTGGATTTTCAGGAATATTGAGGTATTTATGGAAGTAAGGCTTTAGAACTCCTCTTTCTTCACCAAAGCTTTTTAGAACAGTACCCTTATTTATACACTAATATCCTTGTTGCAATACATTAAAACGTTCAAGGGACTAGTAGTTTGCAGGAATATGCCCTAAAAATATTTTAGAATACTTAAAAAACACGGTAGGTGTAGCGATTCATTTGTTCTAATTTTGCTGTGTGCCGTGAATGCTCTTCTAAATTTACATAAATGGTATCATTTAGTATGTCTTGGAAAGAGGAAAAAAAAAAGGCAAGAATACTCTCTCTTCCTCTAATTGCCAAAGGTTTTGAAAGCCTCCAAACACCTTAACAGTTGTTGAAAGGGATAAGGAGAGTGATGCACACATGCACAGCTAATCCACCCAACTTGCGAAGAATAATGCTTTTGATTTAGTTACACTCTGGCTAGTTTAGCTTGTTCTTATTTTAGCTCATCTCTGATAGCTTTTAATAAGAAACCTTCAATTAAGCTGTTAAAATTGGTGTTTAAGTCATGTTGAAATGCTGTGAAATGTGTGTACTCAAGTTTGACGCTCTTCAGTAGTTCCATGTGTTTCCCCATATCTGCTGGTATTTTTTTCTTCAGAGCTGCCAAATTCTTAATAATTGTGTTATTTTTAGTGGCTTAAAATACACAGTTTAATTTTCAAGAATATGAATCTTCCCTCTTATAAGGCTTCTTGAAAACCAGACGCTTCTCCTGTGTTGTCAAAATACCTCATTAATCCCCTGGAAACGTTCAAAGAATTTCAGGAGACTTTTCAGATGAAAGTACTGTGCCTCTTAAAGCCTGTCCTACAGCTCTTCATTACAGCACTACAGTGCCGTGTATTTTGATGGGAAATTATTTTACTACAAAGGTTTTGCCCATACAGAGCAGCTCAGTAAAGCTTAATAAAAGCAGTGATTTTGGGGAAGCCGAAGTAATTCTGCAGTGCCAGAGGATGGGATAAGGTTCCTGGCAAAAGAACAACAATTCTGTAGTTCTGCTTAGTATTTCCTGTAATCTCTTTTGAAAGAAATGTGAATTTCTTGTTTTCATCCTTGCTAATATTGGTTTTTTCCCTCAGAAGTGACTTTGTGACCAGTACTTCTTATGAAATATCTTTAAAACAATATCCATAATAAAGTTAATTGACTTCAGGAATAAATATTATCAACTACATTTTGACATGGGATTTGATAGCCAAGGTTTAACTGGAAAATTTCTGAATTTTCAACCAGAAGCTTATGCAAAACAAAGCATCCATGCATTATGTAAATGCTAAATGTAGAATTACATTTAGCTTTAACAGCCTAACAAAAGAGGTGCCTTTGAGAAGTTGTGATTTCTGCTACATATCCGTTCCTTAAAAAATTACAGTTTTCTATTTCTTTTTTATTGTTGTTTGAAATTTTAATTAGTTTTTGGGGATATTTTACACTGAAAACTGAAAAAAATCCCTCAAGTCTCTATAATTTAATTAAAAGAAAAGGTCTATTACTGAATTTTGTTACTTGCTATTTACTGTATCTTTCAAGTCTTCCAGAAAAGATACAGCATTCCTTCTGGATATGAATGTTTGAGTAACATGCAAAAATCAAAATGGGTTAACATTTTTGTGCACTTCTTTAGCCCTCCTGACTTTAGAAATTTGCTTTCCTTTTTAAATTTCTCACTGAAGTTAAGTATATTCATGATGGATTTGGAAACCAAAATACACAGTTTACAACTTATGGTTTCCAAATGAAACTGGTTTAACTATCACAGTCCTTAAGAATCTGTATTTTGGGAATACCTTATTTAATGTTTCTGGGGTTTTTTGATGGCTAATTTCCCAATAGATTCCTTAGTATGCCAATAGATGCCCTTTTAATAAATCCAGGTAATAGTTATACATTTGGGGGATTTTTGGTCAAAATATTTTTGAAGAATTTTTGAAGTTTTTTGGACGCAAATATCTGAAGCAATGAGTCTAAATTCTCAAAAAGCTTAGAATGTTCTACACCTTCTTCCCTGTAATGTAATTCTGGTGCTGTTACTTTACATCTTCCTGAAGCTGCTTCTTGCCTATCCTGAATAAATTGGCCTTTCAGCACCTGGGTCTCGTTGCATCTCATTGGGACATTTAAAAATGGCTGTGGAGACCAGCAGATCCTTCATTTAAACGAGTAAAAAGGATGTCCAAGTGATCTTCAGAAACATGCACCTTTTTTAGCTGTATGTATTAATCTATCAAATTATACATATGTTTTTCAAATCACACATATATCCAAACAGAAATGCAGAGATTTATACATGTAGAAATCACAGGGGAGTTCTGCATCCCACATTCTACAGGTGCTTGCAAGATGATCATGGTCTCATCTTCTCTAAACCAGTTCAGACTGAGTTTAAATGAATGCTGATAGTTGAGCATTTTGACAGCCCCGTGGCAATTGACATGGTCAGTTGCAGACTTAATTTAGATGTTAAATTGTTAAATAATCCATCACTTAAAATGCTGTGATGGAGTGCCAGTATAAGGAATCCAAGATCCATGTCTCCCCACCTGACATCAGAGCTGTGGCTACCAGCAGCTGGAGAGTATTTGCCACCTATTTTTCAAAGAGCACAATGATCCCAACTATTAATTGCAAGATATTTTCCTTTGGGATTAGAGTGAATCCTGTTGATCTATTTCATAGCTAAAACACATCACAGGGAAATTTTCACGAGCAGAAAATCACCAATTTTATAAAAAGCAGAATATCTCTGGAATGACGTTCCCTGTGACATTCCCCTGCAGGTCTTGAGTAGAGTGGTGTTGTGAAATAGTGGAATTTAAACTTTTCATCTTTTCATTTGCAAAATCGACAATATCTCATGCTGGCACATAGCAGATGAAAGTGATAATTGCACAACATGCAAAGATAAAATATTTTGGGGGCGGGAGGTAAGAGCAGAGAACATTGTGGATTTTATTGTGTCTTTTTTAGGATTTTGAAGTGGTGAGAAGTGAGGATGTCAAAAGTGAGAATGTCAAATTGTACATTTGAATATGCTGTAATTGACGGACTAATTAAGGAAATGTTATCCTACACCAGGCAGCAAATGCATTCTTGCTCTTGCATTGCTGCTATCACATCTTTGTTTTTAACAAAACTCAAACATAATGTACAGAAATAATTATATCTCTCTTGATGTTCTCATATATATTTTGATTTAATTTTCAAAAGGCCTGAGAACCCTACCTGATTTTTGTTCATGACAAGTGTACCAACCATAAATATGAGTCTACTCCGTCTCTCAGGTTTTGGCTTAGTGGGTAGTGTTTATTATATTGTAACCCAGCACTGATCCACCACAGGATAAAATAAATGTTATTTTCTTCTATTTTATAATACTTCTTTGCAGGTGCTTTAAAGATAAATATATATTAAATTTGATGGAAATAGTTTTAATAATTATCCACTTACGTAAATACGTTCACTCGAAGAAACAGAATTTATTATTCTTTATCAAGTTCTAACAATAGTGCAAGTAACAACTGAACTTGGTTTTGTCTTTTAGACACATTTTAAGGAAGGATTTCTAGGTAGGGATAGCTCAAATGAGTTGCAGGCTGCAGATTAGGGACGTAAATTGTAATCATTGTGAATTGTTTTCTTATCTTTTGTCACTATGGTAGTTTCTACATAAATCTTGAAGTTGTTTTTCTGAATCCAGGACTGAGCTCAGACTACTACTGAACTCAGAGCTACTACTTTTTTCTCAAAATTTCTATTAAAAAAATCAAGATTTTAAGACAATAGAAAATTTAAAAGCTTGTTTTCCCGTAAAGAACAGACTTCATTTCTCCCCTTTTAATTTGTATTAAACAATTTTACATGGAATTCAGATTTTTCTAGGGCTTGATGTTTGGATTTACAAAATAACCTTTTCAAAGAAGTCTTTGTAAGCCTAATGTGCCTGTCTGCCTTATACAAAGTGTTAAGGAGGAGGAGGGCAGTTGCAATAACAAGCTGCTCTGCACTAGTTTTTGCTGGCTTCCTTACTTAATCTGCAATCTGATGCATTTAAGAGTGCTCTATACCAAAATAACATTAAATCTAATCTTCCAAATGTGTACTACATGCTTGACTTGGTGTAGCCTGAATAATCCTATTGAAAGGTATAGGGCCTATTAATTTAGAAACACACCTTTGTGGAGCCAAACATTTAAAATTAGAATGGCTTTGCCTGCAAACCCATCTTGAATTGCCACATCCTTGTTCTTTGTGTGCTGTTGACAAACCTCCCTGGTCCAGGAAAAGCTCAAACCCAGGGCTCTCATCCTGGCCAGGCATCAGGATGTTGCTGTGTCTGGGATGTCAATCAAAGTTTTGACACCCTGTGACAACCTTGCCCTGTTTATGTCTGACAGGAAGGATGGTTATTTGTATGCTAATCCTACCTACCACTGCCCCAAATCAAACTGCTGGGGAATGATTTAATAGTCCAAATCTAGGCTTGGCTCTACAACCCACTGCCAGCTCATGGGCTCTGCTCTCCACAGCTTGCCTGGAAAACAGCAGTAGGAGGTGTGACAAAACTTTACCAAAAAGCCCTGAGGTTTTTGTGTTGATGCTTGTGAACCTTGGGTTCTTGATGAGCTTTCTCTTCATGCTCCAAAATTGCACTAATGAACATGTGCTGTGTACTTAGCAGCTTTAGGCTTCTAGAGGAATATGTTCATTTTTATTAGAATACTGCATTCATGCTTTTTTTATGCTCCACAAAGTAATAAAAATATATTAAAATCCAGTGTGACATCAAATACTTATAACAGGGCCACTAAAAAATAAATTAAAATGTATTCTTTCTGCTCAGAACTTCACTTACTAAAACAACCTTAAAACCTAGAGGAAATGCTGCACACACTGCAGCAAATGTGCTGGTTTTAATGAGCCTGGCTGTACTGTGAAGTTAGCCAAGAGCACTTCCCCCAGCACCTCCTTACCTAATTCAGTCATAATGCGGAGTGAATCACTGGGAAGGGAGTCAGAGAGCAAAACAAAGAGCACGGGCTGCTCCACGAGCACACATCCAAGGCTGGGTGTGCTCTGTGCTCTCCTGAGGCCTTTCATTATTGGGTCCCGGGCAGGGTCCCAATTATTCTCTGCCCCCAGGTGCAGAACAGCCCCAGCATTTTCCTGTAGTCACCACAACAGCATCTTCCTTTATTCTCCCTATCCCTTGTAGGTTCTCACCTGATAATTACAGGTAAAACACACAAGTGTGTTTTGTAAGAGCACTCCTGAAATGTATAGGGTAGGTGGTAGCACCCAGTGCAAGTAATTCAATAATTTGGCCATGGGATATTTGGAAGGTGAGCACAAGAAGCGCAGCCTCTTCTCCCTGCTGTGGTAAGCAGATGCTTGCTTTCATCCACCTCTTTTCCCTCCTTGTACAAATATCCTTCCTCTGCTACAAGATCCCTGAGGTTTACTCTGAATAAAAACCAGTATATGTTTGCAAAATTTCCTGTAATTTGCCAGATTATCAGTCTTGATAGGTATGTACTGTATGTGAACAAATAACTCTGGAACTAACTATTCTGAGTAATCTTGTCATTAATCACATAATCTCACTATGGTGGCAGATAAACAGTTTTCTTCATGACCTGTTGAAAAAGTATTTTTTTATCTATTTTATATATGTACTTGTATATGTGTGTGAGGTTATTTTAGCAGACCACTTTGTAATTGTCTGATTTAACCACCATAAATCCTTTTCTTCTCAGACCCAGCTCCTTCTCCTCATCCTTCTGGTTTTAAGGTGTGCTTTTTGAAAAAGTTAGTTCTTGCCACCAACTCCCACGTGCCTCCTGTTTGGCTTATTTGTTTATCTGTGCAATACCATCAATATTATATAACAAGTATACTGTTGCTTTTAGCAGAGTATCAGAAAACTGGCATGAGGTCAAGTATTTCTCATCCATTCCCTCTCTTCGCCCCTCCCAGGAAAAAAAAAAAAAAAAAGAGAGAGAGAAGGAAACAGATTTAGAAAATGATTGCAAGAATGTTAAGTTTCCTAGAAAAAAATCTTGCCTGAGTGGAAAGATGTGATTTTTTGTCACCATGAGCCTGGAAACCACTATCCCTGCAAGGCACTCAAGAACTAACCCTCTCACCCCCAAATTTTGAAGAACTGCTTTATCCATGCCCTGGTTCTTTGGCTCCTTAAGCTCTAGCTGACCTCTTGTGAAACCAAACCTAGCCTAGACCTGGTGTGTTTGGTGAGGAAAGGCCCTGAAGAGCACCTTTCCGTGGCTCCTGTGCTACAGGAGCTGCCAGCAGTGCTTTGCTGTCCACACTGGGTGCTGAAACCCAGATAGGGTGGATATCCTATCCTACCCTTCCTGACAGGAGGAACACAGTGCAGATACTTGCTGTCTCCTTCTTGTTTTGTTTCAACAACAACAAAAAAAAATCTGCAGTGCTGCTTGCTGAAGGCAGAACTGCTGATGGGTGGAGGATTCACTGTGAAATTCCCTCAGGGGCAGGGGTCTGATAATCCCCCCCAGTCCCTTCTTCCTTCTGCTGTGTACAAGGGGGAGGAGTAGGTGCAGCTCTGGTGTGTACAAGAGAAGTGAAAGGGTTAACAGCTGCTCCTCTTTGCCTGCTTTGCCCAAAATTTCAGCATGCTCAAAGATGACAGATGCATCATGCCAGTGTAGGTGACGGGCCTTCCTCATCACTGAAATTTGGGAGGAAAAATTATTAAATTTCAAATTTAAAGAAAACTTGTCAAGAGAAGACAACATCAGTTGTCTTTAGATGGGACCCCTGCTTTCTGTTCCTCAAACTAAATGCAGCCACCAAGACATCTGCATCTGGACAGATCACTCTTCCGTAGATTTGTAGTCTTGCTGTCAGTTTTCCATCCTCCCCCTGCTCAAAATGAACACCAGCAAACTGGGCAACTCCCCACTTTTTAGTGATTGGGAAAGAGTGACAGTTTGTGTGCTCCAAACTGAGCGGTTTTGCTGCAAGATTAATTCTGGAGATCTTCTGTCATTTTGGATGTGGAGGAAGGGATGAGGGGGGACTCTGTGTGTGTTTGTGTGTGTGAACAGAGGCTGTCAGCTGCATGCAGGAGTTTTGGTAAGGAAGAAATCCCTGTTGAGAACAATCCAACATTCCTCTGTGTTCTGCATTGCTGCTGCCACAGCGTCCACATTCCCCCAAAAGAAAAAAAAAAAAANAAAAAAAAAAAAAAAAAAAAAAAAAAAGAAAACCCTACACAATCCAAAAACCACAAGACAAAGTTCCTATCCCATTGTACTAGCACCACATGCAGCAAGGCAAAAGATGGCTAAATTATGGCAGTAGACATTTGGCCAGATTTAAAAGGTCACCACCAAAAGGCAAGCTTGGGGAAAAAAAAAAAGTTCCAGTAAAGGGGTGAGAAAGAATAAAGGCTGAATTCAAAGCATGTTGCTGTGTTTGTCCCAACATAAATGATACCTAGTCACACACATGATATTTCTATCAAATGTTTCTCCTCATGGTCCTAACTGCATTGAGCATGCTGTTGTTGCTTCCTTAATGCAATCTCCAAAGGTCAATCAAGTTATAGAGTCAGGCTGATGAGATTAGATATTACTTTAAAAAATGACCGAAAACCTCTGTTTGGAGAAAGGCCTGAGTCCAATATAATTCTGTCTGGTTTGCTCCAGGTCACTGGATCTTTTCCTGGAAACACTGTGTAAACTGAACCCATCTACTTTAGCTCCAAGAGAGTTTTCTCATTCTCTGGTGATAGCTGAGGTATCTGCATGTTCTTGGGGAGAGATGAGGGAGTCTTCTGGGCACAGGACAGAAAAAAAAATGACACGTTCAAGTGCTTTTTTTAATGCTCCAGGGAGATTTTACTATCTGAATTGTGTGCAGTGAGCAGGGATTTTTCATTTCATACATCATTCACGACTTGCTGCAGTGATTCCAAAAAGTCCCACAAGCCGAGTTGCTGCTTGCACCAGAGCACAGGATTTCTAGTTTGTGAGTTTTAACAATGGATGTTAAAGCTTCTTTAAGGCTTCACCCAAAATTTGTGGTGGGGAGGTACAAGGAAAGTTGTGTCTGAGGATGATGAAGGATAAGCAGTTATAACTATGGCAAAATCCAGCCTTCCCTGGAAGGAGGGGGGAGGAATTTCTAAATTCCTAAATTTGGAAATTAGAATTTCCTAAATCCTAAAGGAATTTAACTTCCCCTCCTTGCTTGCTCTCTTACTCCTGGGAGCTTGATGCACATGGGAGGTGGGCAGGTCCCCAGCTTTGCCTTTGGTCTGCACATGAAAGTCTCACGGTAGCAGTAGCCAAGGACTTGGTTTCACATTAGGCTGTTGCACTGATACAGAGCTGTGAGCAGCATGTGAAGTTTGTCTGTTTTTACCCCTCACTAACGCATTTATTTAAAAGTCAACACCTTTTCCAGCCATTGCAAAGTGTCTGAGATGAAATGCTAAAGGTGAGGTGATTTAAATCTGGTTTTATGAGTATTTCTCATCTGCTTTAGAAGCTTTGTAGCAAATGCATGAATATTTAATTGCTATAGTAAAAAGCAGGTGGGGGCAAACCTCTTCTAGCAATGTCACCTATATGAATGCTGAAGTCAGATTTACCTTCTGTGTCTGTCAGAGGAGTTGGAGTGAATGGATACACAGGACTCTGGACAGATGGGTGAGCATCTTGTTACGCAGCAATTACGGCACGTGTGCCCACCGTGGGCTTCCTGGCTTTTTCTGTAGTCTCAAGAAATCAAGCAGCCTAATTACCTGGCAGTCCTTATAGATCAGCTGTGTTAAAGACACAGTTGTCACTGATGCCTCAACATTGTATTCTTTAGAAATGAAGGAGAGGAAATGGGTCATATAATTACTTTTTCTTTTTTTTTTTTCTTTTTTTTTGGTCCCGAGAGCAGTGCAGCTGAAACCACTTCCCCTCCATGCTGGGAAAAACTGGGAGAGGTCAGGCTGCAGATCTGATACATAATGGCTGCATGGGCAAAGCAGTGAAGGCTCTGGGCTGTAACTCTCTGAGCGATATAGAATGATGTGGAAACACATAAGTTTCTCTCTCAGCCTCCCTGGTACTTCTCTTTTTCTGATGGCCTTCTGTAGCCCAGTACCATTCTGCTCCACATCCTTTCCCTGCCTCCCCAGCCTATGTTTTCCAGTTTTAGAGCTTCTTTCTGTCAAGGTGAGGGAAGTGCTGGTGGGAACCTCATCAGACAGGTCCTACCAGAGCCCAGACATGCTAGTTAGGAAAGAGTTAAATGTGTGAAGGAGCACAGCCAGTGCAGGTAGCTCTGCTTGGCATAACAGGGGACCTGTGGACACTTAGAGAAAGGCAGGAGCCCATGGTTCAGCAGGGAGACACCAGAGAATCTCGAGCTTGGACTGTGAGGGGACAAAAGCCAAAGCCTGGGAGTTCTTTAGTTAGGGGTCCCTCCTCAAAGGAACCAGCTCAGGGTTTCCAGGTTACTGAGCTGTGAATAAGTTGTCTAATGGATCCAGACACCCAAGACTCATCTATGGGGAACTTGGTCTGGCTGACTGAGTGTGGAGTGTGTGAGGAATCATCCCTGTCAGGCCACTGGGGCTGTCCCAAATGCTCTTTGGATCCAGCTCAGGAGCCTGACTGCCAGAGTGGCTCCTGCATGGCTGGACAGGGAAGTTTCCTTAACAAAAACCCAGGAATTTTTGCACCCAGTGCCAAAATTTCAACCTAAGATTCTTGGAGTTATTTTTGTACACTTACAGACCTGCACTGCCAAAGGAACTCAGCATAATGTTGACAAGTCTGTCCAGAACATCTGTTGTGAAGCCTCCTTCAGTTCTGCCAAAGCAGAGTTTGTCAGAAGGGCCTTTGGACGGGAGTCTATGGTTGTGTTTCCCCATTCTTATGGCAATTCCCCCTCAGTTGGATATATGGCCTACAGAGTCCATTTATCCTGTTCCAGCCCCTTCATCTGGCACTCAGCACCTACAGGAGGGCAGGAATCTGAAAACAGGCTTTGTTATGACAGAGATCTCCAGATCTTGCAGCAGATGTTGCTGGTGAGAAGCAATTTTGTTCCAGCCAAACCTTCTTCAGCTCAGCTGAGAAGATGCACAGAGAATCTCATAAGACTACAGGCTTTGGCAAGGAAACTCAGCATTTACCCATGCCAGCTCCCCTCTATATTTCTTTTTGAAGGCTATGTAGAGCAAATGATCTCTTCTCTGTCTCTGTGAAACAGCTGTAAATTCCTCTTCCTTTAACCCCCCCGCTACCCCATTAAACAGCTCTGACAACAGCCAACAGTTATCAGATGCAAAATGAACTATGTGCCTGGGATAAAGAGTTGTGTATCTGCCTCTCCTTGATCGATCCAGTGGACGTTTTGTATGCCAGCACTTTAATTTAAAATATTCTGAGGAAGAAGAAATCCCTGGTAATTTCCATAACAGCCTTTTAAGGAGTCTTGTCACCTTTTAAAAAGACATTTGCTTCCCCTTTTCCCTCTCTCCCTCCCCAACTCCCCACACTGTTTTAACCTTATCCTCTGTATGCAGACTGCTGCTTTAGTGTGTGCTGCAGACCTCACTGCTCTGGGCCCAGAAGATCTTACCAAAATGTTTTTATCTTCCTTTAAATCAGTGCTGGTGATAATCCCTTTCCAATAATTCCCTGGCACTAAAAACGTTTCCTGACTTTGAGGGAGGAAGTTCTGCCATACATTTGAACCTGGGACTGCAGAATTTCTGCCCAAGGTGCCTGTTCCCTTGAAGCTGAGAAAATGTCCTGTTCTAGTTGTTAAAATAGAGACAGCTGAGAGCTTGGGAGTGATTTGCCGACAACAGAAAATGGCTTTGTAGTGAAGTGAATTTACCCAGACTCTGTATAAAATTAAGTCAATCCTGCCTGTTTTCTTTTCCTGACCATGATGATTCTACCTCCAAAGGGAGGGGAAAAGTCCTATTTCTTTTAAGGATCAATTAACAAGTGAATAATGCATTGGTTTTTCATCCAAGTGATTTTGTATACTTTGATTGATTTTATTCTCCTGAATAATTCTCTGGTGGCCCATTTATGGTGCTTGCAGTTTAAGGTGCTACAATAAAGTCATGTTTGAGTTCAGCAAAGCTGCTGAGGCTTCTCAAAGTGCTCCACAGTCCTGCTGGTTTTTTGGAGTCGGAGGAGAATTGTGCCAATGTTGAGCTGTTTATAAATCCACCCCCAGCCTACCCTATGCGCAAAAAGAGAGGTTGGCCCTGCTTCAGATGGGCTCACATGAGGTCGTGTACAGCCACCTAAGGTGTGGCAAAGAGGTCAGAGAAAAGATTTTCAGGGGTGGTCCCTTGTACCTGAAGGGCACTTCATGTGCATGAGCACTGGAAAACTTGTTTTCCCAAGTAACTGGGAGTACAACAATCTGATTAACTATTGAACTACAGCCCCTATGTAAATTCACTGTGAATTCTGCTATCGCAGTCCTTGTTCTGTAAAATCACAGTGTTGGGTGCATTTCCCACAGAAAAATTGCCATTTTTCTTCTCCTCTTGCCAGGATGCTATTAAGTGCAAAATGTCTTTATTCTATGAAATTCTAGTCCTTATTTGTTTTGGGGAAAGGGGGCCTGTTTTAAAGGAAAAAAAAAAAAAAAAAAAGAAAATTGATTACAGTACTGTTAGAGCAGCCTAGTGAAAGGTTTTTATTTTGTTTTCACTATTAAAATACCCCTTAATCCACCTTGCTGGGTCTCTACCACTCTTGTAATATTCAATCAAGCCCTTGTTTTGTGAGAAATGTGACAATGCATTGTTGGCACTTTACAAACCTACAGCCCTCGGCAATAGATAATGAGAGGCAGGATTTTTTTTTTTTTTTTCCCTGTGCAGGACACAATGAAATTTTAGACAGATGAATGCTAAGAGAACCCTATGTACCAAAGGCAATGTTTACTGCATGTAATACATATCATTGTTTGTCTCCTGTAGTGAAAAATACTTGTGTCACGCTGTTAAAATGTACTCCTGACAGAACAGAGCTTGCTATTATAGGGTCCATTGCTTAAAAAAATGATATACTGACAGAAATACAATTTAAGAAAATTTAACACCAAGGGTAGTCGACCATGTAGGCTACTATTAAGGGGCCAAAACTCAAGGCCATGGTTTTATTAAAAAAAAGAAGGATAGTTTATTTGCTAGTAGTAGGTAAAGTTAAAAAAAAAAAAAAACACAGAAGGGAGAAAAGAAAAAAATCAGCTTGCATTCACTTGGTCTCCAGTGTGTAAAAAATTATTAAAAGCAACAGTTCAATAAGATTTTATTGCAGAAATGTTTAAGTGAAACAGTTTAGGAATGCCTCAGATTTTTAAATAGTTCTGCTGCGGAGCAATGTAGCACCACAGTGCATAACCAATTGTTGCTTCTGGATGCAAGGCACGCCCAGCACTTTTCATAAAATGAATAGTGAGTCCTGGTTAATTTGAATTACTTTGTGATTCCTCCAAATTTATCTTTGGTTTTAGAAGCATAGTGAGATTAGCAGCTCACTGTGAGCAAATGCTGTGTTGTGGCCAACCTCACACAGTTAAATCATCAGATGTTGGTTTTAAGTTGATAGTGGTCAACTTATTGGTGACTAATTGGATCTAGAATTTATTTGCCCCTTCCCAGTTCTTCATTGGAAATTTCTGAATGCTAGTTCATGATGTATAACAGTCTATGGGGTACCAACAAGCTGTTTGGTTTTGATCTGCTTTCTGCAATTATTTGGCAAAATCACAGCTTGGTGAAGAAGTTTTAACTTCTCAAATACTGACTGGACAATACTTGTGCAGAATATAAACAGAGTTATGTCTGTGTCTGATAGGTCCAGCAAAGTGTCAAATGAGAGTGTCTGAGCTTGGAAGCTCAACAGGTTTGATTTTGGGTTATGTGTGGTGATGTTGGAGTACATGGATGCTGCAGGAAAGGCAGGGAATACCCACCAGAGTGTTTATCCCAGCCATATAAATGTGGGGTTTGGTATGTGTGGACACAGAGCTCTCAGATTTAGCACCTAGCACACTCTGGGACAAGCTCCTTAATTTGATATTTTTTTGGAAAATCCCGCCTTGTTTTTACACTTGCAATAGGAGATGGGAGGAGGGGAGGGGGTGTTGTTCGTTTTTTTTGTTTGTTTGTTTGTTTGTTTGTTTGTTTCTTTTTTCTTTTTTCTTTTTTTTTCTTTTTTTTTTTTTTCCCACAGAATATCAGGCTATTTTTGTGTCCATAACCCAAAATCTTCCCCAGAGATGAGAGGAATTGAAGGGTTTAAGCGAAAGAGCAATAGAATATGCATATTAAGTCATTTTTAAAAAGTGAACATTTATCCACATGCTTCTTATTTTAAATGGAATAGTATGTGGAAAATTCTCTGATATCACCCAGGAACAAACTGCATTTTTTCATTAATTACCTTTGGTCATCAGGTACAAGAAAGTCACAAAAAAAATAAATGAACACAACAGTGAGGGAAGAGGTTTTTGTCCTGAATCAATATAGTAAGAGGTTTAAATTTTTTTGTTGTTGTTCCTCACTTATTCCTTTTCCCCCTTGTAATAGCCTTATTTCAGCCTCTAAAATAACATTTTACTATGCTGATGGTACACCTCAATACAAAAAAACCAATCAACCAAAAAACTCCCCTAGAAATAATCCTCTAATAATATAGTTATATTCCTGAAGATTGCCAATAATAGGACACTGTTTGTATGAATTAATTGTTAACCCTCTTGCCACAAAAATATTGCAAGCCCATATGTGCCTTTTAAAACACATCTAGAAGTTGTACTTTGAAAGTGTCTGAATTTGTGAACTCTGAGTCTGAGGTGGTTCTGCATATAAAATTGCATTAAGTGATGTCATCACTCATATTTTTTGTAGTACCAAGGCCTAAATAGTTGTTAAACCTTCCAGTTAACAGATTATTGTTGAAGAAATAGATTTATTTTACACATGATTTCAACAGAGTTTGAAAGAGGTGGTGCCAAATTTAAGTTCTACTGCATGCTCTAAAGAAATATTTCTGTTGCAAATTATTTGTTTATTACAAACATAGGTCTGAAATCCATTTTCTTTTTTGCTATTCATACTTTTTTGTCTTTGCTTTTTACATTTCTCAGAGATTAGGGCAATAAAAGGCAACAAAGCCAATTTTAGTTTTGTAGTCAATTTTACTTGCAGGTTCTGAATTCTGCAATGTGTGGGTGTTCCAGTCTGCATTAAAATTACTCAATATTTCAATATAAATTTTAACTGCAGAGTTTGGGTTTTTTTTTATTCTGTCTTACACACTGTGCAAACAGAATTTTGGATTTTTTTAAAAAATCCTTTTTATTTCAAATATATATACACAAAAACTTTTGCTGAATAATTCTTTTATAGAGAGCTTCCTTTTATAGTAGTGATCACTGTAGGTGAAATAGCGGTTCAAGTATAAACACAAAACACCGGTGTTTTTGGATAAAACCTCAAAGAAAGAGCAATTAACCTTTCCAGCAGTCTCACATCTGGCCAGCTGTTGAACCACTCCACCATGGGGAAAGGTCACCAGTGGGTGCTAAGAAACGACCCCAAAAAATACTGAGAGGGAGAAAAAGATTATAAATGGATTCACTGTGAAACTGGACATGCACTTGGAACCAGCAGCTGAGAACAGGTGAACATATATTCCAGACATATTTCAATATCTTTAATTTCCAGAGACCAAGAAGCTGCTGGGAGGGTGAAACAACAGAGGTTGGTAAAACCCCACCGTGTAAAATAGCTGTGGAAACCCCCTTGCAAATTATAAAATACGAATAAAGTGTCAGTGCACTGTGGACAGTGCTTGCCACCCCCCATCAGAACAATTCCTTATTTTCCATCACTTTCACAAAGCATAAGAAAGTGATTTCACCTGTGTTTGCTGATTTCACCTATGTTTGTTTGGTGTCTTGACTTCAAATTGCAATTTGGGATTGATTTCGACAGAGATGCTGCTGCTGCTGAGATGTGTGGAGCCCTCATCTTGCCTCTGCAAGAGACAGAGGAAGGGATGGTTGCATGTGAAGTAGTGCAGGAATTGCAAAAAGCTGCACAGCTAGTTCAGTCTGAAGATTTTGTCATGCCAGACAAATCACTAGAGAAGACCCACTGTTATAATTACAAGAGCAGAACCAGTAGAAGATGATAAATCGGTTGAGCATTCACATACAAAGAAAAGAAAATTAATCCTCCTGTTTTAGATGTATTTTTACATTTTCTGTTTACTGTAATATGGATACACTCTTCTGTGTCCCTGTGCATGGCAGAGGGTTGGAACTAAATGATCTTTAATGTCCTTTCCAACCCAATCTTGTGTGATTCTACATGCACATGTGTAAACAAAAAACAAAAAACAAAAAACAAAAAACAAAAAACAAAAAACAAAAAACAAAAAACAAAAAACAAAAAACAAAAAACAAAAAACAAAAAACAAAAAACAAAAAACAAAAAACAAAAAACAAAAAACAAAAAACAAAAAACAAAAAACAAAAAACAAAAAACAAAAAACAAAAAACAAAAAACAAAAAACAAAAAACAAAAAACAAAAAACAAAAAACAAAAAACAAAAAACAAAAAAAAAAAAAAAGAGAGAAAGAGGATAATGACTATTGCCCATTTGCTGCCAGTCCTGCAAATCTTCCTAATACAAGTGAACCTACTGAGCACAATAAGAGTATTTTCTTGTTTAAAAATTTCTACAACTTTTTGCAGAAATGCTTGTGATGTAGTGATACGACACAGCAACACAAAGGTTCTGCCCTCGTAAACCAGGGAGCTCTTGCTGCGACTGTTTTATACACCAGCTAGTACTTGTGTGGAGGTGCTGTTGCTGAGGGTGGAGTGTGCTTTTCCATCAGTGCTGTGACTGTGGCTCACCAGGAAATGTTTCCATAGAGCCCCTTTAGTGCAGGAACCCTGAACAAGGCTCAAGGTTCAGAAAGGACAGGCCCACAGAATGACTTGTGTCAGTTTGTTTGGCACTCCAAGTGAGGAATTGAAAGTTGTTACCATTACCCCATCTGTTCTGGGAGCTGACTTTCCTCCTCTTCCTAAGCCTGCGTAGAAGAATTAGTTCAGGGGTAGATGTTGGGCACAAGGAGTGAGTTTTTCCTAACTCTCACTGAACAGTGTTGCAGATGCCAGGGAGCACAGAAATAAATCACCTTAAGAATAAAAACTGTTTGGGATTTTTTCCTGCTTTTCGGCTGTTGGATCATCTTCTCATAATGCAATGAGTTCAACAATCATAGATTTGATCTGTGATTCTCCTTCCTGCTTTTCTTTTTCATGGTAGATGACTAATTTGACAGAAAACTCAGAAATGTTGTGGTTCTTTTTCTGTGTACAATTAATTGATTAAATGTGAGATCACTAAATCTTCAACTGAATTCTTTTGAACATAGAATTTTGTTATATTTTTTGCTAATTGAGATGATCTGAAGTGGTGCCTATGGTTTTCCATGTATGGCCTCAGTTATTAGTAGAAAAAAGCCATCATTCCACGGATAGTATGCAATATTTAACTTCAGCCAATGTCTGTGCCAGGAAGCATTTTAGCGGAGCTGTTTGCAAATATTCAGTGATTATAAACCAGCCATTTACACCGTTGAAACAAACACAGGTGCAAATGTGAATTTCTGTCCTTGTACTTTCTGAAGTGTTCACCGATTCTGGAATTTCAGGTCTGCTCAGAGATGCTGTGGTCATGTAAAAAAAATCAAAATACTATTGGATGGCACACAAATCCCTTTTTGTTGGAAAAGAGTATATGGAATTGAAATAAGCTGAAAAGAAGCATTTGTTTTGGAAATAAATAGAAAATATGGAAGAGTATGGAATTATAGAGCAATGATGCAGGGGAAATAGCTTTAACTGCAATATGCTGCACATTATTACTCCACACTATGGGTTTTGTTTTTTTTTTTTCTTTCTACGTTTTATAATCTATGAATTGAGATATCTTGGATAATTAAAATACCCTTTAATTAGTTTTAAGAGTAGGGGAATTTAATAGGCCTGTGGGAACACTCTAAATAAAAATAAAAATGCTAAGCAAAGCCTAGTTAACAAGCAGGCTTTTTCATTAGGATAAAACACTTCTCCCTGCTATCAGACATTTGTTCCATTTGCACATAAGTTTGGGATTTTTTTCCCAAACAGACTCTTACAGTGTGGTAACACATGGTCCGATCTAGGAAATTGGTGTGGATATGATTCATCCCTCTGAAGTCTGCAATCTTTTCTTTATAAAATTAAGGAATACTCAACACTATGAAAACTTGCTTTCCTAGAAATATTGGCATTCAATATTGGCAAAATACTCCTAACAGGAATATACTGTATCAGGACAATGAAACCATCTAACATGAGTAGAAAACTCATATTTGTGCAAACAGAGTTTGTAAAGTTTTTAGACTAGCAGGGTTTTGGTCAGCTCAGTCAGAAATAGCACCTCTTACCCCTATGGGTTTGCTAGCAGGTACATAAGGAACACATGGCAGAATTTGTGGCCATTATCTGGATGAATAATTAATATTATCAGTAATTTCAGGTCAATTTAATACCAGCAAATGAATAGTGGGGAAATCCCTTCATAGAACTTTTGGGAAGAGTTAGAGGGAAAAGCAGCCTTTTGCTTGTATGGGGCAGCAGATAAGGAAACCCCTACTGAGCAGTGACTGCCTTAAGCTGTGTTTTGGGAGGGAAAAGCTGGGTCTAGCAGGGCAGACCAGGCTTTTGTGGGTTACTGCCACAATGTTGGTTTGCAAGGCTCGCCCTCTGTCCTGCCACACAGGACTGGCCTTGGGTGTGCTTCATATCTGATGTGTAACTGATTGTTCTGAGATGTCTCCCTGCCCTCTGATTAATACTTCTCCAGCTTCAATTAAAATGTAGCATGAAGGGCTTTGGCCTTATTATTTTCCTCTCTATGTGGATGTCTGTAAAGAGGGTAATTTTCTTTTTTTTTTAAATTAAAATCATCTCAAGTTGCCCTCTCATGCTAAAATGAACCACATCAAAATGAAGAGCTCAAGGCTAGATTTCCAAAGAATTTGGACATGAGAAACCTCTGAGAATTTTGTCTGTTTCTCAAAATCTCGAGTTAGACTTCAACACTCCTAATGTCTACTTATAGGGCAATTTTTTATTCAAGAAATCAGGAATAACCATGCTGTGCAGGGCTGGGAACTGCTGCAGCTTGAGCCTTGTCTAGTTGGTTGTGTACTGTCTGAGGTAAGAGTACAGTGAGTCCAGTAGAGCAGCTAATTACAAGAGCAAATAATGAACAAGAGTATCCCTTATAACCATTCTCACTGCATTAATAAATAAAACTTTGTTGAGCTCCTTTCTGAAGGGGCCTGTCGTAATCCCCTCCCTTACAGATCTTACAACCAGTAGCTGGTTATAGAAAGGGAAAGATTCCCCCATTGCTTCATCTATCATTCATCATCCTTAATACTGACTTTAAACTCACCTCTTAAGCTACCAAGAATCACAGAGTCACAAAATCAGAGACAAAATCATAGAATAATTCAGGTTGGAAGACACCTTAAAGATCACATAGTTCCAACTCCCCTAAAAAAACTTCCCACCTAACTTCACAGGTGATACAAAAGGCAGAGTAGGCCATGGATCAACGGAACATGTCCTAAATTTGTTATGGTGACCATGCCAAACACATCTTTAAATCCTCGGAAATGTTGGTAAATATCAGACTGGAAGTATTGGAAGTCCCACACTGCAATTTAGAACAAGTTTTATTCCCAAAATGTAACCAGAGCTAAAAGGAAAATGCACTCCAGTGGAAGATGAGGATTGAAACCCGGAGGGACTGGTGAATTGGGTCAGGGTCTACACAAAAGTGTAATATGTTAAGTGAGAGTGAGTAAATATGCACAGATGTACCTGGCAGAAACAAAAAAGCCTGAACAGCAGAGGTTAACAATAAAAGATATAGAAATAAAAACGGGAGAAGACAAACAGAATGAGGTAGAAACAGACAAAGATGAAGGACTGAACACTTGTAGGGAGGAATAAATAAAAGATCTGCAACCCAAGTTAGCATTTTATCTAATGGCCTATATTTTGCTGGCTGAAACAGGATGAAAAAGATTGAATCAGGCACCTCTGTGATCTTCCCTACTTCCTGTTTCTCTGGTGGGTGTATTTTGGAACTTGAGGTTTACAGTACTGGAGCAGGGATACTGAAAATGTTATCCTCTGCTTAACTGGGCTTCAGTCACGTCACCAGCAGTGGCTTGGAGCAGTAGTAGCTCCTTTCTGGTTGGACAGCCTCTAAAATCTTCTCTACACTGGCACAAAGGCCTCCAAAAGGTGCAGGAAAATGGAGAATACTCCTTCGGTGCTACCAGACTTCTTTCCCTTTAAGGTTATGGGTGGGTGGCATGTGTGGGAATGTGTGTCTGTGGAATATTTTTCAGATGATTTATGGAGCCACAGCAGCTGGTACAGGTGCCAGGACAGATCTAACTGGGCTTTGCTGCACCCGTGACAGGGTGTATTTCCTCAGGAAGGGGAAAGTAAGGTCACAAACTCGGGGTGAGTTCAAGTTTGGAGGAAGGGCATGAAAATGTCCAGAGCCATCCATGTCTCTCCTCCCAAGGGTACTTTCTCCCACATTGCTCACTTGCATATATTTAACCAGCACTTTCATTTGTAAGGACAACCTTCCCCTGCTGCTTCCACAACAGAGGTGTTGCCCTCCAGAAACACACAAGGAGATGCACACACGTGAAGATGCATAGCCATGGACACAGGGGCCAAGGGGCTGCTGTGCTGGGCTGAGCACATGAAATTCTATAACCAATTCAATCTGCCTCTCCCCTGTCCCTCAGTCACAGTAACACACCTCCTTGACTTCAGCAGCATGCCCCAGCCCTAGAGCAAGGCTGGGGTATCACAGGGAGAGTCCAGAGCAGGATACATTTACCTGCACAGTAAAGTGGAGCAAGATTGCTACATTCACACTTTCTGCTCTCCCATCCCTCCCGATCACTGTAGCCTGCTGCTCACTGCTGCAACAGGCAGGCAAGGAATGAGGTGCAATATCAGCTTATCTTCAGGGCCTCAGAGTCGTAACAGCAGGAGAAACCAAACAAAATCCCCGTTTCCCCTTCCTCAGAGTGATGCCGAGGAATGCTGGCTTTGCCATAGAGTTCTAATCTGTCATATCTGGTGTCTGGCAACGGGAGCAGAGGAACCGGTTTGAGAGGGAGGGTGGTGAAACAGACTGAGACAATTTTCGCTGAGTTAGTCAAGATTTTCTGGGGTCATGGGTATTGCAGGTGGAGGAGGATTTCATCCCAATCTCCGCACTTATCTGTTGTCATGTCTGAGGACGTAATTTGGTGAGCCCCATTTAAAAATACGTGAAAGGCAGTGTGTAGTATAATATATACAGCATGTGTGATCTACTGCTAGATGCCATCTCTCATGTAATGATTTTTGCTGATGCTTTTGAGATTTTTCCTCTGCTATTCTCTCTTCATATTTCTATCAAAAAAATCCATATTAAAGCCACAGATAGATATTTCTCACAGAAGGTTCCCTAAGTTTCAGGGGAAAAGAGACTTATGTAAAGTAGTAGACATGTCAGGTCTGATGTGGGTTTGGTTCGTCTGTTAGTTTTTTATTTCTGAAAAAAACAAAAGATAGCTGAGGTTTCCCAAGAAATTTCAAAGTAAATATGGAAATACTCTCCATATAATGCCTTGCAGTCTCTCTCCAATATTTTCTCCCTCTAAATCATGTTATCTTGCTATGCCCTGACTTTGTGCAGACCTTCTTTAAATCTGAATAAGTAGAATATGAGGAGAAATAAAGTCTGGATTTGGTAGTCCTATAGAACCTACTTTCTTATCATCATATAACAATGTATGCTGTTTAGGAAAAATTTACTTGAGCTTTTATAATATCTCCCTAAACGTCTGCCTGTGAGTGTCTCCACTGAATTTCAGAGGCTGACAACTCCCATCCTGCTATATTTCCTCTTCAGCTTAAATTTTACCTCAGTGCAGCTCAGGAGGCCCCTGCTCTACATAAATAACAGATAAATTGACAAGACAACCTTGACCACATTGTGGCCGCATCTCCTGACAGTATGGAAAAATAAGAACTTCTCTCTTTTAAAATAGATGCATGCTGAGGACCGTGGGGCAGGAACTGTTGAGTTTTAATCCTAGATGGGATTAAATCCCAGACTGTCTCTGTCACCTTGATCAAACTGCTGATGAGGGGGATTTTCAGGAGTGTAGAAGACAGTCAGGCACCCCACCATGATTGAAAAGCCCGAGAGTTCACCATTTTACAGCCTTTTGTGCTCTGAATCCCCCTGCTTCAGTCTGCATTCCTCTCCAAGGAAGGCTTGTGCCTTTCCAGTCCTTCAGGGCAGCTGAGAGCACTCAGGAGTTGATGGCTGGAGTCCAAAGCATCGCTAAAACTCCCCCTTTTTTGGGAGTCTTGGAACAAAGGCAGGAGCCCCCAAACACCCTCCTTTCCAAAGCATTTTTGCACATGCCCGTTCAGTGCGAAGAATTAATTCCTCTAACTGAGAAGAGCCCTCCTGATCTTCTGGAGGGGAGATGAAGGTGGGCTGTGAGATGGGAGCTGTCAACTCCTGCCTCTGGCAAGGCATGCCTCCACCGCCCAGGCATGTCTGCTTCCTTCAGGAGAGCGGGGGAGCAGCAACCCCCTGGCATGGGGTGTGGGGTGGCACCCTGTAACACATCCCTTTCCTAACATAGCTTGATGGGGACGGAGCAGGGGCCCCATCAGGTGTGAAAAGCCCTGCTGCTGCTGCTGCTGATGCGGGTTGGCCTTCAGATTTGTCCATGTCAGTGTGGTCATGCTCGGTTTGGGCACCTAACGCTGTACAGTGAGATCTCTCTCCCCGCAAACAACCCCTCAATTCCTGACCTGCCTCCTGGAACAGCATCCTCCACACAGTCCCTGCAGGCCACTTCAGGGGCCATCAGGGTGAGAAAACTCCAGCTCCAAGCCGAGGAGAGGGGAGCCGAGAGATTTCCTAAACGCGTATAACCCCCTTTTTCAAGTTGTTTGCTTTCATGGGATTGATTCGTGGCACATTAAGAAGCTTAAGGCTTCGGTATCTTCTTTAAACTGCCCACCTTATCTCCTGTACAGCTGACAGTTTTCTGACAGCCGGGGTGTAAGCAGAGATAACTAGTAGGTTAGTACACACACACACATATATAATATACAAATATTATATACACCTCCTGCTATTTTCTGCTTTAAAAAAGGGACGGGGGTGAGTTTCTCCTCCGTAGTTTCCGTGGTTTTGGTTAAAGAGCAGCCTCTGAGCAGTCACTAATTTTAACAGCAGATCTGGAGAGGTGTACGGGGGGTGCCGATACCCAGCTGCAGTCAGCACAACATAATAAATAGGCAAATTTATGTCCTCGTCTCCCAAATTTCTTTCCTTTCTTTATTAGGGAGCAAACTATTGTTACATTAAATATTCAAACAAAATCTCAAGGGCTTTCCTTTCCCACAAAGTGTTACCAGTATTCATGCATATGAAGAACAGTAACCCATATACAAACGGCACCTTTTTTAATGAGCAATATATGTCAACATGACACCTTCTTATGAAATGCAGCTTTTTAGGTTCTGCCTTTGTGGATGTAATAATTGAGATGTTTCTAATATATGCAGTTACATTACCTGCTCATTGTTTGTGATTTTGTTCCTCTCCCAAGTTCGTACTGTTTATAATGCTTCAAGCATTTGCCTCAATTCATGCTCAGTTTTATTTAATTAGAAATATAATTTTCTGCTACATTAATTATAAATTTGAGTGAGACAGCACAGAATTTCCTCAAGCATTCTTTTTAGAAGAGGAACAAAAATCACAGAGAGTGAGGAAGAAGCTATAAAACCAGATGCAGGTGTAAAATATCGATACCTTAAAACCTAAAATATTTAATAAATACGTGAGGAAAAAATCATTATTTGTAATTATTTAATTAATGTATCTTCTTATTGTAGTGCAATATTTATCAAAACAACTGGGTTAATATCAGAAAAATGTCACGGTGATTTTTCTTAGGATCTGACATATTTCAAAAGCATACGTGTAGAACCAGCCCTAAAGATGCTGAAATCTGAGTTTTGAAAATTATATCTATTTTTTAATGTTTATATTTCACTTGAGATATTTTTCCCCATAGCTGTAATGGTTTTTTTGCCAATGTGTCAATGATATATAGATACCAGCAATGCATATGCATGCAGAATGCAATGTATATAGTGTATGTGCTTCTTCAAAGTACCCCCATGCTTTGATTTGTAACTGTTTAAGGTTTTACTTAAAATTCTGAACACTGCACAGAGCATAGCCATTTCAATGGAATACTTCAAATAGTAAGTCCTAAAGGTGACACAACAAAGGAAATACCTTAGATACTGCAGCTTTTATTTATAAAGGAAATGCTCACACAGTCCAATGAAGGAAAACTTTACCTGTTTCCATTTCTATAGGAAGAGCAGTTCCATTAAACCGGCGCTTTGTTGCAGGAATTTGCAAGCGCATCATATGATTTGTATGAGCAGAATGAAATATTTGCATGCCATCTAATGGATTGATGCATATCCTTTATTCCTCATTTCCAACCACTTTCCTTATTGCAAACATTAAAAAAAAAAAATCATCTCGCTCACCATGCAGCACTCATCTTACAGTGTTTTTTTTAGAAAGAAGAAAACCCAAAGACAGGATGAGGAATTATTGTATTGTGGAGTGGGGAAAACATGGCTCTTTTCCTTATTATTCTCTCCTGTGAAACTCTTTTTGCTGTTTTTATTTTGCACACACTCTTACACCCATGCACACGCACACACCTCTAGTTTAGCTCTGTGGGCAATTTCCCTGAAAGCAGGTGCCTGGTAGTCTGAGCACCATAGATCTGAATGTCATTTTTGGGCAAATGCTGATGTCAGTTAGTAGCTACTATAAATACATTTATATTTTTCATAGTACCTATCATTCAGGACTCTTGGGGGACTTTTGCGCAACAGGCTTCCCGTTCTTTTAATGCAAGGTAAAGATGGGAAAATTAAGGTGCGAAACAGGGATGTTTGCACAAGGCTGTGCAGAGACCTCTAAATGTAAAAAAAAAAAAAATAATAATAATAATAATAATAAAAAAAGTCTGTACTTTGGCATTCCTGATAGCCCCTCTCCTCATCTCGACAAAGGGACAGTGACACACCTGCTCAGGAAACATTGGGGCTCACCATGCCATGTATCATCTTCTCTCTTTTCTCTGTGTGCTCTTTTACAGCTGATGCCATATCTCTCACTCTCTGCCCAGGTCTCCAGGGTGGTTCCCATGAGCAGTGAGGTTTCTGGGCTGGGGATCACCACCTCAGAAAGTGCAATTCTCCTGGCACATTTGTTATATTCCTGGATACATATCTCTTAGCAAAACAAGACATGGAAACACGATGTGAACCTTGTGGCTGTACTTCCTACCTAAGCACGTCTGTCTTTGCCTACAGCATTGTGGCATGAAAGAGCCTGCTAATGATTCTTAAATGTTCATTACTGTAGATCTGCTCCCAGAATATACTTCTCACCTTGAATGACCCATGTGCTGAATTTTAACTAAGGGAACCCATGATAGTAAGTCTGTCATGATGCTGGCTGTTTTTTTTTCCTCTCCAACCCTTAAAAGCTTTTTATTATAGGACTGCTTAAGGCATTCTTCAATTAGCATGTGCTGTATTGTGGCTGGAACAGCTGTTTACCATTTAATAAAGCATGGCATAATTTATTTTCAAAGTCTAGCAACCGTCTTTGCTATTACACCGGGGAGGAACACAGTAACTGCATTGTTCACAGTGCTGATGAAAGAACTATAGACTTTATTATATGACCTCACAGAACTATTAACTTACCCCCCACTTATATTTCAATATGTATTTACCTGACAGTCTGTGCATTGATTTCTCACCCAGAGATTCTACATTCTCAGTCACCTCTGGGGCAGAATGAAAAATGTCTGTGTTTTATGTCCCTCACATTAGGCAGCTAATTATATATTTGTACCTTAATTTCCTTCCCTTCCCCCATCTCCAGGGGCAAACTCCATATGCACCACTTAAACCTTTGCTCCTTAGCCAATGGAGAAACAATAGAGGTGTTGGGAAATTATGGAAGCTTGGGGGGCTTTCTGTTCATTTTGGTTCCTTTCTTCCTAGATTCCTTCTTCCCTTTGTGTGTGGATGAGTTTGGAGTGCACCTTAGTAGCACCTCTGTGGGTTTCTGCTTCCTCTGCAGCCACATGGAAGTTGCAAGTGACAAACTCATCACATCCCTGTTGCAGGGGACATTGGTTCCCTCCTAGGAGGGACTGCAAGTGTCCTGCACCCTGGGACATCAGGTGCATGATGCTGCCACAAGAACTGGTGGCTGCTGCATGGAGCAGCACCCACGAGGCTTGTGAGAGCATGAGTGTGGTGAAAGCCATCCTCCCTGAGGATCCCTCCCCTCCATCTATTCCTATCGAAGTTATCAGAGAGATCACTCCTGAGATCAGTCATTCAGGTGAGAAGAAAGGAGGGCAGGTGGCAAACAGAGCTCAGCAATGCTTTGTCTCCACTGAAAGGTACAGGTCCAGCCCTGAATGACATCCACACGGTGCAGGACACAGCATCAAGCTGTAAACAAGCTTCCAGGTCCGGGAACAGTGTGGCAACAGAGACACCTAAATGGCAAGTGCCCCCTTGGCTGGGCCATGATTCTCCCAGCACAGACCTGCATGGCCATAGCACTTTGTCTGAGCCAGTTAGACCTTCCCCAGGCTAGGAACCAGCTTGAGATATTGCAGTCTTACTCTTATGTGAGTTGGAGCATTAAATTTGGCTTTAAGTCGCCTGAGTTTGACAATGAAAATACGTCAGCTGAGTATCTGCAAATTTTTAGATTCAGCCTGTGCGTGTAGATGGATTTATATGCATGATTTAAAGTAAAGCATGTGTAGAAAGATGAAGTTTATATGGTTGCTTTGTAGAAATGGATGTAATATTGATGTTGACTTTACTGGTAGAAGTTTAAGAATGTCACGATGCATGAGTGGTGGTGCAAAGCAGAGCCCTGAGTGCATTGGGAGGTCATTTTTAACTTGAATTTATTTCCACAATATCAGGCATAGATCATTGTGCACCGTGCACAATCATCCCTGCTTTTCATTTGAGTCAATCAGAGTGGTTAAAGAAAATTTAAAATGAAACAAATTTGTGACTTGATTAAAAGCAGACAGTAAATTTGGCCAGAATACTCCTTAAAATTGCATTTTACCTTTAAACTGAAAGTTTGATGATCTGACTGCATGACTGAAGGGACAGGGTAGCAGACTGTGATATAAACGATGTAGCTATATTTGCTCCTAAGATGAAAAAGGTTTTTTAAAGTTGTGTGATTTAGGCTTTGGAGTTAACACTCCATTGACCGAACAACAAAATTCCCACCTCCCAGAGCTTTTTTTTTTTTTTCAAACCAGAGCTTTAGAAAAGTGGTATTACATCCATAATGTCTGGTCATGCTTCAAATTTTTCCAGGCAAAATTAAGGCTGGTAATACTTACTTGAAATGAAACCTTAGATTGTTTCCCAGGACACAAATAATCTAATTAGGGAAGGATATAGAAGTAAATCTATATTTTGTTTTGAATGTCTGGTTTGGAGGTGTTTGAAAATGGAATTCATCCACTTTAACTTTGCATAAAGAATTCTTTCATTTGGATTGCAGAGGGAAAAAAAAAAGGCTTGGTTTCCTGATCATCAGCAGATGCAGGACGGAGTTTAGCAAATAGTTTGGTGTAAGCAGATGGAACAAACTGGAAATCTACGTTAAATTACAGCTCACAGCGATGAAAGCAGTACATGCACCCCAGGTACAGAAAGGCAAAAAGAAATCCCCCTCTGCATTAACTCTTCAACTTCAGTTTACACACCCTTTCTTCTACCATAGTTGTATAGATTAGAAGGGTGTGAAAAGAAGCAGCTTCACCTGAGAGAGATTTTCACCTCCTGCCTCTTCAGTGTGCAGATCTACCTACTTTGTTCACAAAACAAAACAAAACAAAACAAAAAAAACAAAAAAA
>VWZU01010116.1:151581-164081 GCA_013397095.1 Sterrhoptilus dennistouni
TTTTTCATTAGGGCTTAACCCTTATGTTTTCTGGGGCTGCATCCTCAACAAACCCTGGGGGAAAAAAAGTGAAAGTAGAAGGCACTGTAAACAGCCGCCTCTGAGGGTCTATTTACATTAAAGAAATGACCCTGAGCTGACACTGAGAGAGTGACTGGTTGCTAATTACCCACCTCTCAGCGAATGCTGAAGGTAATTTAAATGCTGATGTGGATGGGACAAAACTTTGCAATAGCAAGCGAGAGCTACCACACTCGACTGCACAGGTACCTTGCTGTCCATGCCAACATCCTACAGGTTTGTCCCATCAATACTGGCAATTAAAATCCTTTTGACAGAGGTGGAATCGCTGCTGACAGCTCCTGTTGGCAATCAGTCCTTTTTCTAGGAGAGGTGGACCTCTGTTTTTTAAAGCCATGAAGCTATTGCATCAGCAGGACGTCCCTAAGTGCTCACGCCCCTGACAGAGCTTACAGGTGTTTGGCAAAGGAAAGCTGGATGAATGTTTAAGAAGTTGTAAAATGCATATTTATGTCTTGTCTGTTTGCCACTGTAATCTAGCTCGCTAGGAAAACAACCTGTATTAAAAACCAACAAACAATGAAACAGTATTAAGAAGGAAAAAGAAAAAGAAAACAAAAAAAACACAAGAAACTCACTATACTCTATGTTGTTACTAAACTAAGCTCTTGTTTTTATTTCAAGTATGAACCCATGTCTCTGCTCCGGCTGACTGCTGTCCTTCCCTGCTCTTCCTGTCCTGTGTTGCAGTTTCAGCATGTTTTTGCTGGGGATGGTCAAAGAAATTTTGTAATGCAGTGGGGAAATTCCTTAAGTATATGGCAAAAGTACACTGCACAGTGGCTTGACTTAGAAATAGATATTTAGTTTTAATGACTGCTGTTACACTGTAGGTTTTTTTTTCTGGCTGTGAACCCTTTTGAAAATAAGCATGGCTCACAAAACTTGACTCTGACTCATACAGGACCAGTAAGAAATGCAACAACTCCTCAGGCTGTTCTTGTTAATTAGAAGAAATAGCTCCACATAGTTTCCCAAATTAAATTCAGCCCTCTTTTGTGGACTATCTTCCTTCCTAACCTTGAGCACAAGTGTCTCTTCCACTCCCTTCCACAGTCCCTTAATGTCTCTGGGATAACAAAGCAGTTGGTGTCAGAGGTACTATTAGGCTCTCACAGACCTACTTCAGAGCAATAAACAAGCTGTCCTTTCCATGAAGGTCAGGATGGACAGAAAGGGAAAAATCATATTATCTTGTTTTGAGCCCAATTTCAATTTTCTCCTCCAGCCCCTCTTGGGTCTTATCCATTAGAAATCAGAAAGATCTCTCTTCTGCTTTCCAGTAGGAGGCTGCAGAATGGATAGGCATTCCCTGGTTCAGAAATAAACCTGGAGAACAGGAAAGGAGGGTCCTTGACTCTGTCTTTGACTCCCTGTAAGCTTAGGCAAGTCACTCAACTTCTCTGTGCCTCAGTTGTCCCTGTCTGTCAAATGGGGCTAATGGATACAGCGCTTTTGTAAAGCATTTTTGGCTTCTCATAAAACCAAGAGCCGTGTTAGAAGCAGCATTAGGACATTGTGGGAGTAGCAGAGCATTTCTAGGTGGTAACCACAGATCTGAGGCAGGAAAGCACCAAAATCAACTTAGCCTGAGGAAAGCTTGGCTGGGGATGATGGCAAATAAACACTAATACTGCTGTAAATGCTCAAGGAATCTTTCATTCCCACAAAGTGCCGCTGCTCAGCTCTTTATGGAGCAAATGAAGAGAGAGGAATGGGAAGAGAGTGGCTCATTACTACATGCTATGTTGCTCATATGTGTATTTTGTGACATAGGCTCAAAGTGTGGAAGAGGAAGGTGGTCCTGCAATGGAGAAAAAAAAATAGTCTCGCCATTCTATCAATCTTAATTGATGCAAGGATAAAGAAATATGGAAATATTTGCAGTGCATAATGGTATGGCATTGCTTTTGAGTACTTTATGCTCATCTATCTTATTCACATACATATCTAAAATTTGTATGTAGAGGATACAGAATAAATTTAGATTTGATGCAGGTCAAAGATCAATTACACATTTTCCTGTGTTTCAAACCTCTGTTTTACCTGGCTGTTAAAATAATGACCAAGAGTTGAAATATTTAATGGAAACATTTCCAATTCCAATAAAGTATATCATAAGTCAATACTGGAGAGAGATTATCTGCCAGGCCATTTTAGTGATCATTTTGACAGAGGCCTAGACCATTCCTTTGGGTTGCTTTTTGTTATCTACCTTGGCTCTCCTTCTCCATCACTGTGTGTCAACATGCTGTCTGCATCCAGCAAAACACTCTGATAGTGACCCTTACTCAGTGTATTTGCCAGGCAGGAATGCTTCCATTTGTGTCTCCCATCTTTATCTGTGCACATCATGAAGCTTAGCCAGACAAAAATAATAATAACAATAATATTTTAAAGAAATAATAATCTACTACAATCTACTTGGATGGCTGCTGTTGAGCCATGTGGAAAGCTAAAAATTATCAAACCTTGATTTTCAGCTGTAAAAAGCTCCTCTGACAATTGTAACCTGCTGTGTCTGTTATCTGCCACAACTGGTGATGGATCAAGACAGCCTGGATTTGGCAGAAACAGTGACCAGGGCTAAAAGTTGATCTATTTAATGATTGTGTTTTTTCTATCTTCTGGGTTGTTTGATGGTTTTATTTAAGAACACTCTCATGTTTTCCTATCCTCCCAAAAATGTTCAAATTTTTTTCTCATGTAATGTAAATAAAGGAAAATCGTCCAGCAATCCTTTAAATGTTCCTAATTGCCTACACGTAAAATGACTTGGGGAAGATAAATTGAGAAGTGGTCAGCGAGAAGGGAGACTGGGAAAAAGAAACAAACAGGGACTGTGGCAAGGTTTTGACTGTATAGATTTTAAAGTACTTTAAAGGCTTTTTTCAACGTAATATGCAGCAGCTTCTTATAATTTTCTCAGCAGTAGGTAGTTTACAGTCATCTGTACCTAGAACAAATCTTGTCAGAAATGAAGGTCTGTAGTGATTGCTGGGTATAATTTTATACATTTAGCTGATTTTTCTGAAAGCTTCCACTGTGCTGCTGTTGTCAGACTAAATTATCAATTTAGCCATTTGTTGTTCAATGAATAAAAAAACTCCTATGGCATTGGAGATGTTGTGGTTTCAATAAAGCAAAAGCTTTAACAAGTCAAACTACACAAGGCAAAGTGTGTACTGTATATAAGAACAGTGTTTCTACTCCTTTAAATACCACCTTCGATAAAAAAAGCCAATTACATATTCACTTAACACATTCCTCCTACTTCAGGCCAATGATGCAGACCAAACCTGTTTACTGTTCAGTACCTTGCAAAAGGAAACCAAAATACAATATGTGCAAGGTAATAGGCCATTAGCACAAACATGCTCCCAGTAAAAATCCTTTGTGTAGGCACCTTTCTAAAAGCTGCCAATTGTGGGTGATAGAAGTATTATAAAGGAAGTGATTTTAATACTATTTAAGGCATTAAAAGCTGAAGACTATCTGTTTAAAGCATTAAAGTAAGAGCTGCATGTATCTAATACCTTTTAAAATGCCCGTCTGCTGATTTATATTCATACTGAACCTGCTAGTAATGAGTATACATAAGCAAATACCATCTTCCACCTATTCAGCATGTCATTGATATGAAAGCCCCAGAAAATATCTCACGTAATCAGTGTGTTCAGAGAGTTATCTAGCACAAATTACTCATTAACTCAATAGCACATAATAAAAAAGAACATCAATTAATTAATGAGTCACCCTCAGATCACTTTGATTACAACACAGCTCTGTTGAAACAGCAGTTATAAATGGAGCTGCCTCTCTTTATTCATTGTTTGCAATTGGCCCATTATTTTGCAGAGACCAGTGTCATATTTAACACATGCCTGCAGGTAATTGTGTGATTAGTTTCATAAATGAAGATGCAGAGGGGGAACACGGAGCCCTCGCTCTGCAGCCGAGTCGGGAGGTGCAGGAATGCAGAGCTGTGCAGCAGCAACAGGGGCAACCTGCCTCCACTTCATGGCCCTGGTGGCAGGACGACACCCAGAGCTGGTCCTACTGACCCCTAATCCAGCCCCAAAACCTCAAAGCCCTGGGAAAACATTTCTGATTTGGGTCTCCCTCCTCCATGGATGTCACTCTCTACTCCCAAGTGACAAGCAACAGGACAAGAGGAAGTGGCCTCAAGTTGGGCCAGGGGAGGTTTAGATTGGAAACATTTTTTTTGCAAAAAAAAAAAAAAGGGCTTGTCAAACACTGGGAGAAGCTGTCCACCATCCCTGGAGGATTTTGTGGATGTGGCTTTTAGGACATGATTCAGTGGTGGGCTGGGCAGTGCTGAGTTAAGGGTTTGACTGCATGATCTTAGAGGTCTTTTCCAACCTCAATGGTCATCATGCAGAGGCCGCACTGCCAGCATTCCACAGTAAAGAGCACAGAAACAGAGAGGTTAGGTGGGCTGCTGGAGGTCAATCAATAACTCTGCCTTCCTCCAACCCCACTATTAGCACAGCCTGTAACCATCCCATCTCGGACATTGCAAAGACAGCCTCCAGGTCAGAGCTTGGAGCAACAAATCCAAACTCCTCTTGGATGCTCAGGGACCAAGGAGAAGCTGAACATCCAGAACATCCACTGTGCTGAACTTTTGGTGAATATGAGCTGGGGAGGCCTGGTCGTTTGGCTATTTTTTGCATTCTTTAAAAGGAAAGATGAATGGAAGAACACAAAGTCACCACCTAAAGTTCCTAAACTATCTTGGTTAAATGCCATTCCAATAAGCGTATAGTGTAATTATAACAGTTCCCTTAGGTAAGTAAGAAACATCTGTTAGTAACACATAGCAGGTGTTAGCAATTACACATACTGATTTTTTTTAAGTGTTTTTAATTAAAAAGAATTCTGTTTTCTGAAAAGGAAAGCATGGTAAGTCCAAACAAGCTTTTGTTTGTGTGGCTCCAGATCATGCAATATGCAAAACGATAAAGGTAAAATCAACTTAAATTAGCAAAGGTTTGCACGTTTGACTCCAGTTTATTGCAATCAAAACCAAATTGGGATTCACTGCATTATTGTAAAGCACATAACATTAGTATTCTAAGCAAGGTCTCATCTAATGCATGAAATCCATACAGTTCATGTAAACTCTAAACACATCTAAGTAGAGCATTTGAACCTGGGAAGATTGCTACAGTTAAGCAAAATATGATAGGTAGTTCAAGAAGGGAGAAAATTGCTAGGAAATTCTGTATAATAGTTTCTTCACAATCCCTTTGCCCCACAACAGGGAAACAATGTCTAGATTATGTTAGAGCAAAATCAAACTATGCTGTCAAATTACTTTGAAAAACTAGCCAAGAACAATTTACATTTAGCAAAGGGATAGGCTGTGCCACGGAGAAATAATAAGCAAGAGCCACACTGGAAGGCCAACCAGTTAGAGGTGGTTTTAATCCAAATTAGAAGATAACGAGATGACAAATATGTTTTCCTGTCCCAATACTATCTTTCCATAGATGCCAAGATGAGGATATTTTAAGATGTAAATCTTGATAAATAAAAAAAAAACCAACAACTTTGACTTTCATTTTATATAAAATATGTAAGCAAATGAGTTGGCAGGGAAAAGAGAAAGAAGCAGCAACATTAGTACAACCTATGGATTTGTCTTTGTATCCAGCTGGGATCCAGGTTGTGCTTGTTATACAAAAAACTGTGGCTCCTTTCACAAAAATCTCTAAACTCTAATGTGGAAAAGCAGACTTTCTACCCACAGTCTATAGCAATATAAAATTAAATTATTTTTCTTTATGTTCTTCCCAAGAGTGGAGGGTTTATGAGGAGACACATATATAAAATAACGGGTATTAAAAGCCCTAACTGTTAGGCAAAAGACAAAAGTAGTTCATATGTATTTTTTTCATCTGAATATACAGATCTGGAAATCAAGACCAGATTTTTAACATTTTTCTGCTTCCAGGTGTCTTCCTATGTTATCTGTAGGTATTTCTAAGCGCCTTTATTTCTTATTCAAAATATATAACATTTCCTTAAGCCTTTTTTTTTTATATACACAGCTTTATTAGCTATTCACGACTGCAGCATAAGATCCAGGTATCCAAATCAGATGTCCCGCTGCCAGCCAAACACATGAGCTGAGAACAATAATAATGTACCAATAGCTATTAAGGATTTTGCTTAGGGTTTTTTTGTTCAAGTCTAAGCAGAGCATTTCAGTACTCCTTGTACACAATGCCTTTCTGGAGTACAGTAGCTTTGTGACAATGAGTGAATATTAATAAAAAATAAAGAAAAAGCTGATAAGTGCCTAAAAAATGCATTAAATTTAGAATGACAGACTCCCATCTACATCTTAATCACCATATAAGTGACAAAATATCACCACCAAGACTGTAGCAGAAAAGGAAATTTCTGCTTTATCCTCCAATCTCAGTTTATTTTGGTAGCATTGCAACAGGCTTTATCTCTCCCTTCCCCTCAAAGTCCTCTTAAAATGTGGGAATCACTTTTGCCATGTCTTGTATGAAAAATCTGGAAGATCCTGATCTTGGAGTCTTGGAAGTCATCTGGAAGCAACTCTGTGTAACTGAAGTCGTAACACACAGGATGATCATGTTGCTGGCATTTACTGAGAAAGTGAAGCAACACAGAAGTGCCATAAAATTTCAGGGTTGCAATCACCCTTGCCTCCTCGTGTAGGATTGTGATAGGGAGTTTATAGAGAGGTTGGATTTTTAAGAGCAGGCTGGGTATCAGTTTGGTGCAAAGTTTTTATTGTGCTAATGAACTGTAACAGCTCTAATCTATTTTTAGATGGTGGCATTTCAAGTCTTTCAGCTCCTCTGTTCAAAATCCATAGTGTGGAGATAATATACCACTTTTCTACCTCACAGGATATGTGAGGGTAGTAATTGTGGGATTTTTCAATAGTGCCAGCTGAGCATACGAAATACCAAAGCAGGAGGACAGCAAAATATACAAATTGCAGCTTAGGAATTGTCTAAAATCCCTAATTAATGGGAAAGTCCTGGGAAAAAGATTGCTCTGCCTTTACTTTTTCTTATGACAGTTCCAAACCACCCTTTAATAGCCTCTGTCAGAGAAAGACACTTGGCTAGACAAGAACTTTGGTCTGATCCAGAATATTCTTCCCTGGGTTTCTACAAGGACTAATACAGTGAGAAAGAAGGAGGCAAGGAAAACAATTACAATCTCTACAATTTATTTTCACATTCAGGTTTATTCTTCAGGAAAGCATATGCCAATTATGCCTGCCTACTTCTCAAGCCATTATTAATTGGTTGATTACACAAAACAGAAGTGGATGAGATGTGATCTGAAAGACCTGAAAGAGAGCAAACATTTCAGGCTAAATTCACAAGGAAGAAAATGTTGCAGATGTAATTTAAAAAGATTATACCTTTAGCCCTGCTATGGCTGTGCTTCCTTATAGTCCCTAACAAAAAGAAAACCAAACCAAATCCAGCCCATGCCACATCTTTAGTGTGTCCTTTGTGTCCAACCTACTATGAACCAAGACCTCTGGGAGCAAACACATTTTGTTTCTGTTGGAGAACATGGGTAGCCAGTACAGCAAATCTTTTTCATGTGCTCTTTCGCGTGGCTCTACCTTGTCCAAAGAGGTTTAGTTCTGGTAGAAAAGTATTACCCACAGCATCACCCAGAACAGCAATGTCTGTTATCTCCCTGAAAAGAAATGAAGCCTGTTTAATTTTTTCTACTTTTTCCTAATTCAATTTTTGCGACCGTATTCACATCTCATTCTCACCAAAGCCTCAACCTGGCAAATCAGGACTCTGACATTTGCTCTCTCTTTGTTATTGTTCACAATTAATTAACTGACTCAGATAGACCAAAAATCTTTCCATTACAGAGACATTTGGACACATCTCTGATCATACACAAGGCCCATAATAATCAGGTTAATTCTCACTAAAATCAAAAGAGGTGCTGCTGGTGGCAGCAGCAGAGAGAAGATTTTACCTCTGGGAAGAATAATGGGTAGCAGGAGGCAGCCCTCTGTCATTTTACATCAATTGTTTGCCACAGCCCTGGCTAATCTTTTTAGCTAGTCAAAGCATTCAGAGTGTCACAGAAGGTCTCTGAATAACTTGGAAGCCAGCTCAAACCATGGCATAGTGGCTTTCCCTCATCACCTCAGCCAGAATTTGAATGTAGAATTGGAGAGCTGAAAACTTACTCTGATAAGCTATCATGCCCCCTGATCTCTCTTAAAGACACTGAAAAATGGTCTTTCTGGAGGCTTCCCTCCTGCATTCACACATCTTGCTCTCCAATAAGGCTTCAGCCCATTAGGTATCACTAATCCCCACACACCTGTGAATAGCACAATAATCTATTTCTACAAGCAGCAAAGGAACCCAGCAAGAACTCCCATTCAAAATTGAAGCACAATCAACATAAAAAACCTAGAAATTTGACTTTTACTAGTCTTAGAGCATAAGTCTCTGAGTATGACTTGCCTTTGAACAAGCAAGTCAGTTAAAATAAGGACTTTAAAAAGCCAAACCATGACAGACTTTGCTGTAGCAGGTTTTTTTTTCTGCCTGTAGGAAATTCCTCTGCCTATATCCCTCAGCTTTCTACCACCAGAACACCACAGGCAGACCTGAAGGCATCAGTGGAGGTGCTGACAAGAAGGCACTGCAGAAGGGATGGGACTCCCAGGTGCAGGCACATTTCTGTCCACTGCTGTGATATTTGGCCTCTGTGGTCACATCAGACAGAAATGAGGGGCAGGCTGCTGAGGAGAAGGTAAAATCCAGCACTGCAGCCAACCTTGCTTCTCTCTCAGAGCCCACTTAGATACTTCATGGCTTCTCAGATGTGGTTTTGAGCCTTTCAGCCCAGATAGGCATGCCAAAATCTCAATATTCTCTTCACAAGAATTGGAAGTGCTCAGAGCCAGGTATTTGTTACTGGTGAAATCTCAGAGGCGTGGAGTTGTTCTGGGTTTGACCTCTGGATAGTCATTTGGACCCTTTCTCTTGGAAATGTAGGTTTGCACCTCTGCTTTTTTCCTACCTTTTATCACCCTTTTATCCTGATGTCTTCTCCCAGCAAGCCCACAATTCTGCCAGCACACAGTTAAAATGCTGAGGCAATGCCAGTGGCTGTTTAAAATGCAAAGGGACAGAAACGATTAGTGCTATCAAACTTTTTATTTTAATGGAAGTTAGACAAGCCCCAGGCATATTTGCACCTGCAATTGCTTGCTCCTTGCACTGCTGTGCCCCATAGATCTGCTTGTTTCAATTGACCCTAAGGCAGTAACCTGCAGAATGTATCCATATCATTTTCTGCTTTCTGCTGACACATTTTCAAATCACAGATTTAATGGTCATAATTTTCACATTTAAAAACTCAGACTGTGCAGTCCGGTGCTGTATTTATTTCCAGGTGGAAAAACAAAGTCTTGTATCATCCAAATCATCTGAGCTGCAGAAAAATAAATGAGTGTGTGGAGTTGCTTGGGGTTTTTTCCCCAGATTTTAGTGTATTTTCTAGTAGCACTGGATTTACATATGTAGTTGTGTTATCCAATCACTACTAAAAAATTTCCAAGAAGAAAAGAATTCGCAGAAGAGAGATCAGGGAGGAAAGGTAAGAGAGGAATCATCATCATCATCATGGAGGTCAAATGGATTTCCCCGAATCACATAAGTCAACACCCACGAAAAGGTAACTCATGGGAAACCCTTATCACACTCCGTGGAAAAGGTCCTGCTTCTCCCAGGGTCAGGTGGTACAGATTTGTCCTCAAAAATAGAGAATTATCCCACAATTTATCATTAAAGAAACAAATTCCCTATCAGGGGAGTTATATAAAATAATTATTTGCAGAGCATATCTGCAGTCCAGTATTGAAATCAGTTTTGCTCTGTCAAAAATACAAGCCATGCAAAAGTTCCTGACTGATTGCTTTCTGCCTTTCTCAAAGGAGTCTGCTGTACAGATGTTTCAACCTTGAAATCCCTTTTCCACTCCTTTTTGCCCAGCTTTGCATCACTACCATGGATGAAACCTCACCTCTTGGTCAGAGTTGCTCCAGCTGAAAAGGACGAGGGATGATTCTGCCCCTCTGGAGCCAGTTAAGAAATGTTTTGACTGGAGCATCTTGTAATGCCTTTTTTTTTTTTCTTTTTTTTTTTTTTTTATTTAACAATGCCTCTGCATTATTGATTTTGGGGGTTATGTGTTACAAGACAGAGAGGAAGAAAGGATTTTTTTTTTTAAATGCCAAAAAAGATTATAATGTTTTTTAGTTTGTTTTTCCTCTGCCAGAGGGACTAAATGAATGTTTCACCTCTTCAGTTCCTCATGTTGCAAGCTTCTGTGTTGCCTTCGAAGGCTCAGAAGAAGTTCCTGCTTGCATCTCCTTAATTAGCCTTTAACTTTTTTTGTGGAGGCAGAGAGAAAAGATCTCAATGAGTTTTAAAGACTGAAAATTTCTGTGGCAATAACCATAAACGGGGATTACGTAGGTGCCAGAAGACCTTCAGAACACATGTGTCCTCTGGAAAAATAAGTGATGTTTATTGTGCCAGAAATCATTTGCTGCAGATTTAGGGAAGGGTGCCTTTCTGCTGCCCTTTATCCCTATCTTCAAAGAGGATTGTGTGTGAATACAATTGATTAATAGATAGGCATTTGATGGAACTAGCACATCTTTCCTTTTCAGAGAAGGCAGCCTCAGAGCCTAAGGATAGGAACATCCTAATTTGCTGTACAATCAAATAACCGGCTCTTATTGTGGATTTCATGAATATGTTCATTTAGGCCATCGAGCAGCAGGGTACATAAGCTCATAATCGACTTTAACATGTGAAAAGTAACATTAGCAAGAGTTTCACAGGTTTGATAACATCAAAGCAATGCACAAATTGATATAATTGGCAAATTCTGGAATAAAGAAAATCACCATACTGGATCAGATTTCCTCTGTACCCAGTATCTCTTTCTAGCTGCTCTCGGGTCCTTTACAGCAGTCTTTGTCACAGGGCTGGTCACAAATCCGTAGAAGGTCAAGGATTAGAAATTTTTTTAAAAAATTAAATAATAATAAAACTGAATTCTGAAAAGCAAAAGGACAGAACTTAAGAAAGTTTATTGCTGGCAGTAGGTCAGTCCTCCCGGGTGGCGGAATGAAAAGTAGCTGCAATTATCAGCTCTGCGTGCTTGCAGTCATTAGGGATCGCTAACTACCTTTAATCATGGCCACGGTTCAGTTCCCCCAGGGCAAGGGAGCAAGCATCTTACACCTGCAGCCAGTAATTACTGCCACTTTGGCTCCCCTGCCACCCAGGGACCGAGCTGCTGCTGCTGCTGCTGGCACCGAGCAGCTGCCAAAGGTGGCCTTGGAGGAGCTGCTGGCACAGCCCCGGCCCAAGGACGGGTACTGGGATGCTCCACAGAGCAAACGTGGGAGTGATGCAAAGGAGAGGTGAGACAAGCCTCACTGTGAGAAACAGTGAAGGTAAGGAGACTTTCAGAAAGCTGTGAAAGCAGGCCTCAGAAACAGAAAGAGCAGAGAACTTGGAGGTAGCTGCAGCTGCTAAGCTGGAAAGTGGATGTCTTGGTTTGGAAAGCCCCCCTTGGAATGGAGAATGTAAACCCTCTCCCTCCAAATTTTTATAATTTTGCAATTAGGGGCTTTCGGGCAAAGATATGGGAATAGGAATAACAGTCCTTTACAAGGAATATTAAAAAATACAAACATAGTAGTACAAAAAACCAAGCAAACAAGCAAACAAAATTCCTAGAAACCCTGACAGAGTCAGAATGTGACCTGACACCCTGTTGCTCAGGGTGTTGGGAGCAGTCTAAATAAATCCTCCTGGAGTGACAGGTGTAGTTCTGTTGGAGTAGAGATAATCCTGTAAAAGGGTCCAGTGGTGGCGAGATGGATCCAGTCTTCCTCTGGGAATCCAGTGCAAACAGGCTGTCCTGGTGTTCTGCATCTCAGCTTTTATCCAGATAGGAATGTTTGGCTCCTCCCTTTGGGTGGGGTATCTCCCAATGGGGGGATGATGTAATTTTATTGGTCATGCAGTGAGCCTCGATGGCCCATTAACAGCAGATATACCCCGGAAGGAGGATGGGTCCTGGAAGAGAGAAAGAACACTGCCCACCTGGTGTTAACAGCTGGCCCATTACACCTCCCCACCTGGTTTCAGCAGATGATAATAGAATACACACCCCTGGTTCCAACCTGCATTGCAATCTTGCATTGCAACCCAAGACAGTAAGAGAACATACAATAGCACAGCACACAAGGACATGAAACAATTGTTTGAGTTTTAGGTTTGGCCAGGATAGACCTTAGGATTGCAGAAAAGTATGCTTAGCAAGATTAA
>VWZU01010116.1:167804-217774 GCA_013397095.1 Sterrhoptilus dennistouni
GGAAGGAAGGAAGGAAGGAAGGAAGGAAGGAAGGAAGGAAGGCAGGCTGGCTTTCATTGAATGGAGAAAGGAGATTTCACATTGGGTAGGGAGGAAGGAGAAAACAAAAAAAGGCAGATTTGCAAGCTTCTTCAGCCTAGTTTCTGTTGTCCCCACACAATATTTCCTTTTTTATTATTATTTTAACTTTGACTACAAGAGACAAAATTTTCCTAAAATCTAGATGGGTTTATTTGTCTCCAAGGAAAAAAATGTAAGCAAGGAAGAGTCACAATTACCCTGAGCCTGATTCTCAGCCATTTCTTGTGTCAGAATAACTGGCACTCACACCTTTGTCTCCTTGTCAGAATAACTGTCACTCACACCTTTGTCTCCTCTTGTTTCATCTAGTAGAGATCACAACTGTGATAAAGTCTGGTAGCTTTAGAGGACACAGATCAGCAGTGGACTTGGGTGAAGGTTTCACATAAAATAGAAACCCAAAGAAATGTGTCTACTCAGTAATTTTGTTAGAATCTCAAAATTCATCAGAAGACTTGAAAATGTTTTAAGAGTATCTGGATTTAAATTTTCCTCAACTTCTCTGCATTTTAGTATACTACAAGCTACAGAAACACCTTCATAGTTCTGAGGTATCCAATGCTAAAAAATATAATGTTCATGAAACTACATTTACCTAGAATTTGGGTGTGTGTTTAGAAAGAACATTTTTTATTATCTCCAGCACATCTCAATGACTTATCTTCTTTTTGCCAAGAGAGAATGTGGATTTGTACATTTAAATATACAGAATCTTGTCATAGCATTATAGGGATGTAAAAGGGAAGTGACATAAAAAATTGTTTGGGTTGGGACATAAAAATGTCCCTGCCATGGACAGGGACATCTTCCACTATCCCAGGTTACTCAGAGCCTCATCCAGCCTGGTCTTGGACATTTCCAGGGATCCAGGGACATCCACAGCTTCTCTGGGCAACCTATTCCAATGCTTCACATTAAAGAATTTCTTCCAAATACCTAATCAAAACCAACTCTCCTTCAGCCTGAAACCATTTCCCCTTGCCCTGTCACTCTGTGCCCTCATAAAGTCTCTCTCCATTCCCTTTAGGCTCCCTTTACATATAAGGCCACAATGCCCATCTCTTCTCTTGAAGGAACCCTTCTTTTCTCCAGGCTGAACAATCCCAATTCTCTCTTCTCTCAGGCTTTCCTTGTAGGAGAGGTGCTCCATCCCTCCAGCTATCTTAGTGGCCTCCTCTGGAGCTGCTTGTCATTCCTGTGCTGGGACCCCAGAGCTGGCTGCATTTTTATACATTTAAATACAGTGGCACATACAGCCTTTCACAGAAAACCAAAATCTTTTCAGACGTCTGAGACTGAACCTTTTCTGTACATTAAGAAAAATATTTCACAAGTCTGAGGAGACAAGATCATTTGGCAATGCCTGCCATAACATAATTATTTAATGGATATTTTATGGCAGTACATAGAGGCCCTAAATGATAGCTGAGCTTCTCTGTGGTTGGTATTATACCTACTAAGAGATGATCACTGCCCCCAGGAAGTTTATAAACTAAATAAATAGGACAAAGATCAAGCCAAGAGGAGCATTATTATCTCCAGTTTACATATGGAGAACCGAAACGCGAGGAGATAAAAATCTCTGAGTCCCACAGTGAGCCTGTGGCAAAGCAAAGTTCTGCTAAAGCCTAATGCATTGCCAGCTCCTTCCTCTCAGCCACCTTCTTTCCAAAACAAGAATCTGCTGAGTCCTGCATGCAAAGGAGAGCTTGGGCAGTGAGTGAAAGGAGGAAACAGTAATTTATAACTGACATACGTCATTTTCAAGCACGGATCTCGAAGAGCATTAGAGACAGGCAATTCTCCCTTTTTCGCAGGGTGAAATGCTCAGGCAGAGGAAATCATCTGTAGCCTCCCAGCCAGTTTGAAGGCATAATATAGTCCAAGTCCACTGTTCTCTGAATCTAACTGGATGAGTCATGGTATTCTTCATCTTGCAGAGTCTCAAGGCAATAAAACAGCTTTTCCATGGTGACTCCTGGAGTTCTTTCAGTTGTCACAAGATGCAGCCTAGGACTAAAGAAGAGAGAGCAGGAAAAGCCACATTTTACAGCTCCCGGATGTAAAATGTCTTTGTCTTTCCCCAGTCCAGTGCAAATGAACACAGCTCAGAAGGGCTTCCCTAATTTACCACGGCTTTGAATGGCTTATGATCAGCCAGAGAAGGGGAGTGCTCTGCCCTCTCCCTCTGTCCCAATCAAGGGAATAGCGTGGGGTCATCATGCCAAACACGTCCCACATCCTTCTTGTGAGGTGTATTCCCCATGGGGTGATCAATCTCACCCCGTGGCTCCTCTCCAGCAGCTGAGCCAGCACAAACACAGCTGCACCAGGGCCCAAAAATGATGACGTCCCTCTCAGTGGCCAACTTTTGTTCAAAGAGACATGACAAACTCCTGGATTCTCTGTCTCTCACAGGCATCTGATCTCGTCTGCCTTCAATAGTCTCTAGCTTTTAAGTTCACTACATTCTTGATGTTGCTGGAAGCAGAAATGGTGACAGCCAATTTATTTATCATGGAAGGTACAAATTAGAAAAAATCCTACAACTTTATACTTAGAACATGGGGTATGATTGCATGTGGGTCATTTTTTGAACTCACTGCTGTACATTTATATCAGGTACAGTTCTTAGATTGGAGTTGTCATCTCTTAGTTTATTTTCCTTTTCATTTGTCTTCCTAGTAAGGAGCTTATATATTCTGTATAAGCCAAGACCAGAAAAAAATAAAAAAGAGAAAGGAAAATGAGAAAAAAAAATCAGAAAATAATAGCAGCATCATTCCATATTCTTTCCTCAAAACTAGCTCTAAGTCACACATTAGCCATTAACTCCTTTGACCTGTTCCTCTTTGAAAGATAGGTTCCACTTTAGGTTTCAACCTAAGACTTCAGTAGCTTCAGCACTGACATAATCTTAATTGTTTTCTGTATTTCTAAAATTGCATAAATGGGAGTTCAAAAGCAGATTATAGAAAAAATACATTTTCAAGGTAAGCCAAATAATCATAAAATCAGCTCTTGAAAACCACCAGAAATAAAAAAGCACTTGGTAGCTTCAGTAGTAATGATCTGAAACATTTAAATTAACTATATGCATTCAAGAACTCACTGTATCATGTGCTTAAAGTGTTGGGTTCAAATGCTAATTGGAGTATAAGATGAGAAATCCAAACACAAGTCAATTTTGGTAAGAACGTGAATGCATTTATCAAAAAGATTTCAAAATGTTGATGTGAAGCCTCCTGGGATTGTTATGGATACACAGAAGATATGAACATAAAAACATAATTCATCTGTTCAAATTCCGATTCCATTCTGTTTATTTCAAGATGCAACAAATTTCTGCTCCTTCCCACTCTTTTTTTTTTTTTTTTTTTCCATTTTTTTTCAATGATGAGCAGCATCTACTTTTACTTTTTAAATGACCCACACAGTTTCTGAGTCATGTCTTGGTGAATTACAGCAATGAAACAGCCAGATAAATACAGAATAAATAGAGAATCTCACACCCTTTGTAAGGGAAAGATTTCTATGGGCACCTTTCTAAAACACAGCTGCTTAAAAATGGATTTACCCTTCTCCTCCACAGCACTTTGCTGCTCCTGAAATTACTTTTATTTCAGCACGGTTCAAGGTATCAAAATGTCTGCACTTTCCACAGAACAAAGGGCATCCCAGATTATTTAACTCTGGATGTTAACTAGTGCATTGCAGCATGAGGATCACTCCTAGCTGGAGAGATCAGCACCCCAAAAGCTCTATGGTGGCTGTGCAAAGGCCAAAAGAGAAATTTTTAAAAGAGAACTTCATACCTTACCTGGAATGAAAAGCTTACCTCAAGGTTTCTCAGTGGAAAATTCAATTGAAAGTATATATTCTTTTCTTGTAGTGAAATGTTGTTAACATTCTCAAAAAAAAAAAAATCTAGTTTTCAATGAAAAAATGTTTTCAATGTTTTCAACCAGTCTAACTGGTATGTGAACATTACTTAATACCTGTTTTCTATCAATAAAACAGAAAAATGAAGCCAGACCTTAAAGCCACCATAGTAACTGATGTATTTCTGGGAAATATTGTCCCCAAATCATCTAAAGGACATCAGATACAGACATTAAGCAATCCAGATCTACCTCCCCGCTGAATAAAGATGGTGTATAAGACACATCTTTAGGATATGGATCAGTGCCTTCATGTGAATATTCATATTCATTTAGTGACTACAATAGATCACCTCCACTGAAAGAGAAAGAGCTTCTGTGCAAAAACTCACATGATGAAGCCCAGAAAAAAAATCTCTTTGCAACATCCCTTTATTAGAGAAATTATGACTTCCATTGGAAAAATTATGACTGCATGAATTTTCACAGAGTCCAAATACAGAGCACTTCATCTTGTGGCTTTAAAGTTCTTTCATGTAGGGTTGGTTTTTTGGGGGGATTTTTTTTGTCAGTGATTATGTATACATAGCTTTCACAGGGAATACAGGATATAAGGGACAGTAAGTATGCTTCAGCATATGGTGAAACCATATGCTTGGCTGCTTCTCTGCCTATACTACTTTTATTTATTTATTTTAAAATATGTGATTCACATTATTAGTTCAGACCTCTCTAATTTGTATGGCAGTATATATGACAGATTAATTATGTTTAATTTTAAAATATTTTTTGTTATTGTCTGGGGTTAAAGAGTGTGCACAAGACAGGAAAAGAAATGGCCTGAATTTCCTACTGATGCAAATGAAGAAAGCCGTATGAGTGCTTTAGATCAAAGAATTACACTTTCTATCATGCAGAAATCTTTGATATGTCAGATTCTGAATCTGGATTCTGCAGGAGTTAAAAAATGGAAAGCAATGAACTGAGGTCTGGATTCTTAGTACCTTGTCCAGTGAGCCACCAAAAAGTGAAGAAACCCAGAAATCCTGTCTGTGCTGCTATAAGGAGCCTGGGGAGGGAGGCAGGAGGAAAAGGAAAAATGTGAATTCCAGGGGGACCAGCATGTTTCTATATAATTGGCTCATTTTGATCTAAAACGTTCCCATCACAAGTGTCAAGAGCAGCCTTGCAGCAGAAATTTTTCCCTAATTTTTTTCTCCAATTTTCAAACTATTTTGAGTTCAATTAGAAACACACTCCAAAGCAACGAATGGCCACGTGGCAAAGAATTATAAAAATCACCAGGGTAAGCATCATTCACTGTTCTACAACAAATGAGCTTGTTAGATCCCAGTCCAGTTGCTACAGAGTGGTGTCAGCCACCTCACACTGCTCCCTTTGTCTTGGCTCAGTTTTCTCATTGTTTCCCTCCTGGAAGGCCAGGGACTTGATCGAACTGGGAAATCTCCCACCCTTTTTGATCAGACACTTTCTGTCATTACCTCTTCTGCAGGAGACAGGTGACAGCTCCCATTTGGATTGCTACCTAAGGAGATCAGATGCTTCGTCTGAAATCCCTGCTTCAGCACAGACTTGTAATAGGAGCTTAAGTGTGTCACTTTGCCTTTTTGCACCTCAATTCCTTCACGGTAGCAGAGGAATCAGAGCACCTTCCCACCCCTGAGGGTTAGACTGTGGGGTGCTCCGAGGCCATGGGGACATCTAAGTAGCTCAGCCAGGTGTAAGACTTTGATCTCCAGAGTCATCAATCCAGCATTTCAGAAGCATTGAACTCACAATGAGAGATTTAATATTTTTGAGAAACAGTTCATTTTTTTTTAATAGAAGTTTTATCATTGTTTCTTTAAACAGCTTACAAAATCCCACATACAAGTTCCAGGACTTGATCTTATTATCTGTCTTTTAATACAGACTCTCTGTTTTGGTGCAACATGAGGTTTGACCAAGAGGCATTACATCTATGCTGGCAGCAAGTCTGTGGATGTTGATATGCCAGGCAGGAGGCAGATGATTTTTCTGGAGACATCTCTCTCTTTCTCTAAGGGAAAACATGGAATAAAAAAGTATAGAATGACCTTGCACTAATAAGCCTCTGCCTGGAGACAATGATTAAACCTGGTAGCGCAAGGGTTGGTTTATGAGTAATATCAGCTAAGGCACTAATGAAAGTATCCCATTAAAAAATGTATAACTTAGGGCCTTGTCTGCACTGAGAAATGTGGTCACTGCTGCTGCTGCATTAGTGTGCTCTGAAGCACAAACAGGAAGGTACAGCTAGGTATTGCAGCTGGCTCTTATTTCTAACTAAATTAATCAGCCAGAGGTCCTGCATACTTCACCGGGAATGAAATCTGGATGTGAAATCTGCACTTCAAACCCAGTTCTAGCTCTAGGACTTTATTGTCCAGAGGTTTCTTCTCACCAAAGTAGCTGCAATATTACTCTCAAGTATTGGGACTTATATCCTGTGGCTTGAACTGGTTTGTGCTGCACAAATATCAATGTGCTCATACAAAATGCTATTCTTATACTCAGGAGTACCATAGGACAGGACCAATTTGAAAACATGAAAACATGTGCATTGTCCTGGGGCAGGAATTAAGTTGTTTATTTGTTTTCTTCATTTAAGGTTATTCTGAAAGCAAATTGATTTTTCCTCCATTTCACTTGAAAAACTTCCACAGGAAAACAGACTTGGATTCTTGTGGCAATGATTCACACACAGCCACAGTTCTGTGTGCAGGACCAGACCATGCCAGGGTCACTGTGGTACAGCAACTGTGGTACATCAAGGACCAAAACTGCTCCCTTTAAACTGGGAAATCTGGGTTTGCAAACCAGTCTGGCTGCAGAGGATTTGAACTGCAGCACACTTGTTTAGGAGAACAACACCTCAAGATATGTTAAATGCAGCTCCTCTGAGGTTCACTGGCACCATTTTGAATTAGAGTACTTCAGCAGCCCACTTAAATCTTCTAGTGAATGATTTTTTTTTAAAAAAGCCCAAGAAAAATATAAACCCATTCTCATGTATGCATAAAATTAGGACTATTTAACCTGGGAAACAACTTTTCTGTGATTTCATTATTTTTGAAAGTTTTGGTTTTAATTAAGATAAAAATTTGGCAGGAAGTTCCAACCAGCAGCAACTGAGCTTGACCAGGGCCTCCAAAAGTTGCCACACAACTAACAAAAAGGAAAAAAAAATAAAACAAAACCAATGAAAGTAGCAATGGTCTGTGAAATAATATAGGTTATGTATGATCCTTCTCCATTGCAGATGTTGAAATTTATTGCTATAGCCATTCAAACCCTTTTTATTTTCCAAGCTATATTAACAGTTGAACAACAACAAAGGTTACTGAGTGGTTATTTCCCGCCCATACCAGATTTAGCCACAAGCAGGTTAAAACTACAGTTGGAGAAGGGGGTTAAGAAAGCAAACAGATTCACTGCAAGCAAAAAAGATTTATTAAGCTATTTTTTAAGAAACTCGATCTTCTGTACAGTAGACTTCATATATTAATTTCTTTTATCAGGGCAAATTTGATGTTATCTATACTTTGCTAAGAATATTAAAGCCATTTTTAATGTGACCTGATGCACAGCAGAGTGGAAAGGCATCTTTTTGAAAAAGTAAATGAAAAGCAAAACACAGTTCTCTGTATAATTCTTACTTTCTTCCATGACTTGAACATACCTACTCAAAAAGTGAAATGAAAGAATCTCTAGTTTCTGAAATTTCTACAGTCAGTTGCGGTACTAAATTGCTAAAGTAGAAGAGTAACAAAAAGGAAAGAAGATCAAGTTTATTTTCTGACACAAGGACTCTTTTTTTTTTTGCTCCTAGCCATAAAAGTTAAAGTAAAGCTTCAAAGCTTCAACAAAATATAAAGATGAGACACAAACAGCTGCTGCCTCTCAAGTCTGTCTTACAAACTGAAATCAGCGATTTTCCTAAACCAGATAAAACAAACTTCAGAATGTGGGTTCTCTGTGTTAAAAATTGATTTGCAGACAATTCTTCATACTCTTCTACTTGCACAGGGAACAAACCTTAACTCCCCTTTTTTTAATTTAGTCCTCCACAAGGTATGACTTCATATTTTTATTTCAACAAATCAAGAAAGAAATTAAAATACATCAGTCAGTACTTTGTGCATAAACCCCTAGGTCATTGTGATATGTATCTTTCTACCTTGAAACATTTATTCATTTCCCAGCCACTGTGAATAGGCCAGATCATCATCTTGGGGTGACTGAACAGGATCCATACCTTGAAGGACAGGCAGATTATTGGGGTCTGTGTCACACTTTCCCCTTTACCTCCTACTCGGCCCCAACAAGGGTTTATCAGTGGGACCAAAGCAGGTAAGGGCAGAGCAGAACACTCTGGAGCCTCAACACTAAAGAGGGAGCCTCAACACATATGCAGGAACATTTCTGCACCCTAAATACCCTCTCTACACTCTGCCACAAGATCCCAATTCTTCTGCATCCACGTGACATCCTTCTGGTCTGGGACTCTTAAGAAATCATAAATTCACTGAAAATGAACTTAAGACAGTGAGTGAGCTCTTTTGCAATCCACATGACTGTGACAATGAGAGAGGTTTTCGTGCAATCCAACATTGTTGTGCTTGGACAGCACAGTCCTCAGTTACCCAGTTACTTCCCTAAAGCAAAGAGCCCTTGTGATTTAAGGGTGTTAGGTGGTTTCAGGGTGTTGCAACCCTACTGAAAGCCTGGGCTAGGTAAGAGGAGTTGCCATGACATCTGTACTGGGTTTTGGCTCAGTTCCTAAATTAATGTAACTGCCAGTCCCTTCTGAGATTATTTTTTTCTTCAGAGAGATCTAGTTGATCCAGAAAGGATCTCAGGATCCAGCTGTTATGTAGGTGAGAGGACCAGATTTAGAGTGCAATTCTTAAACTGGCAGCATAAACACACTCTCCTGCTGTGACCAAAACCTGAACAGCAGTCAGCTAATAATGTAAAACCCTGGTAGAATGCCAGTGGGAAGAGGAATTATGTGCCTTCTCCTACCTAAATCTTTTGACTGCATCTGCACATGACTGTTCCTCTAGAAAGTAATGGCACTTGTTTCAGGAACTCACTGAAAGCCAAGGAACAGCTAAATCAACCCCAGAGCAACCAGAACTGGAAAAGTCTCTATACACCATGCAGAAATCTCTGATGGCGTCTGCTCTGCTTCAGTGGACCTGCACCCTATAGCAGAAGTTAATTTGGAAACCCAAAATGATAATTGTTGTTATGGCAACTGGTAACAAAAATACCAATTAGCAAATTTCAACATGTGATTGAGACCCCGTAAATCTGTGTACTAATAAATAATATCTAATCCTGGCAGGTTGTCAGGCCATGTACAAGAATCTATGGCTCCATCAGATAATTCCTAGGGATACACAAATTATCAATATTTGAAAACCACTGACTAAATATTATTTGAGAGACCAACAAGCCTGGAGGCCTCTGACTTTTCAATGTTACAAATATAAAATTATGGTCTGTTGTAAATTCTTTTCCATTCTGATAGTCCAGGATATCAGAGACACTGGTGAGGAATCATTATCAAGAACAGTAAAGTCCAGCCTTGCAGGAACAGTCAGAACTTTATTAAGACTCCTCTTTGGTCAAAAAAGTGCCTGAGACCTCACCTAAGGAGTAATTCCATGTAATGAAATTAATTCTGTAAACAACCACAGCAATTATTTTTGCATTTGAAAACATGAAACACCATAGCTGAACTGCTACCCGAACTGCAGCCACTTCTGCATCAGGAATTATATTTTCTTTCCAAAGAAGGGAAAATAGAAAATGGAGCGGAGAACTATGATCACATATTATTTTGTTGCTCCCAAAATGAAAATGCTCTGTGCATGAAGAAAGTGACAACTCCCATTCTCCAACTCCAAATTTCTGTCTTAATGGTACACAACAGGTTAAAACAGTATGGAGAAAATACTGTATTATTCAATCTTGCAATAAATTTCTACAGGCAATATTCAGTAGCTCAGTTCAACCACTAGCCCCACTGGAGAGTTTTAGTGCTCTGAAGATTAAGATTAAATTCAGAAATAGCAAAGCCAAATTTTCTAGTTTTTCCAGGGGGTTGGGGGAGGATTATATATCCTTCTTACATGTACAAAATAAGTTTCCATTATTCAAGAGTTGTTCCATAGATCAGTCACAAAGACAAGTGTGCTTTTTTCTGCAGTAAGCATGAACACTACCTTCATGACACAGTGAGGTTTTGATAAACAGAAGCCTTTTAAGCAACATTACAGAAGTAACCATTTTTCCTTCACACCCTTTCAAAGGGGTGCTGGCATTTTCAAAATGGCACACATGAATTACATACCAAATGATCACACCTTGGAAATTTACTCTTAAGTGGCTTCTGTTGTAAAAAGGTAGTCAATTTACACGTCAGAGGAAGGCTAAACACAGGGAAAGCCTGAATATCCTCACTTACACCACAGATTTCACTTTAGCTACCCTACAGACTTCACTGGCATTATTCCTGATTTGTGCCACATGAAATAAAAAGTGAATCAGGTATGAAACATTGTAATTAATGATGATGCATTGGTGATGAAAGTAGAGTAGCCTTCTATCAAAGAATGGTTTGCATTATTAAGCTCATCTTGTTCTACTAAATTACTAAATTCTCAGAAGAGGAAAGGTCCCAAGCCAGAAAGCCAAAATCACTTCTAAAGCAAACAATATATTAACATACACAGGAGAAAAAAAAAAAAAAAAAAAAAAAAAAAAAAAAAAAAAAAAAAAAAAAAAAAAAAAAAACAAAAAAAAAGCAAACAAAAAAGAAGAGATGGTTAAAGACCTCAACACAATTTACCATCTTGAATTATGTCATCACATTCCTTGAAGAAAGTACCACATGTATTTGGAGATAATGAGAATGCGAGATGGAAAGATTAAGGACATCATTTTTAGAGTCACATATATTATTTGGGAGCCCCACTTCTAAACCATATCAAAAGAGCCAGAACTTCAGAAGTGCATTAGATTTTTTTTAAAAAGTCCAGCAAATTAATAGGAAGAATGAACATCCATTGTTTCTGAAAAATCTGGCTAATAATCCCCCTGACTGGCACTATGAACTCCAGTGGATACTTCTGGAAACACTAATCAGATCCAAACAAAGCTGCACCAGAACTGGGAAGAGCACCTGGATCTCCTGATCCAGCCTTGCCTCTCAATCACAAAATCTTTTATCATTCTTTTCAATTCAGAGATTTAAGCTGGACCATTTTATAAACTGACAGTGTAACCACATGGGTGCAAACCTTCTCTTCAAGGATAGTTTGGTAACTGAAAAACCAGCTCCACAGTTTCCCAGCTATTGCTTCATTTACCTTTTGTGTTCTGGATAAGTTTGCGATAAGCCCATGACATCATGATCATAACTCATGATAACAAGCACAACTTCCCGTGGTGCAGAAACAGATGAGGACAAAACCTCTACTTAGGCAGTGCCAGAAAAAACTGCAGGACTTGTCTGCCTCATACTTTGCTTGTTTACCTGCAAAGTCTGCTGCACAGAGCTCTCAAGCAGACTCCACAGGTACACAACGCCATGGGGTTGATGGACTCAGTCACCAAGATTCAGCAGCCAAAACAGAGATGGGTGTCAGATCCCTCTATATATCCTCCAGAGTTAAATCCAGACTTGGGAAATGGAATCTGTGCAAATGAGAGGGAGATAAAATTTAACTAAATATGCCTCTAGTGTTAAGGGCCTCAGTCAAGACAATAATGCTTCCATTTCGTAACTAACTACAGGTTTTGTGTTACTTAAGCACCTCTTTATTAAACTCTTTGCTTCTCAAGTTCTGAAATGGAAATAATCCAATTTTTGAAAGCAGTGGTAAAAATGTTTCCTTCGCTCTGTCACTGAGGAGCTGTAGCCATGGACAAAAAGAAGTATGCCAGCTATGTAGTTCACATTTTAACTTTGTATTTTTATGTGCTAATTGTACTGCTCTTTCCTGGTTTTGAATGGTATAGGTGCTCTCCCAGTTGAAATTATCATGACATAACAAAACTAAAGTCCACATCTGGTGGGGAAATAAAAAAATCCAGTTGTTCAATCTTTCAAATATGCACTAGACCTCAGACTAGAAAAGATTACAATGAACAGGAATAATTCTTCACTGGCAGGGAGATGAACTAGGTAAATGAATCAGTCCTTTCTGTATCTAATTTCTATGATTGCAAGGCATGAACACTCTGACCAAGCAATTTACACTCATTTACAAGTATAATTCATAAATCTGTGGGTTCATACATCAGGATTTTGGATCAGCTTAAATAATGTGTGTAAATACATTTTCACTTTATTTGTTAATGTATTGCAAATGAGGGTATAAATCTGCTGTGAACACAAGTTTACCTTATTTTATTCACCTAAAATGACAATCACTCTTGTACAAATGTCTGGTAGGGGACTACAGCACAGGCTTTGCTCTGTTCTTTAACCCAGGCTCAAACCTACAGACTAAATTTGAATCACTTACTTGCCTTCTGAACTATTTCCTCTTGGCTGTTTTCTTACTTTTAGAAAAAGATGCATTCTGAGGACCAGATTCCTCAGCTATAATCCAACTAGAGCATCCTTCAGCTCTGTTCATCATCTTCAATGAAGTTATGCTAGCTCTCAGCATTTGAGAGGTGAAATTTGAGGATTCGAGGTGAAATCTTTGTTCCAATTAAATCAATAAGAGATTTCCTATTGAATTGGAGGATTTCATCCTTGGCTTTTCTATGTATACACATCTTTTTAAGACTAAAGTGATATACAACAGCTCTGTATAACATGCCTGTAGCAAATCCTTTTATGGAAAGAGCAGAAAGCTCTTCAGACAGTGTATATCCTGTTTCCTCATGAACAGTTCCTGAATGTTTATAAAACAAAATATAGGATGAGTTATGTCAAAGATTCATATAAATTTTCACCACTTATAAATATTTTGGACATAAATTAACATTTAAAATTTCTTTAAGCCTATCAAGCCAGCCATAGTCTAGCTTTATTATCAGCTAGCACATGGAAAGCTTTTTTTTGGGTTGTTTTAAGAGTCCTTCTTGCCTGTGATCATATTTTTGAACCAAGGGTTTCACATAAAACCAAAATGACAGTGGACATTTAACAGGAAAGGACTGAAGCAATAAATGTCCAAAGAGCAGCTGGATCCTGTTTCAGCCTGCATGAGCTCCACCAAGTAATTGACAGTCTTATTGCCTTTCCATTTTACACAAAACTACAGTAAAAGAGTGGTTTCTTCTGGAAGTTATTCCATGTGGAATGTAACTCATATTCTGGGCAGACTGATACCTTATTTGAACAGTCGATGGTGGCTCCATAGGTGTATATTTTGAGAGAAATTTAGTTGTGGAAATTAAAGACAGAAAAAATTGTGTGTAGGACTCAGTTTCGCTCAAAACTGTAATGGGTTTTCTACCTACTTCCATGGAAGTTGGGACAGGCCTTCTGGGGTGAAATCCTGGTTTCTTTCATCTTCTTTTAGCCAAAAATCCTCAGGACTGTACTCACAGAGTGTAAGCATGACACAGCTATGCAGATAGTTAGAGAGCCCTGTATCAGGACTTGTTTATCGGGTAGTGTTAACCTGAACCTGCTTTTTAAAGTACAAAATTCCTCACTCAACGCCCTGCACATTTTATAAATTTCATATCGATTTTTGAGCTGCAATGTGCTTTTCACCTCTCCTCTTCTCCTGTTCATACTTTCAAGGGCGTAATGTAGCAAGAGAAAGGACTTGATCCCGCACACCACCAAGACACGTGGAAGCCTTGCCTGACACCAGAGGGTGTTTAAGACCTATAAACATTCACACATGCTAACACCTCCAAAGATTTGAACAACCTCCCCTCCCTCCCTAATTTCAACACCTGGCAGAATCAAAGAGAGCTGGAGAGGATCAGGCCCCACAAATTTTCACCTTCGTGCCCCTGCTTATATCCCGTTACTTCTGCACAAAGTAAACCCAGCATTCCAAAGGAATATAAATGACATAATTTAATGTGACTAAGAGATATACAGATGGCACTGCATTTCCTCCTCAGTGTGGAGAGGTCAGGCAGCAATTGGCTATAACACAAACTAAGCTAATACAGAGTTACAAGCTGCCAGATCTTGGTCTTTCTCTCACTAACAGCCTATGCTATGTGAAGTAATTGAACACGCAGCAACTTAAGGAAGGGGCAATGTTGGGAAATGTCAGTGCTCCAGCTTGAAATATCTTCATGTTAATAGGAAATATTTTAGGAGGTTTTAATGACGGAAGGTTCAGAAGGAAAAAGTATTTTGGGTAAGTGTGCCCGGATCAGCAGCTCGTCTACTACGGCAGTTTAGTCTTCCCTCCTTAAAGAAAACTGCAAAAATGAATCTTGAAATTAAAAAAAAAGTTACTGCTATTGTTCATTTTGACACACAAGAAAAGTTAATAATACTTTATTATTGCAGTGTCTCTAGTCTTTCTCCACTTTTCAGTGTCCACAATATAACCACTAACACTAAAACAAAACCATCTAGTTTCTAATATAAATTCCCTCTTTGAAACTGATTCTAAGGGAACTGAACTTCACCATTTTTCAAAGCAAAAACTCCATACAAACTCTATGATTCTTACAAAATTTTCTGATTAGTCTTTTTTGCTTCAGAAATGTGAAAAGAGGCTTTAAAGCTGCCTCATCCATACAGGTAAGAGAAGCTTTACCTCAGGACAAGCTCTCAAGGAAGGCAGGCCCAAGGAGAGGGAAAGAAGAGGGCTTAACACTACACATGACCATTAGGATGTACTATGGGGAGGCTACAAGAAATTATAATAAACAAGCACTTTCCTGAAAAAGAAATACAGATTAAAATGGGAAACTTCATAATTTAGACTCAGTTCAATCACATCTTGATTACTGCTTGCTATCCTGTTTCCTTCCATGCCACACAGTAGGATCAGGCAGGACGCCAGGAGGAACTCCTGCCATTCCTGGAGTTGTGAAACAGCTGATTCACAAGATTCAGTGAGGTTGAAAAAATACCAGGTAAAACCTCAAACATTTCCTGAAAAAGTTAGATGGGTTCACGGTCACATTTGCAACTTCTTATGTGCAATTTCGTAAACACTGACAAACACATACAATAACTGCGAAGTTTTTTAGATAAATACTGTCAAATCATTCCCTAATGGTTACTCAAAATACATTATAAAGTTATGCCCAGTTTACTCATGCAAAAGGAGTAATTTTCATGCTCCTTTAAAAGACAGAGGAGCTCTCCTGCATGATTTCCCTGACCCATCATAGCTTAGATAGTTCTAAATTTGAGTAACAGTTGGAAATAAAAATATATTTTCCAAGTCATCCAGGCAAGAAGTGTGGGCAGTGCTACACTCCCAAGGAGTGGGTGGCAGATGAAATTCATGAGCAGAACATATGCTGCTCTCTCAAAAATCAATGCCTGCTTTCGTGTGCCAGAGCAAAGTCCTTTGGGCACCTGGGCTACCAAACTTCACCCAGGCAGCCACAAATGGCCTCCAAGAACACAGCTGTGACAAACTGCTCCTCAGTCAGCTCGGTGGACAGCAAAAGTTACACATCTATCACAAATCTAAGCTGGACAGAGTTTATCCTTGCCTGTCTCTAATTCCATTAACTTCCCAAACTCTCAGTCGGTATGTACCAAGCAGCAAATTCCATTTTTAGTTCTCTTTTTTCTCTTTAATCTTGTTGGTCATTTAATACTTCAGTCCACTGCCCCTTCCAAGGTTTCATTTTGCTACTGTGATTCCCCTGGTGCAGGGGTTTCATCTTAAAGCAGAAGCTACTCAAGCTAAATGCCAGCCTTCAATGTTTCAAATTTAGAAACTTTTTGAGGTGTTTGCTCTTAGACAGTATTAGCTGGCTGCACTGCTTGATTAGCAATGCTCTTTCTGAGTGGTATATTTACTCCCAGGAGCACTTTATCATTTATCACACTTATGTTCATTTCACTCTTTTCTCAATCATGCCAGCTTTCATGTAAAATGTTAAAAAGAAAAAAAAAAAGAAAGAAAAAAGAAAGAAATTTTAAAAAAAGAAAATGTAAACAAGATTAAAACCTATTTAGTACACCTTTCATATCACCCTTAATGTTCACACACACACTTCAGAGACAAACAAGGGTTCTGTAGCTTCTTTATGCTTGGCTTTTTAATTTTCTCCATCAGAGTTAACTGAATGTAAATACCAGGCAATGCTGTGAGAAAATATAAAGCAGTATAGAAATCTGCATATCACTAGAGAGCCAAGAGGAACAATGGAAATCCAGGCCCACCATCTGGTCCAACACAAGTCTCCATTTCACAAGGTATCTCCTGGAGAATCCTGTTACTGCAGCACAATGTGATTTTGGATCACAGTCATTCTGCCAGCCCTGGTGCAGGGCCTGCCCATGCTCAGCTGGGTCAGATCTCTGCAGTGTAATCTAACTCACACAGACATTTTCTTTTTATCTTTTGTCTCACAAGAACAATTGATGCTGTCTGTTTCCATAAGAAAGTGCCTTCCATGGGTGGTGTGGACCTCAAGGCTGCAGCTGGACGGGAGAGGAGCTGAATTTGTTCTGTGTTACAAGACACGGGAAACACAAAGCTACTTAAGCATCACAGAAGACAACTGAGGAGAGGTACCTCTTCATAAAAATGAGTATTTTAGAGGGTAGTTGAAAAAGAGTCATAATATCAATTTCTAAGAAAATTCCTTAACAAAAAGAAAACGATTTCTTTAATACCTAAAAGAAGATCCTCTTTCCTTCTCTTGAGTTCCTAAGAGAAAATTTTAATTTTCATTTGGAAACTTCTCATTGAGTAAATGCTCAGCTTTACTTGTTATTTAAAACCTGAGCTTTCTAGGCTTATTTTCTTGTTCTCCTGGCTGTCAGGTTGTTGCAATACCAAAATGAAGAAATAGCATTCATTTACAACTATCTAATTATGTAAGGCATCCAGTTATATTTCAGATTTCTGACTTACTAGATACACAAACTGTGTATCTCACTATCTGAAATAATGTTGTGAATAAGTTTTATTATATATACAAGAAAAAGAGAACAACTGCTCAGCAAATGAAAGAGATGGGTACAAAATACCTAAAATACTTATTGAAATGTAAAGCGAGAAAATAATCTAAGTTGGTCAGTAAAAATGTGTCATAGAAGAACAGCCTTGTGCATAGGCATATTAACAGAACTCATAAAACAGGAGTTTTGTGGTTGCAATAATTCCAGAACTGCAATGTTCTGGAAACCATTATCAAAGCAGTGCTTCAGAGTGAACTTGGCTAAAGCATTTACCCTTTTTTGGTTAATTCCAGCTGTTTCAAAAGCTGTTGAAGAATTTCATCAGAATAAGATTTTTAAAAGCAGTTAGGGCAAGAGTCATGAAGTTTACTCTTCAAAGGACTACTGTTATACAAAAGGACAGCAAATAGGTTATTAGGCCCATTTCATGGGCCCCAAAATTATGTTCCATATCGTCAAAGGGCAGAAATTATCACAATTCCATGCAAAATCCGTCACAGTCTGTTCACCAGTTATAGCCCTTCAAGTCAGTGGAAAATCAGAACTAATATCTCTACTAAGATATGATCTGCACTATGGAAGAAATTGTATTTTCATTCTACTTCATCATCCTCTTTTTCTTCCTTTCAGACGTTGTCATATCCTCTCCAATCAGCTGCTTTCCAAAGTTCTCTTGGCTCATTTATTTTCCATCTTTCCCCCAGCCCTGAGGTCTACCTCAGAGTACCCTGGAGTGAGTAAAACAGGAGAGACCAACACAAGGACCCCCTTAGCAGTGGCAACCTCACCTTCAGAACATGCAGCCCTTGTTTCTTAAATTTGGAGGTTAAGGCTGAGACACAAACTTGAGGAAGCCAGAGTGATGCTGGGTGAGCCAGGTGGAGCAGCCCTGAGGATGAAGACACTGATGCCTTGGGAAGGCTGACTTGAAACAGAGCAGGAGAATAAAGTAGGGATTTATTGAAAGGCCTTTAGGATACACCTTGGGCAGAACAGGGCCTGACCAGGGCTACACACAAGGTGGATCCAAAATGGTCACAAAATGGACAACAGATGACAAGGTCTCACACTTTTATATGTTTTGATCTATTTGCATATTGGTGTTTAATTGTCCAATTCCAGCTTCAGGTTGCGAGGTCTCATCCTTCTTGTTCGTCCCTGCAGCCACCATTGTTTGTGCTTTTGGGCCTGAGAGTTGTCCTTGGTCTTGCACATGAAAAGGATTTGTTTTGTCTACTTGGATTTCCAGTGGGAATCATCCTCACAGCATCTTCCAAAGGCTCTCACAGGGTTGCCAGCCTGCTACTGAACAAAAAGCACCAAAATGTGTTTCTTGAGCCACACAGGGAAGTTACTTGGAAATAAAAGCACCTATAACAAAATACACCAGATGAAAGTGGCTTCTTTTTTCAAACACTCAGACTTCCAAGTTCGGACTTTGATATACGTGTATTAACGATCTCATATCTCATATGCTCTTATTTATCTAACAAATGATCAAGTGCTTTTACGTAAAGTCATTCACAGTTATTTTCATACAGGCACAAGATTGTTTTGCCATCTATAAACCAGACACACTGAATATTATAATAGAATATACTGCAACAAGATCACAAAGTTCTACCTGCTTAGGAAAAAAATAAAGAAAATGGATATTTCTGCTCTCAGAAATATTTATCCTAATAACATTTAAATCACTGAAAGTTCAAACAGAAAAAGTCTTAGATTTAAAAAGTAAATGATTTCAAATACTTCTAATAAGAAGGAAAAAAAATCCTCTGACCTCTGATTACTTAAACTTTTTTGATGCTGAGATATATAATATAGTTCAAGAACATATACGGTCATGGCTGGGTCAAAAAAAAGCGAGAAGGACTATGGGTTATACTAAAATGAATAATAAAGGGATCCTACCATGCAAAATTCAGTGCCTCTGGTCTCGATCACTCCATATTCACAATCAGTGTTCTCAATTATTTAGATCCATAATTTTGTTCTGCCTATTACATATAAGCAAATAATTCTCATCTAGCTTCAGACTTACAGCACATTCTTACAACACAACACAAGTGACCAAGGCTTAAAGGTTAACTGAGATCAATAGGAACCAAACATGGAAACACATCTGAAAATATGGGCCAGAGGGATGTACCCCACAAGGGCTTATTTCCAAATTCTGTTTCCAAAATCAGTCCAACAGCTTAGCTGCCATTGCAGTGGCTGGATTTGAACATTCTAAGATGTAGTTTTGACTCATTAGCTTCCTTAATGAAAGTAGTAGCAGAGGAGAGAACTAAACCTGATTGTCCAAAAGGCTACAAAGAAAACTCTGCACCTTACTTTCCTCCCAAATGAGTAGGAAACTTGGTTTTTCCCTGGTCTGCCTCTGGTATTTACTAATGATTCAAACAAAAAAATAAAAAAATTATGAAAGTAGTTAAGTTTGACAATGGTTCAATTTAAAATGATTTTTAGTTGTGGGACATTTCGGTTCTGATTCTGAAGGGAAAGCAAAGAGGAGATGAAGCGTGGCAAGCTTGGGTTGCTGGCCAAAACAATCTAGGTTCACACACTGATGGTCCAGGAATGAGGTCCTTGGACAACGGATGTTACTGAAACCTCTAAGGAAGATACTGGAGAATTGATTTGAATGCCATAATGAGGATATCTGCCCAGTGCCCTCAGCAGTTGAAAATAAAGTTAAAAGAAAGATCAATCAGGACTCTTTAATGATAATATAAAGCAATGACTTATATTTGGTTTTGTCAGAGGTTTGGGAGAAAAAGAATAGAACAGGACAAACTGTGTTAGCTGAACACAAAGTGAATCCTCCATTTAAACATTATTTTATTCTTCCTCAGTAGTTCTTGCTCAAAATTTTTTTCCCAATAACTCTGGCAAATTTTGATTTCTGAATTAGTTACAATGAATACGTTATGTGCACTTGAAATAGATGTTGGAGAGCTCAGAGACCAGAACTTTGCTGAAAATTTTCATGTCACCAACTTCACAATTTGCTGTTCAAAACTGTTTTCCATTATATATCCACATTTTGTTGTTTTGTTGAAATTCTTGGTCAACAAATGAATAGAATTACAGTAATATTTATTGAATGGTAGTAAGGACAAAATTTGAAAACACTTGATTAAAATGTTGGATAAGTTAGCTACCCAAAATTCACAGAATTTCAATGCATTTATTGGTCTCTTCATCAAAATTCACAGAATTTCAATGCATTTATTGGTCTCTTCATTGTCCCTCCTCCCCTCAATACTTGGAAGGACTTTTGGAACCACTTTGAATGTAAGAGGGAACAAAATGAATCAGATATAAAATAGTGCTTTGCAGTCAGACTCAACTGTGGGGAAATCACTGGCACAAGAACCAAGTGTTGCATTTAAAGCAATATTTCATAATTTTATACTTGTTAACAGTGCACTCGGAGCTTTTTGCAAATTTTCTTCACTCTCTTTGTAAGGCCTTAGCTCTGCATTAAGCTCATATGGACCTAATAGAGTCGGCAAGAATGCTGCAGGTTAAACTGTTCAGATGAGGTCATTTGCTCAAGATGTTTTAAATTTTGCAAGAACAAATGATCCTATGAGATTATTCCATTTCAGAGGTCAAAAGGCTCGTGAGAAGGATGATAGGAAATACCTTTCTGTCTATCTTTCTTTCTTTGTCCACAAAACACCACACAAAAAATGTGCAATTATATGAAGGAAGCCAAGGCCAGGAAGAAATTAGCAGGAGAACTTGCCTTGCCTTTAATTTCTATCCCCACCTCTTATGCTTACTTAGTAACACTGCTGCAAATTATCAAGGGAGAGGCTTAATCTCCCTAAATTGATTTGGAATTCCTGTCATATTAAAAAAGTACACAAGTCTGTAAGGGAGGGAATATATGGAACAGGACGGGTTGCAGCTCATGAGAAGAAGGTTCCATGTGTAAACTGTTTTTCGGAAAAGGACACAAAGTTCATTTTGATTTTGTGTATGAGTTAAAAACCTGGGCACAATCAGGTCACAGATCTAAGCACTACCTACAAAGGCAAAAAAGAGAAATTTTTTGTCCAGGTTAATAAATTAATCAATTTATGCATTACATATATGCACAGAAAAGAGGTGGAAGGAATTCTATTTTCTCCTGAATGATCAAAGTGTTGGCCAATGTTATGGCTGGAGGCCAAATTAAACTGAAGATGATTTGCTTCATTATACCTTCTGCTGTATTCTTACCTTGGAATGACATCAATTTCTCTATGTATTTTTAACTGTATTCTTCTATTATGGAAATAAATGGTTATTTAAATGCCATCAGTTTCAAATCACTCCACTGGAAAATACAGCAGGGAAAAGTATCAAAGACAAAGAACTTTTAAATAAATCTCATCTTCCCACCTGCCATATGAACCAATTTCTATGCCAGGTGGCAGATGTTCATGATGGTGCTTAAAATAAGTTAAAATTAAATGAATCTCAAAATTTAATTTTTTTTTAGTGTAAAGGGCTCTCAATTAAAGGATATTTTATTTTATTTTGTTGGTTAGATATCCTATCAGAAGTGACCTGAAAACCCAGAGCTCTTTAACATAAAAGAAATGATAAAGAGATCAGAATCTCAAGCATTAAAAGAGAATCTTCTTTCCTCAATGTAATTTAATGTGTAATATCTCATAATCATGCTATCATGACAGAGAACTCTTCATCCTTTCAATATAACACTTAGCACATGTGGAATTTTCTTGATGCATGACATTTTATATAGGATATAGATCAGACATGTTTTTCTCAGATTTTCTGCAATAAATATGTTAGCAGTAGAACACCATTTTCAAAAATGTCTTTTGAAAATTGGGTATATATCTGATTATAAATTTTTCAAGTGATCTTATCGTTTATAAGATACTTAAGTCCTCTTCTAATTAGTATAATTTCTTATCTGAAGAACTGTAATTTCCACAAGACAGCCTTCACTGAGCATTTCTCTTGCTGATGTTCCCTATATAAAGATAAGTTATGTCTTTTTTTAGGGCATCTTGGAGTTGTAAACATGTTGCTCTACTTGAAAGTGACCATTCAGATTTGGCCTTTTGTGAATCAATGCCACATCACACATTGTTCTGTGTCTGCTCTGCATCAGAAGCTGGTATAGAAATGATATGTAAGTGGCACATAGTTTTGTTCCACATGATTTCCCCAGGATAACAACACTGCCTCAGCTGAAGAAATGACAAAGGATTTTCATGTTCTTTGATTCATCCTCTGCATGAGTTTCATGAAGTAGTTTGGGCCTGAGTAAGAACCTCACATAAACCACGCCAAGAGAACTGCTGGATGAGAGAGGAATTCCAAGAGCTGCATCACTGGATCATAGTACACATAGAATTACTTTCTACCCTTGAGAAACCAAGATCTAGGGAACAAACTGTTTATCATCTCAGCGAGGTGTGGCAGAAAACCCAGAGAACACAAATTCCTGAAAAGGCATCATGGAGTCCTTTTACACACACAGGACAGACCAGTTATTTGTTTCTGTTGTTGCAGATGCAAAGAACTGGTTGAACAGTCTTATACTAAAAAAACAGCTCATAAAAAAATTCATTTTCCTAGAAAAGAGCTGTGTATGCTCTTCACTGTGGGATGCCTTCAGGGGGCCTGGTCTTACTGAGCCAAAGGATATGTCCTAAACTATAAAATCTGATCTACTGCTAAATTTTAAGGAATGAGCCTGCATTCCAATTGTGACAGGTCTGTATAGATATATATACCAGGCATTCTGACTGTAGTGATTATGAGACCACAAATTCTGTGGTATTGAGGTGCTGAAATTATAGTTTGTGTTCTGCAAGAATTCATTCTATTCAAGTCAAGGATTAAGGGTGCTTTTTACCAGTGTCTAAACTAGGTCCGGTGTACTGCCAGTGGCTGTCATTTCTTCATTAATATGTTGCCAGAATAACTGTATAGGATTCTATTAAATCAACAATACCTCATGTAGTAAAAACGTATCAATATAAATAATTTATAACCAGAATATGGATCTTCCACCATCATTCTGATGAATACAAAGACAGCACTTTTCCAAAACTAGGTTTACTCAATTAAATCTACTCAATTAGCAAACTACCACTTCCAAACAAGTCAACAAATATTGGTTCATTGCTCATTTAAATCCTAGCTTGGAGGGAAGGAAGACAGGCTGTACTGCGGTGAGGACTGCAAGGTACTACAATAAAGCAGATTTCAAGAAGAGTTAAAAGTCATGACAAACTAAGATAGTAGATAGAGAAAAAGCAGAGATAAAGCACAAAGAGATACATGAGACATTTAGTCCAAGATATTTCTGTCTTTCCTGCCATGCCATACTTCAAACTGCCCAGTCTGTGTATCCTCTTTTCAAAATTTTGAGTCACAGGAAACAATTTTTTCACACAATCCAGACAGGTCTATATCCATCTCACTCTCACTCCTTCTGTGTTCCTTGTGTAGGAGCAACCAGGCTTTCCCTGGTCACTGTTCAAATCCCCACAGAGGTGCAGAAAGCTTGGAGACTGTTTAGGAGGCTGATCACTGAACTCCACAAGTTCCAAATATATATAAATTACAAACTCACTATGTGTCTGTGTTCTCGTTTGAGACATGACCTTTTGTGTGAAACCCACTAATAGTGAACATATGTCACAGTAGAAAACTCTTTGGCACCAAGTTATTTCAGTGCATCACAGTTAACAAATTGTAATTCCAGCTCCATAGTTCCTCTGTTCATAATAAAGCAAATCTGTCACAGAAAAGAATAATCTTTCTTTCCCATAAAAAGACTCATAGTTAAAGCATATAAGATTATCATTATGCAAGCTCATTAGGCGTACACAAGCTATACTTTTCCCTGTACAACTGAAATTCATTGATAAAACAATGAAGTGAACTAACACCCCTCCTAAATAAAGTTTCACCAGTAACACTGTATGTTAATGGAGCTATTTCATTGTTAATGTGACTGACTGCTTATTGATTCTTGCAGTAATCCAGCAAGGGCTTCAGAGTACAATTTAGTTTGGAGAGCTACGGGTCCAACATCTATGCTCAATTACAACTTTCAGAAGGGTAGATCAATAAAATTTAAATTGCTTATGGTAATCACAACTTCAAATCATTGCGATCAGCATAAGCAATCTGCTGACCTCAGCCAAGCTCCTAAATTGAAACTTGTAATGAGTGGTCATTTAGTTTGGGTCCATTCATATTATTTTGGAGGCAGGTGATGAACAATTAAAGATCAGTCAGCACCTTCCCTACCCAGCAATCCCCTCTGAATTCCCAAAGTACTAATATGTAGTAACCCTAGGGTATAGGCCTTTGCACTTCTTTAATGGGTATTCTGTATGAATAAGCAATTATATTTTCTATTAAACAATTTCAATGTAATTGAATTAGCAGTTATAATATTGCTCGGGCAAGCAGAAGCTTTCCTAGGGAAAAATTAAGTGATATTGGGTAATTCAAATTAATCTATAAGCCTGAAAAATGTAACCATTAAACAAAATTGTTCACCCTCCCAAAAAAATTGCAATTAATGAGCATATTGTTTCAATGCATAAGTTTCCTAACAATTTGCTTTTTGGTCATAATGGCTTTTTCCCAGTTCATTATAGAAACTTGTCTATTATAATGAAAATTTCATAGGCTGTTTTCTTTGACAAAGCGGGTTGCAAGTTTAAACAAAGATAGCCTGCAGATTACTTTCACGATAAGGAGTCACCTTAGAATTACATCTTAATAAATCATTGACAATAAATCTTCTGTATTACAGCACTAGGGTTTAGAGAGGGAGGAGAAAAGGCAAATACAGAGAAAACGATCAATGAAAATCCCCTTCTGCCAATATGAGAATAGATTGGCCAACACTAATGTAAAGTTTTCTACACACAAAAATAAAAGCTCAAAAAGCTTTAGAAAGATGAAAAACAAACAGTAATAAAGTCTGTAGACAGATGCAGATTTAATTAACATATTAATTTACTAATATTCACCTAACAGCCTTTTGCAAGTGGTCTGTGTTCAGGGTAGAAGTCACTGAATATTTAAACAAGCTATCAGACACTGATTCGGGAATGTTTTCATTAATAAAATGCCAAACACACGATTCTGGTTCATGAGATTACATATTATTCACAAGCAGTTGGAAAACTGATGAGCATTTCTACTTGAGATTCACAAAACATCACATGGGGTTGAGCACAGGCAGTGCTTTGCCTGAAGACTATTTAAACTGGTTTAGTCATCCAAACAGGAAGAACAACTCCTGTACTTTTACTTGGAACAAGAGGTCTTAAGGCCAGGAGCATCTGTGCTACGTGAAATATTTCTTGCCATATTAACCAACATCAAAAAATGCACCTTAGTTCTACCCGTTTCTGCACAGTTATGCAGACAAAACTTTCAGTGGCTCATAATTCAGCAGGGGTGGAGAGAAGAAATCTAAAACAGACTACCCAGAGAAAAGACTTCTGAATGTGTTATGTGACACTTGGGTGGTTTTCTGAAATGCATCCATCAATTTTTTTTTCTGATTATAACAAAATCTATCAGTGTCACTCACTAGCTTTTCCGACCAGCATATCATGGAAGTAAAAGGCAAAAACTAGAAGTGGTAAATTTGTAGTTCTTGATTACGCAGGATCCAGAATGCCTCTGCCTTGAACTTGTGGGTTACTTCCACAAGAAAAGGCTTCTCCCCTCTGCCTGGCCTGTTATTTTGTATGTAATGTAATGCTTCTCAAGAATATCAATCTTGAAAAGTACACTGATGTTTTATAGCTGCTCCTGTTTTGCAATACAAATGATATAATTACTTGTTTCTCGCTGGAGGGTGTCCAGTTCTTTTAGTTCATTTTTTAAATGCAAATCTTATTAAGCATTTTATCCTAAAATGTTTACTGCAAAAAGGGTAGTATGATCTCAGACAAAGATGGACAACATCCCTCAAAAAAAAAAAAAAAAAAAAAAAAAAAAAACCACCAGGCAAGGAATGAAACCTGAATTAGAGCAGCATACCAAAATCTGAATTGATCACTTACTGAAATATGTTAACATGATGTAATGGGCAACCACTAAAATGAGATGTACAGTAATATTCCATGAATCACTGCTAGCTAGCCCACAACGAACAAAGACATAATAAAGAGCTCTGCTCACCAAAAACCTCAACTTTTATAATAGCTCTGAAATGTTCTGTTTATATAGTATAACAAATTTCTCACCACCTACAGCTTCCCATTTGTTACTGTGGACAGCTGCAAACTTTCTTACAGTGGCAAGCAAAGCATTAACTCATTCCTGTGAGTAACTCCTCACTCATTTGGGCTCACTAATGACACCCCAATCTTGAGCTGGAGACCACAACCACTCAGAAATTCCTGGCAGAGTCTGTGCTTGAAATTAGATTCTCCTGACCCAAAAGCACAAGCCTTTACTATTCAACTTAAAGCAGATTGGGCATGAGTTGTGCCCTATGAGACATGACAAATGACTGAACAGTTCTGCTTCCATCCATTAGAGGTCAGTGGTATTTGTAAGCCAGCCAACTCATTACAGAGCTGCAGAAAAGGGATTAATTAGTGTCCTAGCTTAGCTTCAATTGTGAAACAATCCATATTCAAATTGTCTATTGAATATGGCGCCCACTGTACGAGAACTCTGGAAAATGTAAAGAAAATGAAGGCATTGCATTGAGGGGGGAATAAAACCCTGCAGTTCAACACCATTGACAATGCAGCAACATTCATCCTGTGTCCCTCACACATTCAGGTCAGCAGGGTGACAATGTCCTCTCCAGCTCCTCTGCTGGGAGAGGTACAGGAATCTCTTTGGGGAAGAGAATTGGGCCTCTGCTGCCTTGCTTTTTCCAGAAGCAGTCCTGGAAATGTGGAAAGGAGAAATTCTCTTCTCCCCTATTTCTCCTTCTAACATGGGGAATGGCACAGTGACAAACAAGATATGAGTGGGTATTAGAAAATTTCTATATGACCAAGTCTGTCCAAAATTCTGTTCTAAGAGGCAGAATTTCCAGCCTGTATAGCTTGCTCATAAATTGCTCTATAATTATTTGGGGCTCGCTGTCACCACACTAAGATTCCTAACATGTAAATTTTCCTTTTTTAAGTCCTTCAGAGACCACAACCGTCTCTTTCTTCCAATAATTAGTAGATTTAAATATTTAAAGCCAAAATATATAGGAAAGTCATAAATAACATGCACCCTTTCCCTAGGTAGATCTTTGATACATTTTAATGCATAAAAGCAATATGACATTTTAAAAGTTTGTGAATTTCTTGAAAGAAAGCTGGAAAATTGGCCTGACAAATCCTCAATCTATTTATTCAGAGTGAAAATATAACATCTCTACTTGAAAAAGAAGTAGAAAATTAGCAATTCCCTATGTGAACAGAGTGGAGAAACCAGTGGAATATCCAAAGCTAGGTTCTATCTAAGTTGTGTAGCTGTATATCTGGGATAGATTGATTTTAATAATAATTTCAGATTTTCTGTAAAGAAAATTTTGACCAGAGCTTTAGGCTTCCCATCAGCATTGTGCCCACACAGGATCATTTTTCATGATTTTTTTTTTTTAATTTATTTACTTCATTGCACTTTTTCACTTGTCAGGAATCCTGCAGTAACATCAGCCTAATAAAATTCTTGAAGCAATTACCTATTGGTTGAAAGCCCTAGGTCAGAACTAAAAACAGTGCACCTAAGCCAGGTCTTAATCAGCCAAGGACAGGGTCATATAGTGTAAAAACATCATTTATTGCCTTAAAGGGATATCTAACAGCAAAAGATGCACCTTGTGAACTTGGCATTATTGCAAAAATAAATATGTAATAGGATTGGCACCTTATTAGAAAGTCTTGGGGATTTAATTAGGATATCAGAAGAATGTGGGCCTATTGACACTGTATTTCTATTGTCCTCTACAGGTGGAAGAACATGAAGGGACAGAATTTGGCCCTCCTGTAAGGCTTTACCCTGAATTATGTTATTACTCACAGCATGAATGAGCTGACCTGCAATATCTGTGAATTTAAATTCTCTTGACCTGTGCAAAACTCAGAAAATTATTATTTGTCTTGAAATTCCCTCTCTGAAATATAAACATTGTCTCAGTACTTTACATTTTATTGCTGGACAAATTTGCTGCAAAGCAGAATGATCAGGCTCAGCTGAAAAAATAATTCTTTTAAAAATGGATTTAAAAATTTAGCCTCAGATTCCTTCTCATTAAAAATTTCTTAATTTCAGCAAAAACTTGGGGATAATACAGGAGATGGCAAACAAAGAATAGCCAACTCATTGCCACAGAACAGGAACTCTTCTAGACATCCTTCATTTTCACAGGACTGAGTGGTGCCTGCTAAAACCCCCACTTTATGCACCTGTTCCCACGACATTGCAGCACTTCATGTTCTACATTAAGGTATCTTGGAGTCATCTGCATAATTAACAAAAAATTAAAAGGTGGGGGTGAATGATGTGCTCTTAGTTATAAAAAATAACTTGAAAGGGCTGAAAAAACTGAGAAAAAAATATCCTATGCTGTGGTCTTTTTTTATTTTTTTTTCCCTTGGAAGAAGTATGATATTGAAAATATCAGGGATCTTTGGGTCATGAGAGTTTTCTGCGGACAGAGACCAGATTTCAGCCTCAAGACACTGCATCTGATAGCCCATCCGCTCGTGTCTGCTCTATTAAAAACTACCCCATGGACAAATCACGATCCTAAGAGTTAGTTGAAAGTATCCTCAAACCTTTCACCCTTTTTGTGCTCACAAAGTAATCTAAACCCAGCACATTAAGAGAGACATCAAAGAGTCCCCACTGTTTTTTGTAGGTGCAACTTCTGAGTCTCTCCCTTCCTACTTTACAGATAAGCCATGCAAAGACTTCACTCTGGCCTTTTGCCCCGTAAAGAGTTTTTACTGAAATGTGTGTTGCAGTAGAAAGATAAATAGTCAGAGTTACAGAAATCAATACAGCAAAATTCAATAAATAACAACAAACATCTACTGGACAAGACCTAAACTTTCACCGTGAAAGAAGTTGGTTTACTTTCCTGCACTTGTACAATACAGACACTTCTGTGCATTCGCATTCTTAAAGAATATAACATTTGATTTTAAAGACTAGGGCAAAACGTGAGATATATGTTCCATCGCCATCACTGTTTAAGAGACCTTTGAAACCAGAACCAGAAACTCAAATGATATTAAACTCCATCACACATATAAATTTAGATCTCAAATTCACTTTAAACTATGGATGCAAGATACAAAATACAGATCCAGATCTCATTAGCCTTAAGGTCTGCAGCTATCTGAATCTGACATTTTGACTTGGAGCCATTTCTGCTAGGAATCAGAAAAAAATTCTCATTTTCCATTTAGTCATTCCCAGCATGTTTTGCTTACGACTTTTTTTTCACTCTGTCCCTGCACTAAGAAGCCATTGAACCATCTGTAGTATTCAGATAATAATTTCCTTAGCTATAACTATATAATTCCACTAATGAGAGCTACTTGAGAGTCTGCTATCATCCATTTCCAAAGATGTTATTATAGTTTGATCTTTTGCATATGCAGGCATCACTCCACCTTATAGATGTGGCTAAATGGATAAGAAACCACTTTTTAAAGAAACACTGTGCTGGAGCAATGTACATATTGCAAATGCAAATGGCATAACTAACGAGAAATATCATTTTAGAGAGTCTGAAACTGTTTAAGAGAGAGAAATAATTCAGACAGAATTTTTGCCTATAAGAAAATAATTTTGAAATAGCCTGGAAAAATTAAAAAATATTTTATTTTAAAATACTTGAACCGATAGTTTACAAATTGAATTTTCACTTTAAAATCCACCAACTTACACTATTTACTATATGAATTTGAGGAGGTAAATTCTTTTTTAAAAGAGAAATTACAGGTTACATGATCTTTAATTTTTTTCTTTATAGTAGGAAAGCGCAAATAGAATTCTTTTTAGTAATTAACCATCATTTATTTCCATTTTTCAACTGTGGTTGTGAACAAAAAGAGCACCTTTAGACCACCCCCACCCAAAAGGCAGCATTACTAATCACAGCAACAAGTCAGATCCTCCAAAGGGCCTGACCTTACATTTAGTTTATGGAAGCCTCTAAGAATTTAATATGACCTCAGGCCACAAGATCAAGACAGTTTTTCAGCTGGTAGCTGGACAACCTTCCGACGTAGCTTCACGTTGGCTTTTCCAGGATTTGCACAGTGCTCCCTCTGCAGAAAGAAGGTGATGCAAGAATCTGCTTTGCAGCTTTCATGGAAGGGTCCTTGTGCCAGCACTCTACATTGAGTTCATGCTCACCAGCTTCTCAAATAAAAATTATCTGCTCCACGTAAGAGATTCCTGACAACTCTTCACAGCACAACCTGCCCATGCCCTTTATGAGCACACAGCCTCTGTTGCCACAGCAGCCTCTCCATTTGTGGCTGAAGTCCTCCAGCACAGAAGTGCCTTCTTAAATGGAGAGCCCAGTTTGAAAATGCATTCCTCAGTGTGCTGGTGAAAAATGAATATGAGAATGAAGGAACTCCTGTTCCTTCCTTGTGTACAAGGCGCTCCTTGCAAAAAATCAATCCGTGCCATTTTGGAACAGTATCACTAATGAAATTACCATAATCAAGAACTGCAAAGGCATTGATTACAAAGCACTAAGCTAATAACAGCCTTGAATGAGATTCTGATGTCACTGAAGACTTACAGAATCTGGCCAGGATTTCTCTCTCTATCCCACTGAAAAGCTAAACTTCTCATATAAGCAGATGATAAATCCAAGGTCATGGTTCTTTAAGACATATTGGCCCCCAGTAATATAAAAATGCTGTTCTTTCCAGACCCTAAGTGAACTTATTTTGCCATTAAGATTCAAAAGATCATCTCGGTATACTTCATACAAAGTCTTTTACCCTCTACTCTGCAACCAGCAAGAAGCACAAACCTGGTAGCTCTCATTATTTTACCAGAAATAGCCCTAATCACAGCTTTGTGATGGATCCAGAGCAAATCTTTATGGATGGACAACTCAAAGATGCACACAAGTGCTCTGGATGAAGCTGGAACCGCAACTTCGTTGACTTTGCTGAGATGATGTATGATGTTAAATTAAAATAATAATAATAATCTTATTTGGATTATGTCCAAACCACCCAGTATTGGGTTTGTATGGCAAAGTTGTGGTAGTTGAGGGGCTACAGGGGTGAGCAGCTGCCAGAAGCTTCCCCCATGTCCAGCAGCACCAGGACCAGAGGACTCCAAGACAGACCCACCAAGGCTGAGCTCACCAGTGACAGTGACAGCACCTCTGGCAGATTTCAGAGGAGGGAAAAATCCCACACAACAGCAACTGTACCTGGAGTGAGGAGTGAGAATAGGTGAGAGCAACAACTCTTCAGACACCAGGGCCAGTGAGGAAGGACAGGCAGGAGCTACTGGAGCAGAGATTCCTTTGCAGCCTTTGGTGCAAACCATGGAAAGCCACAGGGATGCAGAGATGCTCCCAGAGCCCATGGTGGGTGCTGGAGCAGGGGGATGCCCAAAGGAGGCTGTGACCCTGTGGGAAACCTGTGCTGGAGCAGAGTCCTGGCAAGACCTGTGACTCCATGGAGAGAGGAGCTGGAGCAGGTTTGCTGGCAGGACCCACAATGGACCAGACTGTTCCTGAAGAACAGCATCCCATGGGAGGGACCCGTGCTGGAGATGGGGCAGAATGTGAGGAGTCATCCCTCTGAGGAAGAAGGAGCAGCACAGACAATGTGTGGTGAACTGACCAGGGTTCACCTTCCCTGTTCTGCTATGCTGCTGTCAGGGAGGAGGTAGAGAAAGTTTGGTTTTGTACACATCTCCTAGAGTTCACCTGTCAGGTGCCTGAGAGCCTAAATTGTACAATGGCTGGAAATGTGCATGTAGAGATGCAATTTTTTTGTCCATCACACTTAAAAACTTCATAGGTTCAACTTGTTTCACTGTTATCAGAAATTTCAGAGGTCCAAAATGTCTAATTCAGCATTCCTTTATTTTGTAGATATTTTTGTTCTGTGAAGTCATGAGGATTAGCACAGCTGAGGCCCCTCAGCCCCATGTCTCAGGGCCATATGGCAAGAGCTGTACCCCAATTACCCTGATTTAAAGCCAATCCACATCCAGTGTATGTGGATTCACTTGAAGGACCAGGACTGGATTAGGCAAAGTAAATAAAATGGAGTACATAATTAAGAGAAGGATGTATTCAATGACACCCTACAGATATTTTCCATCTCCAACAGATAAGACTCACTCCCTTTTTCCCCCCAATAAGATCTGAGGCAAAAAATTCTCCCAAGACCTCCCTTTTTCACTAATGTCCAAAATGGTCTTTGTTTGCGTAGAAACAACGTAGAAAGATATAAAAATAGGTTTAAATTAGCATATTGCCAAATTGGTCTACTGTAACAAGTGCTTTGAAGTCTGGCATGCTGACTGATTCCCCACAGGAAGTTGAGTACTCTGAAAACAATTAAGAACAAAAAAGGGGCGGGGGGGAGGAGAGAAGGAGCAGGCAAGTACAGTAGTTAAATTAAGCAAAGTGAGCCTTGGAATAGTCGAGGGACTAAACAAGCCATCGAATCACTTAATAACAGCTCCTCTTTAGCAGTGGAGATAGAAAACACCGACTGGATTTTTAGAAGCAGAGGCATTAAGGTTTGAAAAAGCAGAATGACAGAAGTTTAAATTAAATAAATGAAAATTACTTCAGAATATAATAGAAGGTAATAAGGCACCAAAACTGCCAGTAGTTTAGTAGCTAATCCCGTGCTCTAAAATTGATCCTAATGTAAAAGTATTGTGCAATTTAAAAGTAATGAACATAATAATCCCTGCCATTTTACATAATAAATAAATCTTAACTATGTTTCCCGTTTGTATAAAGCCTTGTGAAATGATGGGTTTAGATGTTAAAAAAACCCAAATGTTTGTTTCATAAGGATATTATAGTGATGCAGTGAAATACGTTTTGAGGGAGAAGGTTAAAATATATTTTACAGGCAGTACTGAGTAAACACAACTATATCTGAAAAACCACACATGCCACAAAAAGGCAGAACTCTCAGATTTTACTATAAACATTTTACACTGTGGAATACCTTCTCTACAGCATTTTGTCTGCACTGAAATGCACAACCACCTACTGAAAGATGCTTTCTGTTATTATTACTATTAATGTTATATATATGGTAGCATGCAGAGGAATTGCTGTTTAACTAGGAATATTATCTGTCCCAAAGACCCTGGGATTTTTTCTTAAAAACTTTGGTAACTAACTTTAAATAACAAGACTTTAGTAATTAATGCTTCTGATTGCCAGTGGAAGTGTGAAGACTCCACCCTTGGAGATGTTCTTGGCCGAGGCCCTGAGCTGGCTCACACAATTTATGCTTTGCTCCCTCACAACTCAGAGCCCGTTCAGAATGGGAGAACTCCAAACACTGGGCTTGTAGGACAAGGCAGGAGACCCATGCTGACCTCAAGAGCCTGAAGAATCACCTTTATTGTACAGTAACTGCTCCCTGAGAATGTGTTATTAAGGGTGCTGCTATAGAAGATCAGTAAGCATTATCCTGTCAGAATAGCAGCTTTGAGAAAATCCAGCTGCCTTGAATACTGATTCGTGGCACTGCATTCCCAAATTTAGTAACCAAGGAAAAGCTGGAGAGCTTGATACCAGCATTCACACTTCTGGCCAGAGGAACGTGTATAGGGAAGAATAACTGGAAGTGGGAGAGCTACAGAACTCTCTCAGGAGGGATTTTTTTTTTTGCACAGGTCTTACTATATTTCAGCTCCTCTTTGGACTCTGTAACCACCACATAGACTTGAAAACAGCAAAATTATAAAATTAAAGCAAATTAAGTAGTTATTTTTAAGCTTCTCTGTAAGTTTACTTGCACTAAAATTTGTAAGTTTACGACATAGAAAAGCTAAGTGAGAGGGAATCCTATTCAAGGTGAGGCTGGAAAAGATTGTGGAGATGAATTTTTTTCTCATGGATGAGACACCACTCAAATGTTTTTAGCTCCCTATATGTCAAGAACCTTCTTCATTTTGAAAGGCATTAATCCAGCTTTCATGTCTTACCTCGAGATTTCCTGGTCATCTTGGGACATTTTTGTCAAGTTCTCAGGGTTTTGTCACAGTCACCAGGTGAGGAGAAAGGAGCAGGAACTGTGATTCTGGGAGATTTGGTGGAAGAGAGCTGAGAATAAAGTATTCTACAAACTTGCACTACTCAGGCCAAGAGCTACCCCATGAATCTGACCGTGTCTCCTTCAAGCTTAAAAATCAGCTCAGCTGGAACTCAAAGAGTATGAACCATCAGCATTTGCTGCCACTTATTTTATTGATTGTTCTTACCTTTTTATTGCTTCTTCTTTTTTAATATTATGTATTATTCTTTTATATTATGTATGATTCTTTTATATTATGTATTAATATTACAGTACCACCTATAGCAACAAATTAAAATTGCAGCTTCCACCAGAAACATGATCCTGTTACAGAAGGGTCTGTACCAATCTCACTGTTAATAAGACACAGTCACTTGCCCAAAACTCCCAAAAGGAAGGTGACAGAAACAAAATCAAAGCAGAAAGAAGTGGCCCAGCTTGTGTCACACAATAGAAGCAAAAGAGGTCTCCCCATTCCAAGTCCAAGGTATCACATTGCTTTACATTTCCTTTGGCACTTTGCCTTTATGTCTCTTCTTATTTTGCAGCTGAACATTTATTCTTATTTGTGAGAGTGTGTGATATACAAATCAGCCATGTAAACAGGCAATTTCAGGAGTTGGCATTTGTTTAAGCATTAATTATTTTATTGATAGAAGTTTGGAGACTGGAAACTGAAGCACCAGCTGTTATCTGACTTAGTAAAAAATAAAATTGGGATAGAATACAGGCCTTTTGATGCTGCAGTTATGAAACTTTTAGGTTTCATGGTCAGGGCTACCTGTAACCTGATTCTCACAGCATCAAGCTCCTGCTAATAAAACATATCTGGTACGTTCCCAATATGACTACATAAACCAGCTCCATGAGTAGGCCAAATGATCCCATGGGCCTGCAAAGAAGCTTCACGACCCCACTGGGTAAAACTTCTTCATTCACTAAAGTCAGTTATCGTCCTGCCAGGGGAGGAAAAAAATCAAACAAGTTTCACTTTGCATGCATTCCTGGTTAGCACTAAACATTTTTCTAGGTAGGAAGCATAATATAGGAGATTTTAAATGCTTTCTTTGAAAGTAGAAAAATATATCTTTTAAGCAGTCAAGCGTTAACTGTGAGAATTAAAAATATCTGTTCCATATGTTCAAGTTCCAAGTAAAGTAATATTAAGTATGTAGAAGAAAGTTCAGGTAGGAAGAGCAAATGATTAAAATAAAAGTCCCTTGGGTCAAAATGCGAGCACAGTGGACATAGATAAAATACCAGGGAAAGGAGATGAAATACAAACAGGATGTGCTGTGGTGTCCAAATGAGACACATTACTAAAAAAAGTATTGCATCATTAACCACTCCATCAGCTGCCTCTGCCAGGGCTGCAGTGGACTTTGTGTTGCCCACACCTTGGAGAATATGAGAATCTCAGACCACTCTCTGGTATGTTTGCTAGTCTCACTTCAAAACTTCAAGTCTGATCATGAATTTTCTCTCTCCTCTATTTTGAAGAGTTAAATTAACAGCTGAAAAATTATTTCAGCCGTGTGATGGGACTCTCAGTGTATAACTGAGTAGTTGATATCTTCTGCATTGATAGCCCTGGTCTTCAGTAGGTGTGAGATGCACTGTCCACAAACTGTGTTGTAAAATCCATCCACTGTAAAATTATTAAAATGTCACGTTTTACAAAAGAAAATATTTTGATTTCTCAAATCAGAGAAATTTAATGACTGTAATTTTTTTTCCAAACTATGTTTTAAATGTTTATTCAGATCTAATAAACTTTATTAAAGATCTGATAAACTTTGTTCCGTTTCTAAAATTATTGGTTTTAGAAGTTGCCATAAAATCCTCTCTGTTTGTCTATCCAACACCTGAGTTCATCCCATGCAAATTTTCGGACAAAATTTTTAGCAACTGAAAGAGTTAAAGGAAAAATACCTTTCATTCCCATGTTCTGAAATACACAAAGCAAATGTGGATAATTTACTTTGTGTGCTTTGAGTTTGGTCATATCCACTCTCTCATTTCTATGCCAGTGAAGTTGTTTGCTTTCACAGTCACACAAGAAAAAAAAAACACCAACAAGAATGAGGAAAACACGATACTCTTGATTGCAATCCCACAGAAACTGGAGAAATTACTTGGGGACATGTCCTCTTAGCCTGTTTGTTTTTAATTGACCAGATTTCAAGTTGACAGTGGCCCTTTTAGCAGCGCACAGAACAAAACCAGCACCACATGGCCAGCAGGGCCTGCTTTAAAGTGGTGCTCTCTCATGTCCCCTGCTGAGGTTTGCACCATATGAGCCATCAGTAATGCCAAGTCAAAGGCCAAGCATCAATAAAGCTCTTGCTGGGATCAAGAATACGTAAACAATGGAGCAGCCACTTCTAGGAGTGGTTACAACTAACTTCAGCTTTACCTCTAGGAGAGGTAAAGCTGAAGTTAGGTGGCATCCAGCTTTTCTTTTCTCTGAAATTTTACAAAATACAGTCTTTTCTTTGGACACCATTGCTGGCAGTAAATATTTTAGTGCAGGCTGTATTCTGCACATACTTAGTTAAATGAATGGAACATGATAGAGACTATTTGTCTGGGTACAAAGTCAGTGAGAACAGTTCTGCTCAATTCACTGGTTGCTGAGTTAGGTCTGTAGTCAATACATTGCATCCAGGTATCACAGCAATGAGAACTGGATAATTTGCATACAGTGTCCTCTTTCATTACACACACTCATAAAAATAAGCTTTTATTTAGTGCACTTGAACACATCAGGACTAACCTTCTCTTCAGTGATGTACATGTACCTGGGATTAAATACTCCTACAATAGAAGTTCACTGAGAACAGGCTCTTATTTCAAAAGGAAAAGACCTATAGAGTTTCACAGAGATTGCTGCTTTATTTGGTCCTTCTTACATTCCTGCTATAGGATGGGTTAAGGTTTCTGCAGGAAGGATTTATTTATGTATATCCTGGAATAGTTTCCCTAAATCCTGCTAGCTTGTTTTGGAGGGTGGGTTCCTTTATAATTCATGCACCTACAAGACTTAACTGGACAAATCAAAGAAATAATATAAACCCCCTTGCAAGGACATTACTTCTCTGACCTTTACCAACTCTTTGTTACCATCTGTCCCTGTACATGACTCATCCCACTCTGCCACATTACCATTGACAAGGACACATAAAGCCACAAAAGGAGTTGATGGGCATTCACTCCAGAGCATTAGCTACCTTGCTCCATGCTCCTGAGATCTGACTGTGCCTTTTGACAGCTCTCCAAGCACATTTCCCCATTTCTAGAATGAAACTGAACCTTTGCACTTTATTATTATTATTATTATTATTATTGTTCTCTTTCAGCAAAAAGGTAATTGGGCATGAAAAGTTCAAATCCATTAAATAAAAACTCAATTTAAAATATTTTCCATCCACCAAGCAAGCTCCTATTCATTATGCTGACACTGTACTCCACCTCTGTGCCAAGTGGATCACTCAAAGATGCCCCCCACCACTTCCCTGGCATTTTGTGTGACAAGTAAATCTGCTGTGCACACATTACTTTATAGGGCATCCCAGCTTTTTCAAATACAAGCAACATTTTTTACAGCACCTTTAAATTCCCAAGTCGAATTTTGTAACTGTCAAGGTAATCTGAAGTAAACTATTTGTCCTGAGTCTCTCCTCTGGATATTGTGGCAGGCAGACACAGCTTCTGAGTTTTATTTCTGCTTCTTTACTCACTTCAAGTTTTTGAACAGCCTCAGTCCCATTCAGTTTACTCCTCTGCTAAATATAAATTGTAAAATGTGTTTACCTATCAAAAACAATAGCAGGCAATTAAAATAAAAATTGCATCGTTCTCAAGGAACCTCAGTAGAAGAATTCAGATGTTGCAGTTACATGGTGCCTTGTTAATTTAGAAAAGCAAAACAATACAAAACAGTCTAATGTTTCAGCCACAGGTTACATATTCTGTTTTCACAAAGGTCACTTTTTCCATAAAGTTTTTTTAGTACAAGTTTACTGTACAGAGACACTCTTTTGTCTTAATACCTATTAGAAATGTCTTCTTTAAATCTAGCAAAATATTTTCCCCTTACAACTTAATCTGCCAGAGATGCAGAGCACAACTACTTTATTCTTCACAGGTCCAGCCCTGAAATCTAATAAAAAAAGCCAAAGAGGGACATCTAGTGGTACCATGCACAAAATTAAGAATGAGGAGAGAGAGGAAAAACCTACTGCCACATCCATGGATCTGAGGTAACTGCTGGTTTCTCATCGGGAATGAGGAAAGGTTGAAGGGAAGACCGAAACAAGAGAAAGGAAAAATCCAGGTATTTTATTATTTTCGAACATATTGCCACTTACAGCGGGAATAACTGTGAGTCTGACTTTCTTGAAGTGCTGGATTCCTCTAAATGAACTGAATCTAAATGGAAGTGCCATAATCAAACAGTGCAGCTGCTGAACCCCAGATTCAAATAAGGAAAATGCACCCTGGCTTTTGTTCACAAAATAATCCCCAGGAAAACCAAGAGAATCTGCAGAACTAATTTCATTTACCTTGAAAGTAGGTACCTCAAACTCCACCCAAAGGCCAAGCATCCAGATGAATTTCAGTCTGACAAAACTTATGAATGCTCACCCAATGAGCAAATTATAAAATCTGGTGGTTATCACCTTTACTAGCAGTGAGTATGTCATTAGAATCACCACAAAGTACTGATGCAAAATTAGTGGAATAAGCCATCTGTCAGCTAATGAGGCAGAGCAGCAGCCTTGGAACCCTCTCCCAGCTGAGGATAAGGAGAGACCAACAGCAAACTCCAAATTGTTAGAGAGACAACATAAGCCCATGAACTACATGGTCCCAACTAACTTTAGGACTAGAGTATTCACAATAAACTGATTCTGGTGAAAACACCCCTTCAAGGATACAGAAGGAACTCTTATATGGTGAGTATGGGAGTTGCCAGCTCTACTCTCTGAGAAATGCAGCCTGTAAGATGGACCACACCTGGTTTGATGTGAACATCCCATAGTAAACAACTTTCCACTGTATAGTTGCCAGTATTAAATAAATAAGGCAGTCATGCAGGCTCTTCAAGGAAAATTGAGGGTTTAGTGTCACTTTCTATCAGAAGAGGAAGCAGATTAAGCCCTACCTTCATAGCAATTATTTAGGTCTCTTAGATACTTAGAGATTAGGAATTTTAAACCTACCTTGAGCACTTCTGTGGCAATTCCATATGCACTAATCCCGACAGTGAGCTTCTACAGTGAGGGCTAAAGAAATGAAGCTCAGAAATTCTTCCAAGAGATGTAGGCCAAGCTCCAGAGCTGACGCCTTTCTGCCCAGCTCCCAAACTCACTCTTCTGAAGGTCCTTTCTGGTTTCCCTGAAAGCATTGTAGTGAAAAGGAATTGTTTCCCTGTGGCAGGTGTGATGTCATTTTGGGGGCAGTTTTATAACCACACAATGGCAAGTGCCATCTTCCACTGCAGTTGTCTGTGTACCATAGGTGCCTGAAGGCAACTGATTAAACAGAATTGGCTACACAGCCCATGGGTCTTCTCCATCCTGATTGGAGCTATTTATAATTCTCTTTGCAGATATTAAATGATTGGATACACAAAGAAAACCATTCTTATAAATGAACTTGTTTTAAAGAGATAGAGCAATTTTACAAAGCAGAAAGATATCTGCTTCTCTTACCACACTTTACCTACCAGTCTTCATCCAGTTTGCTCCTTGATGTTGTTCTAAGCTATCATTTCCTTCCTTTCAGTTCTCTCTTTTCTTTTTTCTTCTCATTTTTCCCACAGGACTGACACTAACTTCAGAATTTATTCCCTCTCACTGGACAACCAGTACCCATGTCTTCTTTTTTTCTTTTTTTTTTTTTTCCAGTAGTAAAAAGACAGGTTCCTTGGAACTTCCTCTTCTTAAGCTCTCTCCAAGTTCTCCCATGTATGAGAATAAAAAATAAAAGAATGATGCTGTCAGTGGTGATGCACACCAGGACCTACCAGCAAAGAACTATGTGTAAAAGCATTCAGTTGTGGAGATTATATGGTTACTGCTAAATTGGAGCAGAGTTCTTCTTCGGGAAGAAAATTCTTGATTAAAATATTTCATATTCCACCTTGCACTGCAATAATGTAATAAGAACTGCCTCTAAATAAATAAATAAATAAATAAATAAATAAATAAATGAGAAAAAAAACCGAACACAACACAGCTAACAAAAACATAGTATGGTGTGTTTGAAGCCTAAGTTTAGTCTTCATCAAGGAGAACCAATGTCACAGAAATGAGTGAATCAATGCCTGTTTTCCAAAGTCTCTGAATGAGGATCACACCTTTCTGGAAGTCATGCTGTGACTGAACTAACCTCAGTAGAAGGGAAGCCATTCCATGACATCTTTTCCACTAGAGGTCAGGCTGAAGGAGCTAATGATCTATTTAGCCTTCAGAATCTATGAGTAGGAGTCACTAATCAAGATCTGGAAGCCTGAATATCACTTAAAGTGAATCACAAAGAGGTATTAGATTTCTAAGTGTCCAACAGCCAGAGATATTTAATCATGAGAGCATTTTAACACACATCAATACGACCTTTCCGAGAGCACTTGGTGCCATCTCAGTTGGCAGGACGTTTGGAAAAGAGAAAAGTTCTTCTTAATCTTCAGCCTTGAAAAGAAAACTTCATTAGCTTGAATAATGACAGACAACACTTTAGAAACGGTATTCTAAACGTTCTGCTTTTTATTTTTTGCTCTTAGAAAAGGCATACATTACAAGCTTCTTCCATGAAAAATCTAGATTGAATTTGTTTCTGTAAATAACTAGGAATAGACACAGCTAAGCAATAATCGGCTTCAGGTAAATAGAATTTTTCCAAATCCCAAAGTGGTTTGAGTTAAGAGCCCAGGCTTTTCTTCTCCTGTATTTTGATGACAAGCAATTCCATCACTTGCAGAAACATTGACCCAGCTTCTTGAAATAAATACCTCGAAGGCGGTGGTGAAGCTCAGACACACACTTGTTTCTGAAAATTCCAGGAAATGTTTAATGTATCATTTATAGTTTTAAAGACTTTCTTCATTGTGACAGGACAAAAAGTCATGATCAAACGGCAAGTCCTAGATCAGAGCTCTTCACCAGTCACCATCTCTCCCAACAATTCAGTGCCTTCAGTGTATGTGTCTGCAGCCAAGAATACCAGCACCAAGGAAAGGCTTGTGAGCAGTTACTCAAACAAATGAAAACTACACTGAGGAATTGCTCAGATTTACACTTCTGAAAACAAAGCAGCCCATGAAAGTCCCTCAGAGATGAAGTCAGCTTAACCAGGTTATTATGTCAGCTGGCATTTTGAGGTGCTTCATGGTCAACTGTTAGAGCCACCCCAAAGACACGCAATGTACCTGGGAGAAGAACACAAAATGCCAGGAATCGTGAGCAGAGAGAAGAAATCCTGTAGTTTCTCCAGTTGCCCAAGACTGGTGGTGGGAATAAGGTGCATAACAAACAGAAATGAAGCATAGAAGCTGATGGTTTGACCTCTTTTTTACATGGCTCCCATGGAGCAGCCCTTTCTGTACTTTCACCAGGTCAAAAGGAGCACACCTGCTGATAACAGTCAGTTGTTTGATCAGGTACAGGTTACTTCATTTCATGATTTTGCAAGAGAACCTGATACCAGCAGTCCGAAATCCACGTGCATGTTTTAAAAGGTGAAAATTCAGCTTAGCTGAGTAATAAATTCAATTAACACACTCTTTCTCCTTCGCTAGCTCTCCTGAAATACGCTAACCTTTCAAAATTTACAGCTATACAACAGGCACAGTGCACCTCTACAGGGCAGGGACCAGAGAAATGCAAGAGCTGTGTGACAAGAACCACTCCAACAGAGTTTATGTGGAGCTGGCAAGTCGGCACTTGATGGAATCTGGTAAGGCATATTTCCCAGATTGAGCACATACCCCGCCCAGAGGCACAGATGGTATTTGTGGGAGCAAAGGAAAATAAAATATAGGTTTAAAATAAATGCAAGAGAAACACAGAATAATATTGAATCACTCTAGGTATTTCTAAGGGTTTCCATTTCTCTTTTCTACTTCTCAGCACATAGTGAGTGTATGTTCTGGGCTTTGAAACCACTGAGCAAATGGTAGGGATTTAAAACTAGTTTTGTTTTAAATATAAGATCACAGAATTAAAGTCTACAGGAATGAGATTTCTCTACAGAAACTTGATGCAAAAGGAGCTGAAAATGCTGTTCCTGCATATGCCTGGCATTGACAACCAGGCTTGTCTGAAGAGCCTTTTCCATGCTAAGGGAGAGGACTCACCCTGCTGATTTTAAAATGGGGCCCTCTGCACAGTGGCTACATTCCCTTTGTTTTAAATGGATAGACAGACACACAGCTGGGAGGAAGAGGCAAGCTACAGTAGTGAGGAAATAAGAACTTTAGATGCTGTTGTCGTGATATAAGGAAGCCAGAGTAGCCAGACACTGATGAGAGCTGGCAGGCTGACTCTGGCAACGGTTTGGGACACAGTTCCAGGCTGCAGCCTTGCTCCTCCACCCTCCATCTCTAGCCCTTCTCAAACTGAAGAGTTGGCGGCCTTTGGTACAACGATACCATCCAAGGTAGCTGCTCTCAAGATCTCATAAAAAAGAGGAAGAAGGAACAGGAGGAAAACAACACAGGTTGGCAGTGGTGGAAAAAGGTCTAACAAGAAACACAAAAGCCCATGCTTACTGTTGGAGCCTCTGCTAACCCAGGTTATCATTATTTATCATGTGTGCTTACTCTGCCCTGCCAGGAGTTGAAGCTCCCCAATGTTCAACTTTTAATCATCATCTCTTCTCATCCTCCTTCTAGAGAATCCAGCTCTTTGTTATTTTACTCATAAGTTAGATTTAACTTTTGGTAAATCAATGTTAACTCCTTAATTTCAAGCTGCACCCTCTCTTCTTTAGTAGACTGACTTAAACACTACACTTAAATTGCAATAAAAATCCTCTTTCTTTAGATTAAACCAGTCTGCCTGAATTCTTCCCCATTCTTCCTGCCACCCTTCTGAGTTGCAGCCTAACATAACACTGCACCAACTTCCACCTCACAGCTGTGTTTGTAGGTAGGAAAGCCCTCCAGTGTTATTTCTTGCAGAACTACAACTACTGCTCCCATGCAAAAAAGCAAAACAAAATCCTTGAATAGAAGCAGCAGTGAGAACTCTCCGTCTCCTCTCTGGGCCATCTCTTAGGGCCACAGATGGTGGGGTAGGAAAGGAAACCAAAGGTGTTGTGCTCTGACTCCTGCCATTTAAAACTTCTCAATGGCCAGCACACTGCATATAAAGACTTTCTGGGTCACTTGAAATCTCATGCTATTATTTAAGCCTGAGATACTAAAGAACCCCAAAATAACCAACCAAACAAAAAAAGCCGAGGAAAAGTCTTTAAAGAATGTATTTCAAATTAACACATCATAGAAAGATGTAAGCAAAGAGCAAGATTTCCTGTCACAAACATATTTATGACAGTATGACACACAAACTAATTATATATGTACATCTGAATTACTTGATAGCTACATTTGCAAGTGTCACTCATTTTATGCTGAATTTATTAAAAAAACGAAAAAAAAAATCCTCTACAAAGGGTCTAACACTTTAACCAGTCACAAAACCTACATTTGCAGGAACCCCAACAAAAATAATTACTTCAAATTTTTACCAGTGTCTCCAAACAGAATTTAGTACAAATTCTTTCTTTTTAATCAATTCAACTGAAAGAAATGGAGCTGCAACGGTTTAGGTTTTTAATCCCAAAGTGGATTATACAAACATTTTCATCAAAGATTTTTTTTTTAACAACAAGATGAGCATTACTGGTTATATCTTATTATTAAGGTAAGCTTTCTTCAAAGAACTATATGATTGGAATCTCTTCCTGATACATAGTGACATGCTATTTGCTGGCTGCAGTGAGAAGAGTCAAAATGAAAACAAAAATACAAACAGGCTTTTTTTTTTTAATCATGTCTTTATTGATTTAGACTTCAGAGCTACAGCCAAAAATAGCGCATCTGTAGAAAATTATCAAACACTCTATCAATACAGCATCATCACACGTTTAGAATTGCAAGCACTTGACAAATCGCAAAGGGAACATCCAATCTAGTATTTGGCACTGCAACCCATGAACAGGGAATACAGGGAGAAGGATTCTTTTTCCTCCAAAAAAGAAACATTTCTGAACAAGAACAAAAAGCTTTTGTGGAAAAAAAAAAAAAAAGAGAATTCCACGGAAAATTCATTGGCTCACTCGAGACATCACGGTACAGTGCTGGAAACCTTTTGTGGAATGTCAAAGGGGACACAGAAGCCTCAACCCTGTTAGAGGAGCCACGCTGCCTTCAGGACATTGTAGGCCATGGAGAAGGTCACTGCATAGCCAGCTGCCCAAGACAGACCTCTGCCAGGCTGGGGAAGGGGGATCAAGTATGCAAAAGTGTGAAAGATCCTGGCCCCTGTGAAGATCCTGAAGTGCAGCAGGGCTGAGGACAGCTCAGGGCCACTCAGAGCATACAGCAGTCCAATGCCAACAAATGGGACAATATTTTCCAGGTCATTCAGGTGGCCTCTGGAGAAAGAAGCAAAGTTATTTTAAAGTGTTGTATTTTGTTGAATAAACCACTTCAAGCCTCATTATTTTTCAGCATCTTCAGAGTATGCTACTATTCACTCCTGGCTTCCTCTGCAGAGGACTTGATTCAGCTACTGAAACTATTTTTGGCGTGTTCACCTGACATCACTCTGGTCTCTCCTGCTGCACCCTGCTTTTTTAAGTTCCTGATCTTCTGTATGAAACTATTAGTTTTCCCCAGGATCTTGGTAATATTAAGGACTTACAGGAGGTGTCTGAGTGCACCTGGGTGTGCAAGAATGCAAAGCCAAGGAAGAAGAGAGGTAGCTGTTCTCCTGGAGCCTCTCTCAATTAACATCAATTAGCTGGAGGACTGTGAGTGAAACTATTACAGTTCATGACCCAAATGGTCTATCCTAATCCCATAAATCCTGTTCATGGTGTCCATAAAGAAAATATGAAATATCCTCCATAGGAACCAAATTCCATCAAATGTTCATGAAGTTCCATCATCTTGAAGAAGGTTATTTTTGAACATCTAACAGGTGTGACAGTTACGCCTTTCGTTCATTTTCTTCACTTTGAGCACTAAAATAGCTGAAAAAACGTTGGAAATTTTGAAACCACAATATAATTTGCTAAAAATGTGTAGAGACTTAACTCCATATCTTGAAGAAGCACTCCTTCACTCTCCTTCCTAAACTTTCCCAGCTCCCTTCACCTCTTCAGATAAATTATACTTCCAGCCCAATTTACTGATTGAAACAATGTCTAAGCCTTACTAATGATCTCAAATTCCAGAGCCAACTGGAATCAGGTCATGGCACTGTCTTGCAGCTCCTTTTAGAATATATTTATCATTACAAGGAAACATATCCCTGCAGGGTTTTTTTTTTTTATTCTCATTTCCCACAAAAGTACTCTGAAGAAGGTTATTTTTTTCTTGAAAAAAAAATCTTTTGCCCCCATAAACTAAACACATTCTGATCACATACAAAGGAGAAGCCATGCTATATTTATGTGGCATTATCTGTTGCCATGAAGCTTGCAGAAGAAAATATAGAGAACTTCCACTAAGAACCACAGTTGGGAGGAAAATATGGATGCTGCAACACCAACACAGTAACCAGAACCAAGCTGACTAACTAGGTCTGGGGATGTCTGAAAAACTCCACAAAACAACAAAACAGGATTTGATAATACATTGCTTTAAAAATCTATTCTGTGAAAATTACTGAGGTGGTTGTCATTTCTCTACCACAATTTGAGTTAAATGGGTCATAAAGTTAATCTCTTACAATTTACAAAGAGAATGGAATTACCCCTCATCATAAAAGTTTCCACCATTACGTAATACCCATGAAATTAAGCAACAACTCTCTGAACTACTCAGGGGCAGAAAAGGAAGCAGCAGAACATCTTTACAGCCCACTTAGATTAGGCTCTACTTTCTGAGATTTTCATCCATAAGAGGCATACAGAAATATTGTTTGTGAAACAACAGTCATTATTTGCAAGAATGCAGTGTTCTTAAATCAGCACTGGTATATATTTTCAAGATCTTCCCTAATGGAGGTTTATATGAGAAGAGTTCACTGACATTCAGGTTTTTGGTATAAAAATAAACTTAGCTTCATCAAAGAAAAATCCTATGGAAAGCATTCCATTTAAGCTTTCCTTGGTAGCACAGGTGTATCAAACAGCATCCTGAAATTTATGATTTTGGAAACAGAAAATTTTGCCATGTGCTACATCGACTTATGGTCATATTTTAGAGTGTTCTCATCACTTTGCCCATGCAGACAGGAGTTAACCCAAGAGTTAGCTTTTATAACCAGACAATGACTTATTGTTCTTAAAATTCACACTGACCATTTGAATCTCGGAATGGTTTGTTCATTTAAACTCATTAATGTATCAGATTGGTACATAAAACACCATAAAACACACACAGGCTTGACAGAGAAGGGGGTGAAATTAACTCCTTGATTTAATATTATTCTGTTACGTAAAATAACTGTTAAAGGCTCCTGTGTACCACCTGCGTGCACGTTCAACATCTGGGTCAGTCCTCAGGTATTTCTTTGCACTCTCCCCTTTTCCAAATGATGCTGTATCTTCTGGGTTGACAAATGCCTGTTTCAAACACAAGAACACAAGTGACATTAGCAGCCAAAATGTTTTATCCAGTCAAGGCAGCTTGCTCTAAAGGTCACTCTTTTTACCAATGCCTCAATAACCTCACCTAAGTTACCTGAAGTTAAAAGCACAGGGAATAATACAATGTTTGCTGCATTATTGCTTTCTTGAGCCCAGCCTGTACATACACAGCTTGTGTGCTGACAAATTAATGCAATGTAATTTATGCATTTAGGTAAAGCCTTCTTGTGAGATGGACAAGCCTGCAGTAAGGCCAATAGGCTGACAGAACACAGGCACCTACAGGGTAGAAGGCCTCAAGTCTCTTTTTCACCATTCCTGACAAATTATCTGAAAGTGCTTTTGGATCCCTTCTTTCTACAGGAAGTCTCATAATTATCTTGTAATTAGGTTAAAAACATTATCCAATCGTGACCAGCAAAGCACCAAACTCAGAATCCCTCCAGAACAGGGAGGAAGAAGAAAATAAATAGCAGCAGTATTTGGAAGCTGAACAAATATAGCTATGATGTCTCTGTATTTCAACAGAGATGCCAGTCTGTTCTCTCAGCCAGTATTTCCAAATTATTACCTTCCTTGTGAGCCTGAAGTAGGCTGTTATCAGACTCATTAGCATCATTTTCAGAAGAACAATGGCCGCGTAAGTAGCGAAAGCCCGGAAGACTTCATTGTTAATTAACTGCATGGCTTTGGCCATTTCTCCGACCTCTAAAAAACATTAAAGTTAGTTAAAGCTAACATAATTGCAATGCAAAGTTCTGACAACAACATTGTGTTAATAGCCTTGTTTTTTAGTATTACTGCAATGACAGTATGATTTTGCCACTGTGGAAAGTTTCTTTTCAGACGATTTCCCCCCTGGTTTATTTTTTCACAATAGCATAATATAATACCTTAAGATGATGAATTATAATATTTTGCTTCCATTATAAGTGCTTATTAAACTGTCAAACCACAAACTACCAAAATACTTAATGTAATTGCAGAAACAACACTTAGTCACAGAAATTAGTACTCTTTTGAAATAATACAAGGAGTTAGATCAATTTTAGACCAATTCATTTGAATTAGCAAATTTCCCTAAGCAGTTATCAGGATAGGAGTGTGTGACAATACTCTGAACACTACAGAATGTAAAGAGCAAAATTAGTATTGCCTACCCTTTTTTGTGTGTAAAATGACACAATTATAATTGCACTTCAGCTTTCAAGCTAGCCAGTATCTTCCTACCCAGCAGTAACTTGTGATCAAACCGAGTTGAGCATGCATTTTTCCCCTTTGAGACCTCGTTCTTAAAAATTGCTTTTAGCATGACTCACAGGCAAAGATTAAGTTGTAATGACAAAAAGGAGAGGACTATTTCTGCTTTTAGCATGGGAGGTTTAAACTAATGAAGTCTCTTTCCAATAGGACCATACCAAACACACAATGCTATGGAGGCCATACCTTCTATCAACACCAGAAAGTTTAAGATGTGCTGAGGAGTGAATGCAGGTGGGAAAAAAAAAAATAAAATAAAAAAAAAAAAGACACCCCAGTATATATATTTAATTTCTGCCCTGCACAGACTCTCTTTTTTTGCCTCACCAAATGCTTCAACCATGCACTTAGTGACTACGAATCCATACAGCTAGGATGTCTTACCTTCACTAAGGACTGAAATAAATTATTTTTTTCTTGTTACAGCTAACTTACTTCCTGCGATATAACTTTAACAATAGTAATAAAAATGTTAATATTCACTTGATCACAGTTTTAACAACCTCTCATCTTGCTTTCAGCACAGTCAGCTATTGCCAAACAAGGGGAACTTGATGAGCAAAGAGCACTAGGGAAGAGCTGCTCTGAAGGCACGGCCTCGGTGAGGAAGTGGGCGGGATGGAGGTAAGCAGTGGTTTGCTCAGTGAAAACAAATCCAGCCTTGCCTGGACCTGTGTGCTGCGGTGATGGGTCCTGCTTCCTCTTTTATCCTTTCTAGAACAGCTCTTGGGTCACTGGGCCTAGCGCAGGGTCTGCGGATCATGGGAAATTAACTCCAATGTAACTCTCCTTCCTCTCTCTCTCATCACAGCCCAGCTCCCAAGATAAACAGCGACTTTTCTCAGAAACGGACAGTAACTGTTTCTATTCATTTTAACAATCTTGTTAAAATGATAGAACTATCCCGCTCTTTTTAACTCTGTCTCAGAGCAAAAAGCACACGGCGTTTCGCACAACAAAAACAAAGTAAATCCACAGCGCCAGAGCATTTTCCCGTAAGCCACGCTGAACACGCATCCAAGCACGATGCCAAGTCATTGGCACAGGACACTGCCCAGTAGCAGCCTCGGTGCTCGGCCACATTTATCCATTTTCCCGCTGCCCTGTGACCTCTCCCGGCTCCCAGAATGCCCAGGACCCGCCTTCAGCACAAAATGGAAGGGGGCACCGAAAAACTCCAGATTTCAGCACCAAAAAAAGTCTGCAGCACCAGCAGGAACTGCAAACAACAAACCGCGAACAGGGATATGCCCGTTTACGGTCACAAACAGCATAATATACACGGGCAACAGTAATAATAATGGTAAAAATAATCTCTGCAAGCCCGCTGAGGGGCTCGGAGCAGCGGCCTCTTGTCTGTGCGTGTTCCCAACGCGATTTCTCCAATCGCTCCGCTCCCAACCCAGCTGCCGATTCCCGGCCCGGCCCGGCCCCGCGGGAGGTGCCGCCACGCCGGGTGTTCCCCCCCCATCCCCGCGGCCCTTC
>VWZU01010116.1:218023-233500 GCA_013397095.1 Sterrhoptilus dennistouni
CAGAGCTCGGCAAAGCTGGCGGGAGGAAAAGGAGAACGAGTGAAAACTTTCTCCTTTCTCCCCCTCAGACAAGGGGAAAAGCCCTGCTGTCTGAACACTCCTGCACCGGGGGAAAAGCAAAGGCCGTGGGCCAGGCAGGCGCTCCTGGTGACATTAGTAGTCACAGCCGAGTCCTGCGGGTGTGCAAGTTCCCAAAAGGGCTCAAAGTTTACCGGAAAGTTTCAGTGTTTCTTCCCCTCTCTTGTTCTAATGCGCCTTAACTTTTACCAAATGGCAAGAAAATTAAACGTGCTAGGATTGCCCAGCTGTCAGCGCCCTTCCACAATAGATATGAATCATGGTGCTTTGCAAAGTGAAACAGAAAATAAGGCACTCCTCAGCTGGCCACAGGCTTCTACCTGTGTGCTACCAAGTAATGAAAGGAGGAAACCTGGTTCAGGTCCGACCTTCCCGGTGGTTCTTCAGGGAGAATGATGCTGTTCCCACAGCACTCAGCAGGAGCAATGCTTGTGACTAAGCAGCTCATGATAAGCAAGACTGAAAAAGATGGGGATAAATGTACTCAGATGCCCAGCAAAGGTTTAAAAACGAATCCCAAGGATGTGTACACAGTCAGAAAGGGATACAGTTTTTAAAGCTTCATCCTTATGAAAAAAAATCTCTCCTCTTAGGTACATATATTCACTGATGTTACTTCTGTGTTTAGTGTCATGTCCTGTCATGTCAAATTCCTGTGTAACTCCTCTTAAAGTCATAAAACAAAACTCAAGTCATACAGCAAAACTCATTTGAGCAAGAGCTGCAGTATCAGAACTCTTTTGAAATGTTGTAGGAGTTGGGTTCAAGAACCTTTGTTCTCACTAAGAACAAATAGTGTTCCTGCTGGAATCAACAAAAAACTCACAGTGGCATGGCTCCATCCCAGGGAATGGGTTTATTTCAAAAAACAGGGATGAATTTCTGCAGCTCGTGCCTTAGTTCAAGGAACAAATTGTATCTTCATGGGTTTTTTTACCACACCTAACACATATCATAATTACATGGTATGACTGAAATAAAACAGTAATTATTTTCTATTGCAGCCTTTTTGTATGTTTGGCATTCTAATCCTTATCTGCAGTCAGTTTAAAAAGCAGATAAACCTATTAAATTAACAGTAAAACTAAAACCACATTCTTATACTTGAGAAGAAAAGGTGGTAATTGATTTACACAAGTTCTCAGGACTACGCTTAGAAACAACGGAAAACCAGGAAAAAAGTGATTTTCATTCATCTTAGGTAGGATATAAAAAGAAACATAAATGTATGTAGAAGTTCTACTATTTCCATGCTTTCCTTTGGATTTTACATTCCAGTTTTTCAGATTCTGGAAATTCAGATTGATTTATGTGACTTTAAAAAAGCACTTCTGAAAGCTGCTATACACCCATTCTTTGAATTTTGAGACAAACACCTTATTAATGTTTTTCCTACCCTCTTTGAATACCTCTGATTCTGAGAAAGAAGTTTAGGAGGAAGGGAAAAGGACAGGAAGGGATGAAAAAGAAGAAAGAAGGAGAAAAGAGGAAGAAATTTGTTTAAAATTAAAGCAAGGTAGGAAAGGCAACAGAAGATAAGAAAAGATAAAAGCAAGGTAGGGAAGGCAACAGAAGATAAGAAAAAGGAGAAAAAGAAAAGGTAAAAGCAAAGAGAGACTACAAATTAAAAGGAAAATATTTAAAAGGAAATAAAATCAGAAAAAAATAGGGAAAACTAAAAAGGAGAAATTAAAAAAAAATTAAAAAGCAAGAAATAGAGGGGGAAAAAATAGAAATGAGAGAAGCCCAGATTTCTTGCTGACCCTGAACCACTTAAAAGGTTCAGGCTCTTAGAGGGGAGCCTCTTCGAAGGCAGAGAATATGAAGACTGCCAAAGTGGGGCCATAATCTGTAAAGCAGAAGTGAACTTGTGCCCAAGGTCTGTTTTCTTCTCTACAGCATAAAGTGCCTGTAGAACATTTGGGAACTGCTGTGATCTGAGTGAGGTTGGATACATAACTGTGGTGATAGTTGCTCCTGGGGGGCCCATTCCCACAGTTCTTACTCATGTGAATTGTCCCTTGGATGCTAATGGGATTACTCTTGTAAATCAGAGATGCCATATCAGCCCAGAGCCCAGGGTTATACTGATCATGAGGGGCTTGATCTCGCAAACCTCATTCATGTGAGCAACACTTTTTTATGACAGTTTTCCCATTGACTTGAAGAACTGTCTGTGTAGCCAGAGACAGGAGAATCAGGACATGAGTTTAGGGTCAGCATAAAAGTAGGCATAAAAGAGTTTTTCATTTAACCTCCAGCAAGGAATGGATACTCCCCAAGAAGGCCAGATAAGTGCAGTCATTCTCTTTTAACTGCAGGGAGGGCAAAAGACAGGCAAGTATTGATCAGACTTGTTCTGTCCTGTCTCCTTCTCTGGCTCCATTTATTCACCATAATTAGAGTGGTAAAGAAGGTAGCAACAGTACATTTTCACCACAACTCAAGCTTTTGTTTGCCACCCCTTTGATAATACAGATCAGTTTCTTCTTCAAGTAAAACTGGCAAATTATGTCTGCTTCATAAAATAAACCAGTGCTTTACAGAGTAAAACAGATCATGAACACTAAGATCCAATCCATATTTTAACTTAAAATCTGAACTGCTGTTTAAATAACACAAGAAAAGTGTTGCAAAAATGTTTAGTATGACGGACCAGAGTAATTTTTTGTGCTGCTCTATTAAAACCTGCACCTTCTGGTTAGGAAGCACTTTCACTATATCAAATGTTGACACCTATGTAATTTCACTGTGATTCACACACTTCCTCTTCTTCATAAGACCTCAAGCTGCTGTCTGGTTTCTCTAGGGAACTGTTTCAAAAACAGCAAGAAAGGATCATTGTTCCTTTGGGAATGCTTCCTGCTGGATATAGGTCAGTGAAGGCTTCTCTGGCATAAGTTGCCTTTTGGTAGAGCTTCTAATACTGAAAGAGCAGTGTCCATGCAGTCTTTTATCCATGCCACTGTTTAGAGGACAATAGTTCTCAGTATTGGAATTTGCCCTTCCTTTTTCTTTTTTTTTCATTTTTTGTCTTTTTTTTTTTTTTTTCCTAGAATTCCAGATGCTAATTTGGGAGACAGAAATGGTAATGAATGATTGAAGTGACCAGTCACAGTGGGCGGTAACCATCAGGCCTTGAGAGAAAAAGATACAAACTCCACAAAGCACAGGAATGGTTACATCTGCTGGTTATATGCCCAGTTATACATCATTTATGCATTGTGCATAGACTCCACAAAGCTCATTTACTGATCATTATCGTGCTATCATCTAAAGTTGCTTAAAATCTTCCAGATGAAAAGTCAGGTGCAGAGCAATCATAAGAAATAGTACAACACAGGAAAATTATCTGTAATCTGTGCCCTACCAGCCTGATATCCCACTTGAGGAGCAACTCAGAAAAGGATTGGTGGGCATGTAGGAAAACCTTTTTAGGCCTATAGATGGACCTTTTTTTCTTTGCCTTGATTCCTTTTTCAGTGCATAAGAATACTGCAACAGCCATCTTGCTTCTGAAAATAACTCTGCAGCACAGAACCACCTTTGCAGCTGGCAGTAATGCATGTGTGGTGAGGTGAGGTGTTTAAAGCCCCATGCTGAACTGGAGGGGGAAGTTTCACTCAGATTTTGTGATGCTATTTGAGCTTTACAATTGTTTTGGTTAGGAAAGAAAGATATTATTATCATTAAATGACATAAGAAAGTTGATATATGCCCATAAAACAGATTTTAAGCTACCATAGTAACTTTATTTTAAACTAATACAATGAGTTATTTGCTAAACATTATTACATACAGCTCACAGAACAAAATCTGATCCTTTAAAATAACACTGCAGTAGCAGAAGGAGAAAGTATTCACTATGAAAGCAGAATGCTTTTTAAATTTCCCTTCACAGATTGAAATGACGGAGTGTAGAGAGCAAAATGATTTTTAAGGCATTGAGGTTTTGATCATTTATATAAGAGTCCAGTGGGTTTTACTTGTTATTGTACTACTTCTCTGCTCCAGAGATACAAGGAAATAATAAAGCTGGAGACCAGACTGGAAGATTTCTTGCCACGGCGACACTCCAACTGCACACAGAAGGTTTGCGTGAGCTACTGAGAAGACAGAGATGATAAAATGTATCTAGCAAGAAGTTACTAACTTATCTCTGCAGACAAGATATTTCTGTAAGTAAGCAACAGACAGACCTTGTATGTCTATAGATAAACTGGTAAAGTTATGAAGTTGATTTCTGAAGCTCTCCCTGATCCTACATTGTAATACTTGTGTAGATGTGTCAATTTATGTCAGGCAGTGAAAGAGCTTGGCCCTGTGGATTGAAACAAGCTCATTTTCTCATGAGGTTTCTATGCTACTCTAGGATGGTCTGAACCTTTGGTTTCTGTTAATCTTAACTGGATTCATACCGCAGTTGAATGTCAATAGGGTAAATGATCTTATTGCACATTATTAGTCATCTAAATTTGGAGTTTCTTAACATTTAATTTATATATATTTATCACTGATGGGATGTGAACCATGCTTAGCTAATAGAGCAGCTTCTGCCTGGCATTTTGCTGATGATTGTGAGAGCTGAAGGCGGGGAAGGAGAGGGATACTATTGCCCAGATGGTTATTTTTGAGGAGTAACCATCCAGAAGAATTAAATGTTCCATGTAAGCAAAATATTGATCAGTAGTAATCACTAGTCCTTCCAACAGGCAGGTATCACTGTCTAGTGGACTGTGTGTGGGATTCACTGGAGGTTCTACTTCAGAGAATGAGGGGAGAAGAAATAGGGCCCCCAAATTTGGGGTTGTGTCTATTTTCATCCTGCAGGAAAGGAAGACAGGAGATTTCTGCCTTCAACCATTCAGCTGTGTCCAACTCCCAGATTGAAAGGAGCTGTGTAATGAGTGCAAAGTGAGTAGATTTTGGCAAGTTAGAAAAGAATGCCTGGAGAGCGCTCGTCTAGGAGTTACATTTGTGTGTGAGTTGTTCCTGCATAAGGGTTAAGAGGCAGGTAATGTAGTCAGTGTGAGGCAAATGTCACTGTTTTAAAAAATCAATTATCTGCAATCATGGGGCCTACTCTAACAGCACCTTTGCAGTGTGCAGAGCTTCCCCAGGTAGCACAGCTATTTTTATTAGTAATCTCCCCTCCTCCAGCTCTCTGTACAGAGCCAAGTTTAGAGTCAGCAAAATTACTTGGAACCAGCTCATTTTATCCCCAACAGCCCAACGAACCACAATTAAACTGTATTACCATACATTAGGCTTTAAAGGGGTTCCTTTAGTGCAGTGTTGTAAAGGGGTTCCTTTAGTGCAGTGTGTAAAAAGCTTTAAGGAGAGACAGAGAGGCAAAGGGGAAGACAAACATTCCACGTGTAACAGGTTAAAGTCCTTCTCCATGCCTGTCCATTGACTTCAGTTGGCTGGGTATGAATACAGACAATTCAATATTTAACAATCAACAGCTTTGCTTGGTTGGCAAGAAAAGAAACAATTTAAGGTCCAGAGCCTTCCCTATGCTCCTTCTGCCTTCCTGAATCTCCACTCAGTTGCAGTAGCTCTCTCCTAACAGAAATTACACTCCGCAGGGTTGGCTCTTGGATATTTTCTGCTGTGGTGCAAGATTACTCCTCGTGGTTTTATGGGGCAGCTGCAGACTTTAATAGTCACCCGAGACAATTATTCAGATACTGTATTGTGCAGTAAGATTGCTTTTGAACAGCTGCAGAAATACTTAGCAGAAACACACTCCCTGAAGCCCTGGGATGGGAAATAAAAACAAACAAGCCACAGTAGCAAGTCGAGTGTCTGCGTCTTGCTCCATCTTTTAGCCTGTAGAAAAAAAAAGGAGTTGTATAATTGGTTTAAAAGTTAATTGGGACAGGGACCATTTTTCATTTAGTGGTCTTTATAATGCCCAGTAATAATAGGTTACAAATACATACTCACTACTCAAACACAAATCCTCTTCGGGCTGTGTTGTGACCAAGTGTATGGTTCTTTGCCAGGCAATTCTCATTAAAAAGATAAAAAGCTGATAAGATAGGGGTGCAATTATTTTCTTCAGTAGTGATGATCTTCTTTGGAGCAATCCTGTGTACAAAGAACATCACAAAATCATACATTCCTCTGGTAAATATGGGCAATTTCCTTTTTCAAAGCTTCAGCCTTCCTATTCTGATGAATACCATGCCTTAACAAAAACACCATTTATATTTTTTCCCCTCCAAGCCACTATAACCAGTGTTTCTCTGTTACACTCTGCTGCAACTAATTAATTTCCTTGCCATTCCAATTCTAACTAGTCCTGGTGAAAATCTTTTGGCTGTTACAACATATTGTGGCTTAGCTTGATGCTCTCTGTTGTTTTAAGTCTCAAAATACAAAGGGATTTTCAGCTGCACTGTCAATTTTGCTTGAATAAAGAGTGCTCATAAACACATAAAATTTTATGGAATCTCTCTCTGAACAGGAATCTGGTCTTCGAAGCCTGTCTCCAGCTCAGGACTCAGGAGGATCTGAAGTACAGCAGGGCAAGAGAAGTACACTTGCTTAGTTTAGACTCTGAGAGGTTCCCTGTTTCTTTTTAATTCAGCTGGGCAGTTGGGGGGCTCAGTGGGCTGTGTTAACCCACTCCTCTGCTGGATCATAACTGCCTTTCTCTTAAGGCACACTTTGAATAAATCCTCACCATTTTGTCCCAGGATAGCCATGCAGGCAAAGTCAAGCTGGGAAAATGTTTTGCACAAAATACAATGTATGATATGTTGGGAATTTAGTGGCTGAAAGACTGCTTGTTCACTTTTTACTCATGTGTGCTTCAGTGAAGTTGCTCTTGATTTATAGCTGGATCAGCAAAATCAGAATCAGACCCTTGCTGCTCATTTCTGTGGGAACAGGACCGGGTCTCATGTGCTCTTGTGCTCATTATGTATCTCAGCACCAAGTCTCTCAGCTTTGATTCATGGAGTTCTCTTTAATTTGGTACATGCAGCCTTCCAGACTAGATCACATAGCAGCAGGATAACAATCCTCAGGAGAGCATTTCAGTTTGAGAAATTCATGAAGAGGGTGACTTTGCTGCTTACCTTCAATGACACTAGTGGAATAGGAAAGAGAAGAGTGAATGAAATGGAATTGCCAGCCTGTTTCAAAATGTATGCTCCGTTATACAGCAGATGACAAATAGCATCCTCAATAATATAATTCTGGGAGCTGTGCAAGTTTTTGTTGGGTTGTTGTTTTTTCTTCACTGTAATCTGTCTTTTCACACTTAGGCCAGGTTTTTCGTGCTCTGAAATGCTTCCTTGTGCCCTTCTGCAGGGAAAGTATCCACAGGCCTTGCCTGGGGTGAAGGCAAGCAGGAGGAACAGAGCCTCTTTTTACCATGCAGCAGGGAAAGACCTTGAATTCACCCCTTTTCTATTCCCATCTCCAGCACTCTGGCAAACAATGTTGAATTCAGAGTTGGAGAGAAGTCATCACAATGTGAGATGTTACAGATATGAGGCAGGTCACTTCCTCATGGAGCCAAACACGCTGCTCTTCTGAGCTGTGAGAAACCCTGTCTGTGCCTCCTTTACATGAGAGGGATGGCAAACCAGTAGCCTTGCCTTCTTCCAGCAGGAATGAGCTACTTCCCTCCAGGAGAAGGCATTTTACTATATATTTGGGTGTACTGAAGCTGAGGGGAAAATGTGTCCTTGACAGTAGCTCTAGTGACTCATCAATATATGCATATGTATAGAATGAGTGTAGGAGCTGTGCAGCAAGAGAGAATGAAAAAAGGGTTCCTAAAGGAAAAGTGAGCATCTTCCCACTTTAAGAACAGCAGGATTTTTCTCCTTTCTGTGGAAGATTGGCTTCCCACCCTGGTAGCTGCACCAAGATTTTTTGGAATTGATCTCTTGATGCTTTCCCCCTATCCTAATTTCCACACAGGTGCCTATCTGCAAAAGACAATGTTGACCTCCAATGGTAGCATTAATTGCCTTCCTACAAGAAAAATTACTTTCTTGTGAAGCAGAGTAAAGGATCTTCATGGTATTACAGGTTGAAGAGAGCTGGAGAAATGTGCTTGTCTGTATCCTAAGAGAAGATCAAAGCAAAGATCCCTGACACACCACCTCCTCCAGTCCATGTCATACTGCCCTGCCAAGAGTCTCCCAGGATATGCAGATCACAACCTGGACTCTTATCTCAACAATGACCTGAATGGTTTATGAGAAGAGGTGAGAGAAGCCTTTTGAAGAGGAAGCTTCTGATGAAGGATGGAGGCCAAATTCTGTCTTTTCCTTGCACTGGAGCTGATTGTTCCTCCTGGGCAAGACTGCAGGATTTGTCCCTTAACTTTATAATGTACTTAATTAACTTTTAGCAGAGTCTAGTGATTATTCTTGGTTTGGAAGTGTAGACTTTCTTTTACATTTTTTTTCAGTTAACACTGAAAAAAAATGTAAAAGTGTTAACACTGCACTGTATGATACATTCAGACACTTCATTGCCTTCCCAGCCCAGAGCAGCCAAAACAAAGACCCCCTTCAGCTGCCCTGCATAACTTTGCAAGCCAAGGGCAAATTCTAGCCCCATATTCTTAGATTTTATATATGTTCACCAATACATTTCATTCATGTTTTCTTTAAAACTTTCATGAAGTTACTTCAGTCATTTAATTCTGCAATTTCAGGTGCATCACCTCATTTTCAGCCTCTGAAAAGCCTCTCTGAAACTGTGCCCTCTCTATTTTTGAAACCAGTTCAGGGACTCTTACCACTCATTCATGCCTCTCAGTATTCTCTCTACTCTTCCCTTGACAAGGCAGATAAATTGATATTAATGCTACATAAGGGAGGTCAAGGGCACATTAGAGTAGCCTGATTTGCCTGAATGCAGAGTTTCTGCTACTAGCCTTCCACAGAAGGCACTGTTAAAATCTGTGGATGTTCCATTAATTCCATGGAGGAGTGTAAGTTTCCTTCCTTCACTAAATTTTATTGAATAAACAAGCCACCTACAAAGTTTCATATGTTTTTTACAATATGTTCAGAAACACCTAAAATATAGCTATTGCTTAATGAGCTATACTGACTTGAATTCAAGGGTTTTGACTACTATTCTTGCAAAAACAAATGTAGTTGATTTGTTTCTTCCTCTGTAATAGACAGAGTCGTATTCCTATGGAACCCAACAGATCTTTTTTTTCTAATTTTTGGGACATGGTTCACATCCAGCTTAAGTGACACACAAGGATTTCACACTCATTCTAACGGTTTTGAAAAATAACCCCAGTCACAAGTTGTGGCTCCTCCTATAAACCTGAATTTTCCTGTTGATGAAGAAGATTAAGAGTAGGTGTTAAATGAGTAGGGCCTGTCTGCATCTCACCTCTCACGAGTGCAGAAAGCAGCAGCAATGGCATCTATTTTCTAAGAACTTTACCCTGCAACAGCTGGAGATTACTTATCAGAATAAACACTGATGGGCCAAAGTTTCCAGCTAGTTAGTTGGTGCCAGCCACTAAATTTGGCACCTCTGATAAAGCAGTGAACTTGATTTTTCACTTCTGCACTTTTGTGCAATAGTTTTAACAAAGAATAGTGGGTGGCTCCGTGTGCAAATTCCTTAGAGAATCAAAGTTCATTATGTGGCACTGCAAGGAAGGAAAATAGCATTGTATTGTATTACATTGCATTGTATTGTACTGTACTGCATTGTATTGTAATGTCTTTCTACAGAATGAATGGTTAAACCAGAATTTCTACATTTCTCCAGAATGGTGGTTAAAATGCGCTAGCCAAAGGTTTTCTTAATGTTTTGTCAGGTTGATTTATGTATTGGGGATATTGGAGGTTTAAGACTTGCTGGAAAGAAACAAGTTTAATTTCTCTGTTTTTTTTGGTGGTATCAATGCTCTAAGTTTAGCATGCTATATTAAAATAATATGAGTACTGTTGTTTGATTTTTTTTAACTGGAGCAGTAGCTACAGGTTCCAGATTAGCTACATTCTTCAAAATCATAAAACTCAGACCTGTCGCAACACCTAAAAATGGGTATATATGCTTAACTGTTCAATTGCATTAATGTCAGCAATGTGTAGGTTGCACAAAAATTTAGACATGACCATAACTCACTGCAGCATTCAGGCTTATTGGAGCAGTAATCATTTTTTACTTTTATTTTTTCTACTCATTTAACACATAATAAAGAGAGGGTGATGGGAAGATTCAAAAGTTACATCTGGTAAAGTCTGGTATTGTACAACTTGGTGATGATTCCTGTCTCATTTGTGGAAATACATGAAAGAAACTGCAGGGGGATTTGGATAGAAGGAGTTGAGGAGGAAGAGGAGTTATGGAAGCTCCCTGTGTTGGCCTTGTGGGTGCTGAGTGAGGTGAACTTTTCCCACAGCCCTTAACTTCTTCCTTGTAACCTGCAGGTGTTTTTTCATGCAGCTCAGCATTGCTGATGCTTTTGATCATGTTCCAAGTTCTTTGATACTTGATGTTTTTTCCTGAAATCTGAGTCCTTCAGGGAGGTGAATATCTGAGAATTTCTCTTGGTAATCCTTTGTGCTATTAGGGGAGGAAGGAGTTAAAAAATGTGGCTGAGTACAGCCCTAAAAGTCAAACAAAAACACATGAAACACTGAGAAACAGAATCCTCATCCAGAAAGGGAGAATCCATTATAAATATTTTCACCTAAAATATGCTTTTTTGCTTTTTCTAGACCTCATTTTTTAAAAACATTGGTTTACTTCCTGAATCAGTTCCTTTGGTTTTAACTTGGGTCAAAGGTTTGGCAATTGTTTCCCCATATTTTTATTTTAATGAGACTATCCCTGATTTTTATATAGTCTATTAAAACAGTACTTTAAAACTGCAAAGTCTGCAAGGCCTACTTTTCTGTCCAGTTCAGAGTGTCCTCACATCACATTGCTCTTAATGGAAATTAATTGTATCATGCCTATAGACCTTGGAGCAGTTTTGCAGATATTAGATTCTTAGACATCTGTGGTGCTTTATTATTGATTAAAGAATGAGAGGAAATCTCATGGTTTAAGACCTTGCAGTGGGATTTATGAATTAGTCCTTTTCCTATGTGACCCTTGGCAGGTCATTGAATCTGTCTTTCAGTTTCCCATCCGTGAAGCAGGGAATAATGATGATTTTCTGCTGCTGCTCTTTGTCCATCATGCCTGCTTAAATAGTGCACTCTTTGGAACAGGACTTGCTACTGGGTAGTGCAGAGAAATTTCATTTTGAGTTAAGATCTGCAGCTGTAATACAAATAATTAATATCAGCATTAGGCAGTCAAAGGTATTACATCCAAGATGCATTTGGCCTGAGGCCCACATAGTTCTTAAAATGATGGATTTTTAATTGATTATTTGGAATGAGACCTTTTCTCAGACTAGCTAAATCACTTAAGACCCACGCACACCGGCTATATTTAGAGGTGAGGAGGTGGCAGAGTAATTCTTAAAGTGCTCTGTTTCTAATAACCCAGGTGAGTGACAATCTGGGAGTGCTGCCTCTTTTAAAGTAAACATGACTCACAGCCCCCAGGCTGCAAGCATGTGCAGGTTAGAAATTGTATTGAACTGTTCCCATTCGAGGGGCAGGGAAATGCAGCCAAATTCATAAACATTTAATTTAATAATTTCAGGTTAGTACAACAGGGTAGTCACATTAATGGCTCAGCGTCTCTAACAGCAAAATGCAAAACGACTGTGTAAAACTGGGGCAAGGTTAAGGTGAGTCTGGAGTAAATAAGGCAGTATCTTCATTCCACAGCACATGTTGATGCTTTCAGAAAGCATTCTGCAGCAATTACATTTTTGTAAGAATATCTCCAGAGTCCAAATCAAAGGCAAAATGGGAATGGCTTATTTTGGCGCACAGATGTTTAATCCTTGTTGAAATGGACACACGCACACACCATTGGCTGCTTCCAAGGCATTTCTTGTCCCAGGCAATTCCCAGCACCCATGAAAGGTGTCTCTGTCCCTCAGGGAGTGTACATGGTGAAATGAAACCATCAGAAACTGCCAGGAGGGTGCATGGGAGGAGTGAGCACTACCCCATGCCTTTTCACATCTCTGACTGAATCTAAAATAAGCAGCAAAACAGGGCAAAACTGGTTTCCCAGTGGGAGAAGAATATTCTGGCTTCTGGAAAGATGCTTTATGTGACTTGGGATCCTGGAGACAATGGACCCAGTTGATTCATATTTTGATGTCCTAAGCTTGTCACTGACCTTGGCATCCAGCCACATTGCACTGTTTCTTTTTCTGTGAGATTACCCAAGGCAAGCTCTTCTCTGGGAAACTGAGTATTGCCAAGAACTCTCACTGATGCAACAAATTTCTTTCATCACAAGCTGCAAAGTTAAAAGCACACTTCTGTTTTAAATGCATTAACAATGCCCAGCCAGGCTCTGGAATAGCTGCATCTTTGTTCCAGCAGATTCTTATTAAAGAAGTTAATGGCTACATGAAAAATTAAACTAGTTCTAACCACTTTTCTTCTAAAGGGAATTTCACTAGAAATCAAATTGAGGGCCTTCTTCCCTCAATAATTGCCTCTTTTTAAATGGTTCCCATGTTTCATTCCAAAATATTTGCATTTAGTGAGTTTGAAGATAGGTAGAAGACACAATGCAGAGGTTTTGGTTCTGAGTTTCCTCACCTTTCTTCATTTAGAGCAAACACAGTATTGACTTTGTAGTTGCCTCCCAGTTCTGTTCTTGAGTATTGAACCCAGTGACAAGTGAAAGCAAGGCATGAAATCTGCTTAACAGCCAGTGCACACCCAGCTCTGCTATGGCTCATGACAATTTCCCATGTCAAAAAGCCAGGGAATCATTACTCAGTGGTTTTGCACCAGACTAGGAATCTCCGCATTCTACAACATCTCTTTCACATGGAGCTGAGGGAACCTGACAGGTCTGACAAATGAACACCAGTACCATGCTGCAAGAGTCTGATAATGAAAGATGTTCAGTGTCCTCCCACCGACCTGCAAAAGTCCTCAACTCTGACCCACTTTGCTGGGTGGTGTCTCATGTATCCCTTCACCTTTTTAAGATTTGTGTGTGTAAATAACTGAATAATACTTATATACACCTCTTTCATCATTGTAAAGAGGCTGCCAGGTTCTGAAGCGAGCAGGGCGCACTAGGTAAAAGATTCATCTGGCTCCTGGGAGTGTTGTACAAGCTAACATCAACCCAATAAAAATATGGAGAAGGCTGAGAACCAGTAAGAACTGCAATGTCTAGTGCCTTGTGTAACACCTCTTAAATGGAAGTATTTTCATACAAGTTATTACTAAAGAGTCAGATTTTGTTCTACTTTCAGGAGTTCCTTTATTTCCACAACACTACAGTTAACTATTTAGTTGGGGGAACAAAATTAACTACTCTTAGTCTCTGTCAGTTTAAGCTGCTCAGTTTATAGTTGCCACATATCTGAAGTATGAAATTTAATATCTTTTCCTAACATTTGTTCCTCAAAATTAATAATTCCATAGATAATTTTCATTGTCTGCATAAATATCCAGTTCCTTTTTGTACCTTGTCAAGTTCTTGGCTTCCAAGAGAAATTAATCGCAAAGGCCAATTATAAGCTGAGTTAAAAGTATCATTTTCTCAGGGTTGGATCTTATTCTTCCTAAGGGCATTGAGCTGAATTTGTCTTCTGATTCTGTGTTATGAGACAGTGTGAAAATAAGCTCCCTATGTCTTTGTTACTGATACTTTCAGGATTACGCTTTTTATAAAGGATAGTCTTATTATCCACATTTAACTAAGAGACAACAGTTTCAGAGAGAGATGGAGTGATTAGCAGTTGAACCATGCTTATGTTTCAGGCTAATATTCTCAGGTTTTTCCTTCCTAAATATTTGCTTCTATCACAACCAACTTCCAAGAAAGGCTTTCCATCTGCTTCCTGTGCTGCCTCCTCCACACTTTTCCTGCTCTAGTTAACCCTTTCTCTTCCAAGCACTCTGCCCCCAACGTCCAATAGAAAGAGTGGGAGGTCCCAGTTGATTGCAAAATGCCTGTAATCAGGTCATGGGGACGTTAGTTGTTAAAGGGAGAGTTTCCTTGATTTTTTTTTTCTCTTCTGACTCAACCTGGGAAGATATAGCACCATTTCCAGACTGTTTCAGTCTCTCTGAGAGAGGATTAGGATTTAGTTTTCTTAGTTTATTTAGAAAAATTATAATACATAAGCTGACCTTATCCCCTAAACCCAGGATTCTTTTGGGGTGTGTTTATTCCCTTTTAGATTCTTCCTAATGGGTTGCTGCCCTGAGCTGTAGGTTCTGTTTACTACAAGATCTAATTTGCTTCATTTGTGTGCCTCCACAATACAGGACTTTAATGCTGAAATCATATCCCCTATAAGCCATTAGTCTAATCAGTCCAGCTCTTGAAGAAGCTGATAAATCAACAGCAATCTGAACCTCAGGTTCCCTTCGAGGACCCTGTGTCAAAGGGCTTTGGTGTTCATGTCATTCTCTGTAATGAGCTCTGCCCTGGAAGGACAGAGAAAATATGGCTTGATAGCTGATGAATGTTGGAGATTCTTCCTCCTGAGCAGGACTGTGATCCTCCTGCATTTCAGTAAAATACTTACAAGCTAATTTAGTCAGTGTGTTGGTGGTGGTTAGATGTGGATGCTTGACCACTAAAACCTGAACTGGCAAGCTACATGCTCCTTTCTGCTTAAAGTCACTTAAGAGAAGGGGAAGTGATTATCTAGAGTGAGCTGTCAACCTTTATGCCAGCTTTCCTCCTGATATGATTTATAAAACAGCTAAGATAGCCTCTGGGGGGGAGCTTTGCAATGGAAATAGCAAGTGATTTTTATTCTAATGAACATAACACTGTCACAAGTTTAAAGTTCAAATCTGAGGTACGAAGGTTTGGGGGGAAAAAAAGAGCCTGTAAAATATGAATGTGACAGCATATGTGTTCCTTTCCTGCACAGTGTATGAAACAGGGGAAATAGGCAAACTTTATTTTTCTAATGAGGTTTAAAATATTTTTTTCAATCTTCATCAGGTAGAAGGTCTTCAGTACCAGTTGTTTTTTGGTGGCTGAGGGGTTTTTTTCCTTCACAAACTTCCCGATTAAGATGAGGTATTTTTTTCATAGCAAGTTGTGCTGTGCCCTTTGGTCCTTCAGCATTGCAAAATGTCCTGCCACAATTGGCACTCGGTAAATAACCCTTGGTTGGCAGCTGTGGCCAACAGGCAGAAGGCTGAATGGACTACAGGAATTTAAACTGCTGGAAAAGACTTCTCCTGACCAGCATTTTAAAACACCAAATGACAATTTCTTGCAGAACTTAGTTCTTCCCAGTCTATTTAAAAAAAAAAAAAAAAA
>VWZU01010116.1:233535-270193 GCA_013397095.1 Sterrhoptilus dennistouni
GAAATTAAAAAAAAATCAATTACTGGGTACTTGACAGCTTTCATTGTTATCTAGCTTACTTCAGAACTACTTTAAAAATAAAATCAAACCCTTTTCTAGAAACCGTTACATGCAAAACACAACAACAACAACAACAACTAATTAGAACGTTTTTACATCAATGGCAGGTTAACCTGCCCCTGAACTTACCCAGCATATTTCTTATGATGAGAGCTGTATGAATGCAATTTAGGCAGTGAACCATAATGTCTGCAGGCTTGCTGAGGCTGATAGCTTTTCACTTTCTAGTCAGTACCTTTCTGTCTCAAGGCTAGAGTTGCACTACATCCTTGCGATCAGCTGAAGTAGAAAGAATCAGCTGAGTAAAAATGGAAAGTGAACTAAAACTTTCAGAAACCTCTAAAAACGCTTAAATTCTGATTGTTAGCCTTACTTCCTGAAGACATAGCTCACCTTGAGACCTTGTATTAACAGGAAGCTCTCTTGTACCAGCTTTAGGGCACACTGCTAGATTGGAAATGAGGTGATGGTGCCTCCTGGGATTCAGAATTTCCGTGTTGATCTTTTCCTCTGTGGCCCAGCCATCCCCAGCCAGGTCGGGAAGGGGACAACAGGGATGTGGAAAACTCCTGCTCAGTGGAAACCTGGAACTTTTCAGTGGGACATCAGTGGAATGATTATGACCTGGAAGGAACAATATTGAATGTATCAGAAATTAAAAAAAAAAAAAATCCCTTCTGGTGGTTTGGTAAAGTTGGTGTGAGTTGTGTTCATAGCCAGTAGGAATAGGTTTCATGCATGTACTTGCTCTGGAGTCCTGCCATGCTGAACTTCCATAATTAGCAGGAATATTAATTTGATCCCCTTATTTCTCTTTCTCTGTAAGTGCAAGCTGTATGCTTACAAGAAGGTACTGAATAGCCTGAAGACACAAGAAATTAAAAAAAGACAAAGTATAGCTGTGCTTTCCAAAGTGTCCCATGCTTTCAGCTCATTTTTCTGTTGTGAAAAACAGAACAGAGTCTAAACGGCTTTCAAAAAACCAAAAAAACCCATTACTGAGCAGTATTTTCTTAAGCTTTGTCTGTTTGAGCAGCTAACTGGTGGGACAGATGTTAGATTAAAAAAAAAATAAATCTCCAGGAGACCCCAAAATCCCCTTTGAATTTTTGAAAAAGAAAAAAAACCAAGGAAAATTAAGAGATCTTTTCATACTCTAGATGATTCCAGATGATAGAAACTATCACATTATTGGGAAGTTTGTATTTACTTTGGGAACCTGACTGCATGAGGGACTTAGTTGATACTCAGGAAGAAGTAGCCAGGTAAGTGACAAATGTTCTGTCTCTCTGTAGCAAAAAAATCACAATGAGTGAGGACAATGCAGCTCAATTTTCTTCCCCTCATTAATGTCTCTCGAGATATGGTCCAGCACAGAGTTGGGTTAGGGAATACAAAAGCTCAGTATCACAGCTTGTTAAAAAAATCAGGGAATCACTAGGAGTTATTTCTTTCTTTTTCAGCAAAGTTCGAATTTCCAAAGGGGGAATAAAATCAGTAATTTCTGATACATCCAAAGCTTAGTATCACAAAAACTTTGAAGGTAATAAAAATAGGCAACCCCTCTATTTTCCATTAGCAGGTGTCTGAAGCTTTGCTGAGACTCCTACTGGCACAGAGAGATGCTAAATGCAGTATTTTGCCACCATCACGGGGTGATTTATCTGTGGAGTATAATTTTTTATGCAGCTGTTATATCTCAAGTGGTAAATAAGGCTTTGTCTGCGCTCCAAAATTGTGCCACTTTAAATATACCACTGTAATTAAAGTGCTACAACCCATTGGCTGTTGTTACAGCCCTGTAAAACATCATTCTGTCGTGTACTTGTCCCTGTACAGCAAGGGGAGCAGGGTGATTTTTGTACTGTATTGCACACTGAAGCTTTCTATTGATGTTACAGTTATATCTAAAAGAAGAAGAAAAAAAAAGGCAACTAAAATGTTATGCTGGGAGAGGTCTTGAGTGTAGATAAAGTCTAAATCAGAAAGATTGTGAGCAGCTTCAGGTGCAAACTACATTTTTCTGTGGCCAGGGATAATGGCAGCGCATTGTAGTCTGCATTCAATACCATTAAGAATGTCAAGAGTGTGGCAAAAACATTTCACCAAGACAGGAAAACACAAAGGTTGTGGCAGTAGCATCAGCAGCCTTCCAAATGAGCACAGAAGGATTTCTTAGCACCCAGCTCATGTGCAGAATTAAGACTATTTTATGTTTTCCATCAACAGTCACATTGTCACCATGCTACAAAGTCAATTCTGAGAACTGAAGTCCAGGCCATGGTAAAAAATTGCCAAATACTTTGCAATACTTGGAGTATAGTATTTGTTTCCTGATTTCAAATAAGCAGTGAAAAACTGTTCTTGCCAAGGGTTTCCAATAAGGATAGCAGCTGGGTAAAACTTATTTTAATGTCCGATTTTGAAAAATCAGATTCACTTAAATTTTTGCAAGGCAGAGCCATTTAGAAAATATCTGCCTGGGAAATTTCTGTGGGTTCTGTGGGTTATTCTCCCAGCAAGACAAATATCAACATAGTGTTCAGTATTGTGAGAGAAAGGGTTTAAATGGCCTGATTGTCCCGTGGTCTGATTGTCACACTGCTGAATGTTTTGAAAAGGCTTCTTTTTTTCCCCCCTCCCATGTAAAATTTGTAGTGGCTTTGATTCATCCTTCTGTAAGTAGAGTCATTATTTAAGACCTTAGTTTCATTATTTAGGATCTTAATTTTTTCCTCTGATCTTATTTAGGACACTTTCATTCTATATTTGGCCCTGCTGTTAATTCGCGAAGGAGCCACAGTTTCTCTATACCATAATTGACCCATCTCCAGCATGGCAAATAACATTCCTTGCCTATCTGACAGAAATGTGCCAGACTTAATTAGCAACAGACAATGTTTTCAGAAGTGACTGGTTAGAGACATCCTGTGAAAATTGACGCTCTTCGAGACTATTAGCTTGAGCCTCTGGATACACATTCACACTGAAAATTCACAAATGACTTGAAAAACAGTTGGTGCACTGATAAGATGCATTTTAAACACATTACTGCATATCACAGCAAATATATTAGTGGTTGCTTTCATGCACGTATTTTGAAACCTAATTCTTTCCCTTATTCAATGCCAGACTTGAATTCCTACCTACTCTTTGTTGGTGTATTCCATTTTGTCTAGCAGAGAAGGGCAAACTCTGCCCATCCCACCTGCAAAATCCAGAGGTGAAACACACTATGGACCATGAGAAGAAAGAATTTTAAAACTTCGAATTTAAGCTTGGATCTACTCAGGATTTTGCAACTCCATGAAAATGTGCTTGTGTGACTGCCAAAATCCTGCACTGTGAAAAATGTGCATTGTGATTTCTTCACCAAACTGGAAGCAGCAGCCACTCGCACAGCACGCACAGGTGCTATACAGCTGTTCATGATGGATCTCTTGCTTGCTGACCTGATTTCCACTGGTGTTAGCACAACACTGTAAACTTCTCTGGATGATTAGAAAACATTCCCCTGAAGTATGAGAACAAACATGAGCTATGAGCTCTGTGCTGGAGATTATCTTATAAATGTAACATCTCTGCAGTGGGACAATATAAGTCTGCTATTTTTTTCTTCTGACAGCTGCATGGATTTTAACAGTTAGTTGCAATCATATTAAACATCTCCCTGCCATTTTTTTTTAGTGGGAAGCATGATTCTTTTCTCTTGGAAGGAGCCAGACCAATTTGTGTGCTCTATCATCCATAAGGACTAATCTGAATTCGGTGTTTATTTTCAGGTAGTGCAGTGTGGTAATCTGAGAGACATAAACTCATTGCAAATCTCCCATGCCCATGGAATGGGAACTTGAAATTGTGAAAAGGCACTGGAACCAAAGGTATCTGCCTCATCCCTTGAAACACTTGCCAAACTCTGTTTTTCTGTTAAAACCTGAGGTCTTCTCTCTGAAGAAAAGGAAAAAGAGAAGTAATTCCTGCTTCCTGTCAGTTCTGTGCTTTTGCCACACTCCCTGCTTAAATTGATGCTCACTGTTACACACGGAGAAAGGCAAAGTTTTTGGTGACATGGCTGTATCACTGTTAAACACTGCAGCCCCTGTGCTCTCCTTGTGCATCACTTGGCACGTCGGCTTCTCCTTCACCCTTCCAGCCCAGCCAGGGGAGCTGGGTGAGGAAATTAGGGTGTCCTTGTGTTTTTATTTTCCTGTCAGATCCTAGTGTGATAGCCAAAACTTGGTTTGCATTCCTCCACCTTCATGTCTCCTGCCGCAAATATAATTATTTGATCGTCTCGCTAAGAGATTTCATATCTAAGATCTTCAAAAAGTCTGTCAAGGAGAAAGCAATAGGGAGAAAAGCTGAGAAACTCAAATGTAGGTTTAGGTCAATGTGCATTATGAATGTGACAAAACTACTGATGTACAAACACTTATGTATCTAACTGTAAAATGTGAGCACCTAATACCAAATTTATTTCTCTATTATTCCCTTTCTTTCTTTTTGAGTTTAGGCTTTCTTCCTCTAACAGTATCAATTATTTTTCAATAGTGTCTCACATCCTATTCTTTCTCATCTCTTTTTCAGTACTACCCTTTTCTCTGCTAAATCATCAAAGATATTTTTGTTCTTTTATGGTGGCAGAGTCTGTAAACACGACCTTAGAAAGAGAATTTCTAAATGCAAGCATTTGGGATGCATTTGCACTAAAAGCTTTGAATTGCTATCTTTGATAAAGCTATTTGGTCTGATTATATTGTTTTGGAATCACGCATTCAGGTGCACCTCTCTAAAAAAAATGAATTTTTCAAAATGTAGTATACTGCACGTCTCAAAATGGAGGAGGATTATTTTTAAACTCAGTGTATTCCATGTAAACAATTGCATTTCTGTCCTGAAATTCACACAGAAGCACTTAAACTGAAATTTATAGTCCAGTGTTTAAAAACCAATAACTCCGAATTGTAAAGGTGTATCAAATATAAATAAAAGTAATAATTATTCTAGTTCTATTTCTCTTAAATTGCTTCCATGCTTTCAAAACTGCCTGGACAGATGTTGCAGACACCTCTTGTATGGAACATGACAAATACTCTATGTGAGCACTGAATAGCAGGTGGAAGAGCCACTGATGGCTGTAGTGTGATTTTTAAGTGGAAATTGAAAACAGCACTTCCAAATACAAATTCAGATCTCACAGACTGCAATCTAAGTGAGAGTAACTGTGCTTTGGGAAATTCAATGATGTCTTTAAAGAGCCAAATGCAGTTAGGAAAAGGTGTATTCAAATTATCAGAGGCCCAGAGGTGCAGCCAGCTATAAAGTTACGTGCTGTGTTGTGATCAGCGTTTGAGGCATGGGAAACCTCCCCTTCCTTCAGAAACCTCTGCAGCTGAAAGCATCCCAGTACCCCCCCATGGCATCAGTGGGAAGGATTGTGCCAGCCCTCTGTCATCTGTTTGGGTTCAAATCAGCCAGATTTAACAGTAAATGGGGTTGAAAAATTAATCTGGTGTATTTCTGTTGAAGCTGATTTTGAAACAGTTCTGCTGTACGTATCCCCAGATTCAGAGTGTAACTTCAGTTTTACTCATTTTAGGCAAATTGCTGACAATAAAGGACATTGTACCTGGAAGGATCACCTCCCTTAACCTGCTGGCCATGCTGACACCTTTCATAAAGAGCAAAAACTGGATTAAAAATCAGTTTTAATGAGAAAATATTGGCCATTGCAAGAGAAGCATTTTAAATTTTAAATTCAATATTTTCTCCCTCAACCAAGACACTCAAGGCACTGTAGACAAGGTCTGGAGTGACTCACAGTTTCCTCAGCTTGTGGACATTCGAGTTTGCAGATGAATAAATAAAATTATGTTACACTACTTCCTGTACCAGTTTACAAGGTAGAAATGTGTATGAACAGATAAGGGCAATAAAAAAGGGTTCAAGATTACTGAAATTTCCTGCCATCAACTTTTATGCAATCATCTGTGTATGAGAATTTTGTATGGGCAGACAATCTGGGGTTCATATGACCATTGACACATCCCATGCAAATTTGTGAGATTCCAGATATTATTTTGTGGATCAGAGCAAAAACTTTGAGGTAATACTCTTGCCTTTGTAAAAGGATGCTCTGGTGGCTCCAGCACTCAGGCCTCAGTTTCTGCCATTCTTGGGCCAAAACTGTACTTTTCTCAGACAGTGCTTTTTCTTTCCTGTCTGTTGAGGAATTTCTTTTCTGTAGATGTAATTAATTATTTATTGACATGGACCATTGCATTTGCCTCTTGCCAAATTCCAGGAGAGCAGCCCTAATCTCTAGGTTACAAAGTCAGCTCACAAAGCTTACAGAATGTGAAGCTCCAGCAGGAAAGATTAAAAACTACCAGGGCACTGCAGTGGTTGGAAATCTCTTCACTGAGGTGGGAGATCTACTGTCAATCCCCCGCTCTGATGATGATTTGCTTCTAAAAAAGATGCTGACACCTTTTCCTGGCTTCTCTGAAACCACTTCTCAACAGAAGATCAGGGATGAATTTAGAGCAGAAACTCCACCACCCCATAGTACTTTTATATATGTATTTTAGAATACTAACCACAGTCTACTAACTGGACTTGAATATAAATCGACTGTCACTGTGGGAGAATAGTTGAAATCGTCTTGGATGTACAGATAATATTGTCTCAACTGTGAACTCTGCTTTAGAATCTCATTTCAGCTTCTACCTAAAATTCTATATGTCAAAAGAAAATATCCTGGGTGCCATCTACAAATTATAACATGACACAAAAAAACCATCTTTCTATATGATAGAGCTACTTCTAATTTTCCCATTAGACCAAACGACACCATAAAGAATATCTGCCAACAACATGATCTAAAACCACACCATGCATCATGAAAAATAATTGCAATTCAATTGCTCCTGAATTATAAAACCGTCAGCTAGGTGCAATAAAGACAAAAGCCTTAGAACATATGATAAACTGCTTAGCATAGATAATTATGTATGTTTGAACAAAATCTCCAAAATAAAACATGTGGGGTTTGAAGGAACAGGGTAATCATGCCAAAATTATTCTCATTTATAGTAAAGGTTTGAGGATCAGCAATTTTGAAACCAGCTCCGTGAAAAAAAAATTATCAAAACAAATTAGCACTCATAGAGTGTAAAGTAAATTTCTCACTCAGAGAGGTCATGCCCAACAACTGGACAAGAAACCTTTTTCTTCTATCATGTCACTTAGAATATACTTTACCAAAATACTTTGTGTTGCTGCTCAGCATCACAGAATGGCTGAGGCTGGAAGGAACCTCTGGCAATTTTCTGCTCTATCCCACCTGCTCAGAGCAGTCACCTGCAGCAGCTTGCTCAGCACTGTCTCCAGTCAGGTTTTTAAGATGCTGCTTCATCCTCTCTGGGCAACCCCTTTCAGTGTCTGACAACCTCACAAGTTTTTAATTATTCCTAATCTGAGTTCTCTTTGTTTCATTTTGTGTCCATTGCCTCTTGTCCTGTCACTGGACACCACTGAGGAGAGTCTGTCTCTGTCCTCTTTGCACCTTCCTTTCTAATATTTTTGTACATTAATGAGAACCTCCTGAGCCTCCCCTTCAGGCTGAGCAGTGCCAGCTCTCTCAGCCTCTGGTCATATGAGGGATGCTTCAGTCCCCTCATCATCTTCATGGCCCTTCACTGGATTCACCCCAGTGTGTTCACATCTTGTGCATTCTTGTACTGCTCTGGGTACCATGGAAAAAGCTAATTCCTGCTTCCTGTCAGTTCTGTGCTTTTGCCACATCCCTTGCTTAAATAACAGAGAGAGTGAGAGAGAGGACAAAAATTACTCTGGGGGAAAAGTGGGATTCAGGAAGAAGGCTTTTGCAGGACAAACAGGGAAAATAAAGCTTCTAGCAGATGTCCTGTCTACACTCTTCACCAGGACCTCTGGGGGGAGGGATTTAATTCTCGTTCTTGATATGCTGCATTTCAGCAGAATGAAGAAAATGGGTTTCCCACATTATTTTTGATTGTTACTCTACTAGGAAAAAGCAAATATACTTCTTAAAATACAGCTTTTCCCTAAATTTAAAGTATCACCCTGGTCTTGCACTTCCACAGACAAAAGTGGCCATGGAAAAAGACAGACATAACATCCCTCCTGCAGCAAGGCAGAACTGGGTAAGGTTGCCAGTTAACATCTGGCTAAAGTGTTGAAACTTGCAAAAATACCTACCAAAAGGAGAATAAAATTATTCAAAGTTAATGTGGTACCATAGTTCCAGAACTTCTCAGAGAATCTCTCATATAATCAGTAATTTTAAGAACTGGTTATTTCATAGATGCCTTTTTTCAGCCTTCAAAGTGTCCTTTTAAAACATTGAGAGACCTTTATAAAATATAAAATAATTTTATTTTAGTAGATTTGCTAACATAATAGATCTCACAAACTGGCTTTCTCAAACTCATGGTGACTACATTTCAGTTTCTTAATTGACCTTTTACATCCTTCACAGGCACTTAGGGTTTGCTCATATTCATTCTTCTGGTATGTAGTCAGACAAATATTAGGGAGAATTTTACTGATGCTGATGAAATTTCTCAGAGGCATCAGATATGGGTTTGAAATGCTGGGAACTCCAAAACAGTTCTCCTTCAGTCCAGAGTACTCTGAGACAACAGTGACAGGTAGTGCAGAAATCACTAAAAAGTTGTCCAAGGTAACAATTTCAAGAGAAGAAGTTTCATTTTTCACCTGTGAAATAAGATGTAGGGAATAGAAATTAGCACATTGTCGAATGTGACACCTAAAGATGAAAAAAAAAGGGACCAAAAAAATTTAATAGAAAAAGACAAAGTTCACCCTAGAAACTAATTTTTTTTAAAACTATGAACCTTTTGCTCTGCATTTCTTCTGTCTTTTAAATTGCAGTCCTCAAGTCAATGGTCATTAAGCCAGCTTCTCAGACCATGCAAGTTCACAGGAATCCTGGTGCTAACTAGAAAGATTTGATCCACGTAACTTTTTATTTACAAGTGCCAAAATTCTTGTGTTACATTGTCAGCCTTGTCCATATCAGTTATGTTTCTACCCCAAACATTTAGCAGGAACCACAGTCACTGCTGTGATGATGGGTAACACCTCTCACATGCTCTTTAAAAGAGTAAGAGTCAAGATTAATTAAATTTACTAAAAGATTTGAGAGACTGACCTTTCTAGAACACAAACAGAGGTTTAAAGCTACTTCTACCTTTTAGCTGGAACTGTTGTGCTGGACACTGAACTTCTGCCTCTCCAATTTCAGTAAATTACCTCTACAGTGAAAACACTGACAACTATCACTTGTCAGAGAAAATTAGTAAAAAAAATCAGTTCCAACCTGACCGGCTTAATTCACTTGCCTAATGTTAATGTGTAGGCTCCAATAAGAGAAAAAGTAACTTTTAACCTTGGGTGGTGGGGCAGCAAATAGCAACTCTTCTATTAACATCCAGGCCTCTAGTGGGCTGACACTGCCATGTGAGAATGAGTATTGTTATAGACCTCTCTCCAAGATGTGACTGCCACATTTTCAGATCTTTAAAGATTTGTTTAAAAAAAATACACAAAGTCCTTACTGGCAGACAGAAGTACTGCCAGAAGGGGTGAGTTTTGAAGTAGGAGTTATTTTGTGTGTCCAGTTTCTAGGAGCTTCAGTACATGTAAAGCTCTATATGGGTTAATGTAAATAATAGAGATTTTCATCAAGCTTTATGCAGCTCTATTAACTTACGAATAAGTAAGAGTAAGCCAACTGAATACCAGATGATTCAACAAAAATTCACTAAAAAACATATCAAGTAAATAGACTGACCACCTATAATTGCTCCAGAAGTGATTAAAAAAAAGTAAATCAATCAAGATCCTATTGTTACATGGAGCTGTACATTCTCTTTAGCATTGAACGTGTTAATCAGGTACTGATTGATCTGTGGCTGTCACCACCACACCCTTATTGGTCACATATAAAGACAATTCAAAAGTAATCATGAAAATCACTGCTTCCTGCTTTCTAGGGCATTTATAAGGCTCAATCAATTATACCCTTTTCCCAGCTTGTAACCCCAAATTTGGGTAAATGAAGCCACATGAGGACTAAGAGCCTTCCCAGCTAGGAGCTCTGCTCTGTGCTGCTTCCCATGATGTGATTCCCTGTGAACTGCTAGCACCCATGAGAACAGGTAAACTTGGCACTCTACAGAGTATTTCACATTCAAGTGTCTATTATAGCAAGAGTTTATTTGTCCTTATGTTTTTTATCTAATGTTAAAATACAGTTTTATGTGCTAAAAAAAAAAGGAGGAAAAATAATTTTCTTTATGGAGAGTTAGATAAAAGTAGCTTCATGCAACAGAAGATATGTGCACCTCTGAGGTAAAATACTTTTCTCTGGCCCGTTTTGATTTGAGATTGGCTTCTTTAGGCTTTGATGAAGAAACTGAGATGAGTTATACTTTTGGTTTCTCTGGTTGGTTTGCTCAAAAGAGGATCATTTTAGCTATCATGGATCAGAAAACAAAAGTAGTTCTTGGCGTAAGTCACAGCTGTTTTCATTCCCAATTGAATATCTCTGAAAACTGTGAGGTTTTTTGCTGTCTGAGTTATTGCTTTAGACTTGCAATAGATTAAAAAATATATTTAATTTTAGGAAACAACTTATTACTACTTGGATTTAAGCTTCAGAGTTTTTGGGCTTTGTTTTTGAATCATGGTACTTTTTTTTTTTTTTAAGGTAATCTTGGACTATTTATCCATACTGGTTATACACTATTGTGCTTCTGTTTTGTGATGCAGTAGTACTCATATTCCAAATAGATCTGAAGAGGCCAAATTTGAGTAGTTCTAAGGGCAGGTGGAAGCAAACAGCAGAAACCATATCTCAAAAACTGCTGTCAGAAACACTGAGAGCTCTGTTTAGAGAAGCTGACTTGGTTTGCTACTTCCTTGTAACATGTGTATGCATCTACATTTGCACAAGATAGATGTGGGATGCTTCCCTTTGTGGGTGGGAGCATTTTGAACAGGTGTTAGTGATCTTGATGAGTTCCACAAAATGGAGAAGCCGACCTGGGCAATCAGCAAACTTTGCTGTGGATAAAGTAGCAGGAGCATTATAAAGCACTGTGAGTTTAGCTCTTCCTAATTCCCTTTCAAGGCTGTAATAGCTTATGTTTGATATGGAAGAATATTGCCTGTGCCCCTGTCCCTTCTGGTGCATTTATAGCTACAGAGGAGAATCTGCATTAAGAAGCTGTTGTGGGCTAGGCTGCTCCCAGGTTGCTCTTTTTTCCTTTCGGTAATAAATTCAATTTACTTTATTTTAAAATTTGTTTTTCTAACTTAAACATAGTAGCATTACTTATTTTTATAATTAGCTTTATCTGAATTTCAACCAGAAATAGAAAGAAATAGCACAATCACTGCATAATGTTAACCTTAAAAAAATCCCTGTCTTTATCTGCTTGCTGTTTTTCACTTGTTGCCTAATTAAAGTATTGGATTATTTTAACCAAATTATTTTCTCAATCTGTTATTTGAATTCTGCTGAAAATGTTAGCTTTCATGTATGTTTAAACCTTTATCTTTAACATACAGATTGAGTTTAGCACACAGTATTGGATTCACATAATTTAATAGGTACTATAATTCTGGGGAAAAATCTCATTCACCCCCAAGTGAACTAATTAAATAAACTACTTAACTTCCTAGTGTTGCTACATTCAGAAGCTGAAATGTTCATGTAGTTCTTTGATTATTTTGGTTTTTTGGTGGTTTTTTTTTAATATTCTTTGATCCTACATGTAATATCTCAAAAGTGACAGGTGCCCTAAGAAATTGTAGTAGCAGAGTGTGGAATTCAAAGCGAGAGTCTTACCAGTCTGCTAATGACAGCAGAGGAGCACAGAAGTGTATACCTGTAACTCCAGCTGCTCCACTCAAGAATAAAAACCAGACAAGCATGCCTGACGCAGGCAGGAGGGACACGCAGGAGAAGGGACTTTTGAACCACATGGCTGACAAGGAGCAGCGGCCTGGGAGGAGTGACTGTGCTGGGAAACTCGTGCCTCGGGCTGAGAAGAAGCTGCACGAGGCTGTTTGTGTGCTGCTGGTGGAGCTGTGTGAGAGGTTCACCTTCTTCGGCATCGTGTGCAACATGATCCTCTTCTGCACCGCCAAGCTGGGCTACCGCAGCCACCAGGCTGCCATGGTCAACATGTGCTTCGTGGGCACCTCCACGCTGACACCAGTGCTGGTGGGCTGGCTGGCAGAGTACCTGGTGGGCAGGATCAAGCTGGTGTGCATCTGCATGTTCCTGCACTTCCTAGGTGGGTGACAGCCTGCTGGCTGTGTCACGTTTTCCTGATTCTCTCTTGCAGAAGCACGCTCTGGAGCATTGTTTTTGGCACCTAAGAGTTTTCCCCAGCCCCTTCTAACACCTAACTACTTAGCTCCTCCTCTGCAAGATGCGCTGCAGTGTTTTCACCTCTGTAGTTTTCTGAGACAATGCTTTCAACAAGGCAGAGCCATGTTTGTGTGTGCGTCTTGTGTAGCTGATGCACAAACTTGGCTATTGACAGCATGGATGCTCAACTCTTAAAATTGGTCCCTAAGGTTATTAGTGTTTGGCACAAATGCAAGCCTTCAGAGACAGAATTTAGGAACTGCTTCCCTGCTGTTAAGAGTAAGATTATATGTAAAGGTACGAAGGACTTTTGTATTTGGACAAGAGTAACAATATTTAAGAACATGCCAGTACAAACAGACTTTGCTTTAAGTATCCTAATACCTGCACTAAGGGTCTGCTTTCTGTTGGCACATTCTGTGTATTATTTTGAGTGCTTTTTACAAAAAATAGCATTGCTCAAACAAAATCCACCTGTTCTGTAGCATGTGGAGCATCTCCCATGCATTATTTCGGCCTCCTACAGTTGGGAGGATCTGTCAAATTAATTCTTTCAAATTAAACCAAGTCGATGGAAATGCTTCTTGTTTGAACCACTTGTTGAGTAAGTCTGATTTCTACAATAGCCAGCCACATTTTTGTTTAGATATGCAACAAAGCAAGTAAAAAAATCAGAGACATTCCTGAAATGTTCTTGAGCGGATTGCAAAACCATTATTCAAGCAGTCTGGAAAAATGTTTGCTGTTGTGTTCCACTGTTTCTCCCCTGATATTCTGGTTTAAATCTCTTTCTGCCACTTGTCCTTTCAGTGTGTTTCTTAAAGTAGAAGATTGGAGGCACAAACACAATTTGATGCATTTGGGTGTTGTTTTAACTAGAACACTTCCTCCTTTGGAGATAAATCATTAAATATTCCCAATATAAAGTTTAATATGCAGTCATAGTAGTGGCTAATAATGTTGTTGAAACATCAAAGTATTTTAAGGTTAGTGTCCATTAAAACTTGAAAAATCTATAGCTGACTAAATCTGAGAGACTTGCTTTGCAAAGTCTGAAATGCAAATGCAAAAGTTAAATTTTCTGAAAATCATATTTTCTGTGAAGCTGCTACTGAAAAAAGAAAAATAATGTTTTCCACACAAGTTTTGAGAATTTATTTCTTAAATTATGATTCCTATTAAAATTCTGGGATTTTAGAAGATGCAAAAAACAAAGAAAGCTGCACTCAGCCATGGGAAGTTTTGTGGGATTTTTTGGTGAATTGGTTGATAGAACTCTGTGAATCCTTACAAGCACTTCAGAGGAGGTTTGGTTTCTTGGTGGTCTATAGTGGTATTGCTTTACATAGAAACATCCAAAAAGTTTCTGCCTCTTTATAGAATCATGCCTCTCCCTCTTTACACTTTTCTGCTCTGTGTCTTTGATTTTCCATCTGTCTTTTCAACATACCTGCTCTAAAATATATATATATATTTATAAAAATATATGTCTTATTTATCTGATTCAAATTCCTTTCAAATGACAATTTTCTTTCTGTTGCAGGCACAGCACTGTTACCTGTGGTGTCATTCCCCTTTGAAGATGTTCACATCGACAGACGGCACATTCTTCTCACCCTACCCAAAAGGGAGCAGAAAATCGTGTTCTACTTTGCACTCCTCACAGCCAGCCTGGGAATAGGAGGCATAAGAGCTATTGTGTGTCCACTGAGTGCCTACAGCCTCGAGGACTGTGGGCCAAAAGAGCTGCTTTCATTTTTCAACTGGTTGGTAATTTAAAATTGGCTAAATAACTGTTGGGGATGATAGAGCGTTGCCTTGAAATGCTCAGCTGAAATTTAAAGATTCTGTGGATGGTGGGTTTCATGTTTTGTTTTTAATGGCAAAAGTTTGATATTTTGGAAGAGTGTTCTAGAGTTAAAACTTTTCCTGACTTCTTCCTTTTGCTAGTAGATGATAACCTATTTTGGCCTCCTACAGAAATGTTCAGTCAGTTTTCAGGATTAAACAATTTGCCCAGATAGTCAAAAGACTTGCTAAACCTTATTGCTGTTGTAACAACATACTCCATTTGGTTTTCTGCCTTTAACATGGCTATGCCTTTAGGATATTTTGCTGTTGCTCCCTAACAGTGACAAAATGCAATAACATGTTGGGATTTACATCAGGGTAAATTTTCAGCAGTGACAGGCAGCAGTAGACTGCTGGTTTGCTGGAAATTGGGATTTCTAGTAGTCTCAATCTCAACTCAGTGGTTGGGATCTGCTGTATAATTTCAGCTTTATTGCTGCAAAGTTCTGGCATCTGTTAAACCACTTAGCTTTTGTATCTCGGTTAAATTATTTTTCATTCTTTAGGAAAAATTGCTCTTAAAATGTTTTTTTAAATCACGATTTGGATTGGTTTTTTTCATATTAACCATTTCTTTCTCCATGAATTACCAGGAAGGTAATTTTTACTGATTTGGTTGCCCTTATTTGCCCCTTCTGCAGCCCTACAGAGAGTGCTATATTTTCTGGTTAAACCATGCAGTGAGGAAATTGCAGTGGGACTCTCCATATTCCTGCTTCAAGGCAGGGTGAAAGAAAGCCCTAAACTGCCCCCCCCCTTTTTTTTTTCCTTTACACACAAGGTTATTAAAATTAAAACTGAGCACATTTGCATAGTAACAATGGAATGCTGAAGAATCAAGATCTTGGTGAATCAGATCTCTCCTCCTTTGGGGATGGCTTTCCTGGCTATTCTTTTTTCCTCCAATTATGTTAATATCAAGGAGTTTTGAATTAAATCCAAACTTCAGTGAATAAAATAGCTTTACCAAAGGTGGATGAGACTGTTTTAGTTCCTTAGAGCAGATTCTGCCTCCTTGACCTGCCCATAGGAGAGAAGAGAAAAAAAAAATCCTTCCTTTTTACTCTATTCTGAGTTTTAATCCTTAATTAGCAACATCATTTTGATTAAGTAAGACTCCAGGGGATTAAGACTGGAGAGCAATCAGTTGTTCTGAAAGATAGCTCTGGAGAGTTTATTGTGCTGTGGTCTTAGCCATTCAGAATTGTGTTTAATCAAAGTGACATTTCTCAGTGTTGATTACAAAGGAGATATAATACGAATAAAAAGTTCCTTGGGGGGATTCCAAATGGGTCAGTTCTTGGAACTTTGGAAATATCAAGAAAAGCACTGGTGCAATTCAAAAACATTTAATTTTTGCACTGGCACCCAAGGAGGGGCTGTTAGAATGCAATCTCAAAGTTTAGAAAAATGGGGTGTTCATTCTAAGCATTTTTAGTCTCATTAAAACCCTCAGAATATAATCACTTTTTCTTGGTAGCCTGTTCTCTCTTGGTGGGTGTTTGTCATGGGCTTGAATTTTAAAATGATATAAAATGGGATTGCATACTCTTGATGAGTTTGAGTCTGGTCTTAACCAAGTTCTGTTTAAACAATCAGAATTATTGAATTAAAGATTGGGTTAAAAAATCCTGATAATTACCTGTTTTCTAATTCAATCCTTCAAGAAGATTGCTATAGCTTGGTTCCAAGCTGCAGTATGTACTGTGGCTCTGACCTTATAAATAAACAGAATATACCTATTCTAAGTGAAGAAGAAACTTAGATTCTGTTGAATTAATTTTTTCTGCATTTCCAGGGTTAAGGTTACAGACTGGTACTACTTTGCAGCAGGAGAAATACATTCTGTCTGTAGGGGCAGAGAATGAGAGCAAAGAGTACAGTGAGAATGAGCAGAGCTGTATCTTGTCTTACAGACTTGCTGTAAAAACTGCAAAGAACTGATGAGACCAATGGTGTTTCCCACCCTCACCCTCTGTTTTGTTTCCATGTATTGAAGATCAGTTTCTGCCATCTTTCTCAAGATTTTTAAAGTCTCACTTTACTTGGATTTTTAAAAATTTTTCTACCTTTTTGGGATTTTTTTCCCTCACTTTGTTTTTGAAGACAACTCTATTCTGAAAAAACTGACTTCCTCCTACAAAGATATATTAAAAAACCCAATAGTTTTCAATAAGAATCACCTGGATATTCTTTCTTTAAAGTTTTCACCACAAATGCATTTCTGAAAAATGTTTTGAGAAGAATTTTAAGTTTATGTGAGCTGGTAGCATTTAAGTTTGTATCTGGACTTCATTCTTGAAACGAACCTCTCAAGTGAGCTTTTGGCTCTCATTGTGAAGAGGCCTAAGAGTGCTGAAGCTTCAGGAAAGAGTTCATCCCTGCAAAGCTGGACAGGATATTCAGTTTGATGTATCTAACTAATCTACCATGCCCTGATGTGAGCACTGGGACTCTTTATGTAATAAAGGCCAGAATACTGATCTGTTGCTGTCAGTATGATATGAGCACATCCCAGAATTCTGGTATGTGTGTAGAGGTTAGTTCATCTTTCTTGGTTTGGTCATAGGGATTGCTAAACACATTGTTTGGGGTTTTTTTTCTTCTCATTTTTGTAAAAAGACCGGAACTTTACATTTCACTCTTAAAGTACATTGCTACGCAGCAGTGAAAAATGAAAACGTTCTCCTGTACTCCGGGGTTTTCTTTGGATGTTCCTATTTCCAGTCAAACACTCATTGATTCATGGAGAGTGTCTGGACTTCAAGTAGCTCAGGCATGCTTCTTTAGAAAGTTTGGAAAACAGCCACTGAAGCTTCTAGCTTAAAAATTGTCAGTTAAAAATTGACTCAAAACTTTTACACAAGTTCCAGCCAAATGAGTCATGTAATTATATAATTTTAAAAGCTTTAGTTGAATGGGTCAATATTTTTATGTACAAAATCCCTCCAACTGTGTAATCATCAAATAACATAATTCCAAGTCTTTTGTCACTGAGAAGATAATTCTAGATTCCTTAGCCCAAATACTCTAGTTCAAACAGCATGCATGATGCAGAAGTGTCACTGAACAAGAAAATGAGCTTTGCTTCTTCCAGTAATATGCATTAAGCTTTATAATTATGTATTGATGTGTATTTCACCTGTAAATGAAACCATTTTGCTATGGCTCTAGCAAAGGCAAAGGAATCTCTTGCAGTTGCCTTCAAACTGTAATTTTTGACACATTGGGACAGTACTGCTCAATAATTGTACTATTTTCAGGGGTTCCAAACTGCAGCAGGCCTGTCACTAGTGGTATGCCATCTGCTTCCAGGAGCATGTGATTTATCCTTTGGATATCTTCTGTGATTAGGAGAGGCTCAGTACTTACCTGGGAAGCATCTCTACTACCGATTACTGTCTCAGAGAAAATTGTGTTGGGGAACCTCCTTGTGAAGATATTACAGAAGTCAACAAAAATTCAAACTGAGCCTTCCAGCTAATAACTGATAAACCAAATTTTAATATTTCTTACATTTTTTAACATTTAATATTTCTTAACCAAAGGCTGATGGCATTAAGACATTTCTCTCTTAGGCTTGAAGCATATGATTGGATGATATTTTGTACGCGAAACTTGTTACCAGATATTAAATGTGAAAATGGTAAATGTTGATGTATTTAATTAATGTCACCCACAAGAATATTTCCAGTACTAGACTGATAATTTGTTCAGCTCTACTGCCTTAGTACACTTACTTTAATCATACACCTCTTGGAGCTGAGACATTTGAGTGAAAATCGGTTTTAATTGCTGTGCTAATGTGTGCATGGTACTGATGCTGTCCATGATTACTATACTTAACCATGCCTTTAATTGGATGTTTTAATCTTCTATAAAGGCTTTTATATCATCCACCTCTTCACTTTTCTCTCTCTTGTCTCTGTGTTCCAGGTTTCACTGGCTGGTTAACTTGAATTCAGCAGTGGTCTTTGTCAGCATTTCTTACATCCAGCAGTCTGTGGCCAGGAACCTTGGCTTTCTTATCCCATTTGTGTCTGGGCTTATGGCTATGATTACAATTCACATGGTTCGGGGTGAAATGATTTACAAACCCAAAGCAGGTAAGAGGCAACTCTGTCTTAGGAAATATCTTTAGGGATTAGTCTCACAGAAGAAATCAATTTGCATATCTAAACTATTTCTTCTGTAACTCTGCCCTCTTTGGTTGGAGGTCCTTGGGTTTTAGCCCTCCAAAATCTGCATATGAGAAATTATATCCATCCTCTGGAGGTTCTGGGTAGGTTGTAAAAGTGGGAAGCAGTGTCTGGTAACAAAACTCGTGTTTGTTTTCTGTCGTGTCAGGGCATCTGTCACAGCCTTTGCTGTGCATGAAGAGGTGTAATATGCCTGCTGTTGGTGGAATTGATTTTGTCACATTTTGTTCAACCTTTTGTCTGCCCAACCCCTCACATTCCAAAGGAAAGGAGATGGCCATGACCATCTTGGAGACCAGGTCAGATGGACCAGGACACAGCTGTGCTGCTGCTTTATTGAGATCTCTGCTGGGCTTGTCGTGGGGCACTCAGTGCGTCTTCCAATTCCAAACCTGACTGGGTTCAAACCCTTGCAGAGCAGTTACACCACATTAAAACTCCTTATTCCATTTTTGTGACTGTCTAATCTCTAGTGTAGGGCAAAACAAAGTAACATTTCTCTAACTTAAAACATTTCATTACAAGCTTTGCCAATTAATTGAGCCAATACCAAATTTCTTGTTATCTTTTATTTACTTCTCAAATTAACTCTGCTTTGAGAAGAGCCCCAGGTCCCACTTGTTTTCTGGTTAGCTTCTTAGTCAATTCACTCTGGAATTCTGAACCTTTTGGGTTTTTTTCTTTTAGTCTTCAGATTTGCTCTTAAAATAATGTAGGTCTGAAACTTAAGCATCACTTACAATGAGCAGTGAGAATAGTTGCCTGGTACAGTCCTACAGAACAAAAAACAACTCTACCAGCTCTCTGTTTTCAGGTTTTGTTATGGTATATCAGATTTTCTTCCATAGTGACAACATTCTGCAGGTTAATACCACACAACCAGGGAGTTTTAAATAGTAGTTTTTCTAATAAAATGCCCTTACTTTGTACTTTAAAGCTAGTGCTTCCTGTAGGTGTCAGCGGATGTTTCTAGAAAATCATTTCCACATCAGAGATAGTAGGGAGACATTTTCATTCTGCAATCTTAATTCACTTTGGGTTTTGGAAAGTATTTATTTATAGATACTCAACTTATTGTCGTGCTTCAGCACTCAGAAAAGCATAGAAGTGCCATAACCCCTATTTACATGGATGGCAATTTGCCAAAGGTAAATGAACATGCATTCCCAGGCCTGAAGCTAACAGTTTTGTGCTCATTCTACTTCTGTTTCATCTGAGAACCAAGCTGGCAACTCCTGAACACAGTAACTAGTCAGTAAGTTTTAATATGCCAAGTACTAGACTGGAAACTCCTCTTTTGTCCTGCATGCTGCTTGGAAGACATGAGATGATAATTCTGGCCTTGAAATTCATCCATGAAAATGTTCTTAAGTCGTCAGCTGCTTTTTAAATTCCTTTTTCTTCTCACTTCACTTCTTCCCTTCCCTTGCTACTGGACTTCAGCAGGCATTCAACAGACATTCAATAAATGGAAAGAAAAAACAAAGGAAATTAATAGTTTAGCTGCTCAACCAGAGAAACACGTTGTAGTGCGTTAAATATATGGTAATAAAAGGCAGTCTTCTCCGTGGCTGTTGGATAGGAAAGCTTTTGTAACAACTGGATTCAAAAAAGAGGTTTTTTCAAACAAATCCGGAGTTCTTAACCTTTCCCCTCCCTAAAAAAACATAAAGGTGAATATAACCAGCTTATATTTTCCCTCCCAAAGCATTTTGTCTTGGCTTGTTTATCCTGACAGCAGGTAAAACATCATACCAATGTCTCTGATTGCTTGCAGATAGTTCCCTGCTGACGACTTTTGGGGTGATTTTTAGTGCCCTAAAAACATGCTGCATGAGGCATCGCTACTTCAGCACCCCCATGGCCAGCTGGCTGGACCATGCCAAGGAAAACCACGGTGGGCACTACAGTGAGACCCAGGTGGAAGGCACAAAGTCACTCACCAGACTCTTCCCCTTGTTCACTTTCCAGATTCTGTACAGAACATGCATTATGCAGGTGGGTACACAACTTTTAAAGAAAAATCTTGAAATAGACTCTGACACGTGTTTAATGCTGCCTCTCTAGGTGTGTTTTTTTTCTAGCTGTTGCTTTGCCAGCTGAGCAGCCTTCCAAAGTAGCTTTAATTGCCTAAGAATATACCTTGCTGTAGCCTCTGATCTCCTCAAATAATGAAAATTGACTTGGTCAAGACTCATTAAGAAGCTTGTGTGAGTGCTTGCTACTCCTTTCCTGGTACCTTTTACTGGATGAACTGTCTTGTGTGAGAGTCCTGTTCTTCTCATAGTGCCATGTCACAGTTACCAACACTGAGACTCAGGCTCAATGTTCTCGAAAAATGTAATTTTTCCCTTTTCCTAAGTGTTCCCTCGCTTTTGGGGAGAGGTGGAAAAATCTTTATTTGCTGGTTTGGTTGCATATTTCCCCTCCTGTTTTGACAAGATTGTGTGGCTGTTGTATCTACAGTGGAGGTGGGTGGGTTTCCATTTGTGGAGAGCAGCAGTCCTTTCACAGCCCCTCTGCCAGGCTCTGGGGTTCTCTTCACTTCTGAGTGGGTGTGTGTGACCTAAATGTGTCAGGAAGCTCCTCGAGCTGACACGATTCCTTCAGATTCCTTTCTGGCTGGATGATCCTGGCTAAGCAGGAGCTGGAGGTAACTCAGCCTTTGGCAACTGGAATGACAAGTTTATGAGCCAGCTCTGAAATTCATTTTTACTCATTGGTGTTAAAATGCTGCTCAAGGAAATTCCTGCAAATATGTGGCATGTACTTCTTCATTGACACTTCTCCTTGCCATCATTCCATGTTCCCATCTGCCTCATTTTTTCTCCTCTTCGCTCCCCAGTTCCTCCCCTCAAATACAAAAAATCCCAAGCAGACAAAAAAAAAAATTCAAAATCAACAAACACACATACATGACCAAGGTTAAGCCTTAGTGACCAGATGAAAATTAAACAGAGATTATCATTTATCAAATTTATTAAGTATTTGTCTAGAAAATATAGATGTCTTTCTACTGCTGAAAGAAATTAATCCTTCGCAGAATTTCTGGGAAGTTTAAGACTCTTTAACTCAGAGATAGATCAGTATCTTTTTTGTAAAAATTACTAGTCTTTTCTTCATATTATTAAGTCAACAGCTTTCAGTACCCGTGATTCATGTTGATGATATTTTAATTCCTATTAAGAAGTCAATTCTTATTTGCAATAGGCATCGGAAAAAAGGAACCAACAAAAAATTGACTCAGTCCTAAACATACATAGTTCTGTTACTATTTATTCTCCCTTTTACAATTTATATTTCCTTTTGGAGAGGGAATTAAGGTGAGAAATATTTTTGTTAAGATCTAGCATTTGAGTAATTCTTGAACACTGAACAGACTCACAGTGGTAAAGTTGACTATAACTATTGATGAAATACCCTAGAGGAGCTCAGTTAACAACTGTACATTGATTTTCAGACCGCTATAAAGCAGCAATATTCGAGCTGGGTTTGAAATTACTGATCATGTTGAAGAGTGTGCAGGATGCTGCAAGAATCTAGAAGTCAGTAAAAACAGAGACAGAGTAAAGAAACCAGTTCTAGGTTGAATTCTGTCATGACTGTGCTCAATGAATTGCTCGAATTGGAGTTTCCCAGTCTGTAAAATAGAGTGGATTATGGTTCCCTGCTGCACATGAAATTAGTTAATCAAAAATATCCCAGACAAAAAAAAAAACCAAAAAAAACCAAAAAAACCTGCAAAATCTGTGAATATGTTGGTAGAAGCCTTCAGAACTTGATTTTACACTTTTTTTTATAAGCTCAACAGCTCTTCTGTATAGCCTCACACGAGCAGAAGGAATTATTTGCTTTTGTAGTGAGAGAGTCTTAAAAATCTACTTCATATTGTACCCTGTTGACTGCCACTGGGTGGTTCCTCACCTGCTTCTTTTTATCTTTGGTTTTCAGTTCCCCCAGGTAAAAGGAAGTTCTCTATAGGTGCTCTGACTGTGAGCTGCATTAAGCTGGTTCTAAAGGCTGTACCCAAATCTTCATTCCCTGTAGCTTTTAAAGTGTTCCTACCCTGAGCACACAATCATAAGTCCAAAATCACTCTGTGCCTTGGAATTCTAAAATCACTCTGCCTTTTGCTATTTTCTGTTCAGTTAAACACTGTCTGGGTGAAGTGACTGAAATTTTGGGTGGAATCATTTTGTACATTGGCTGATGGCTCTAATTAGGGGTGATCAAATAAACCTTTAGACTGTTGCTTAATTTGTTAAATGTAGGAGAAAATCCTATAAAAGGATAATGTTCTGGCAGAGAACAATATTGTCACTCTCTGAAAGGCTTTCTTCATGAATGCTCATTCCTTTTTTGCCAGCAGATATTTGGTTTAATGTGACTTCTTCAGAAGGAAAAACTTGGAGAGGTTTCCAAATATAGTGAAAATCTTATCCATGGATTGTGGTTTTATCCTTCAATACAGATTCCTTCAGGATATTATCTCCAAACCATGAATTCCAACTTGCACTTCAGTGGGTTTGTCTTGCCAGTTGCAGCAATGAATGTGATAAGCATCGTGCCACTACTGATTCTTGTTCCCATTTTGGAGTGCGTTAACTCATGGCTCTTCAGCTCCAAGAGCACTGAACATTCTCCAACAATTTACATTGGTATGTTAAAAATATACGTGTTTTTACAGCTTTAGTATGTTTTCTGATTTTGAAAGAGAAATTTCAGAGAGATGGATGATCCTAGACCATTATATCTGACTATAAATGTTAAGATGGACTTGTTTTGGAATGATGCTCAGAAGTAAACATGTTTCAAAGGAATTACTGAAAAAAAACCCAGTCCTGAAAACACTTGCTAGATAGTAAGAAAAAAGCATAAGTTTTGTGTAGGACAGACTCCTCTGACCAATAAAATTTTTGAGGCACACTCACAAATAATTAGAGAATTTCATCTTTTGGAATTGGTACTGGTGAGAAGCAGCATTAACTATTATGCCTGAGAGATACTTTGACTTGGTTATCTTCTATATGTTTCTTTATCCATTAGCTTTTTGGAAAGCTAATTTACAATCCAACTCTTTATTAGAAATTAAAAATCGTTTCAATTAGATGGTGTCTGATACTGGAGAAATGCGTTGCTCAAAATGATTAGTTTGGATTCAGATAACTCAGTTAGGAATAAAGGCTTCAGTTTTGTGTGATTTTTATGCTGTAAGTGCATTATTGTTAGGACTGCAGCTCAGAAGAGGGAAATCGTATGACCATTAGAACAGTTTCTTCCAGACTCTGAAGTGGCATCATAAATGAAATAAAAGTATCTAGGCTAATTCTGCATGTGCAATAGAGTTTTCATAGAATGGATGAGCAAAAGAAAACATGCAGAAAACTATGCGATACAAATAGGTGTGTATCACTGGCTGCTGTTCCCATTGAACAGGCTGAATATTTCACAGACAGAAGGTTGCTTGGAGAGGTACAGCCTTCCTCCCCAGCACTAGAGTTTTCATTCGAATGTCTAATATGAGGTAGTTCTTCAAGTGTTTAATATTTTCATTATTAAAATCCTTATTGTACCCTCAGTCACGGCCAAAAGGGATCTCCAAAGGTGAAGTGTTACCTTTTTCTCACACAAGTGGTAAAAGTCTTCACTTTTATAGGTTGATGCTCATTCCAGAGAAATTCATAGCCTAGAAGCAATGATAACTTCAATAAGAGTTGGGCTACTTCTCGTGACACTGATGTAGTTTCTTTTATTTATTTGTTTTTTTAATTACCCCCAAACCTCTTACATTCTGGGGTCTGGAGGGATCCTCTGCAACACTGTTCAGATGTCAACTATATGTAGTACCAGCAGTAAAGCAGCTTCCATTCTGTATTCACTTAAAACTGTTCTTTCATAGATACTCTCATTAAACTTCCTCCATTTTTTATCTTCCAGTCTGCACTGCAAACCTCAGATGAAAATATTTATAAACCGCTATTTTCTCAGTGTGCTGCTATTAATTCAGTGCCCCATGGCAGGCAGCACAGTGAGTACTGACACACACAGAGGTATTAATCTGACTAAATTAGCCTAATTAAGAGTGTTATTAAGTTTTATACAAACCAGAAGCATATAACACAGCAGGTTGCAATTAGCCTAGTTTTTAAAATAACATCTGCATTAAAACACAAAAAGCACATTCAGATAATCATTTTCCTTTAAACCACGGAAATTTCAAGTTAGTATTAATGTTCTATCCTGTTATGTTGAACAGCAGTAGAATATATGCAGTGGTTTATTCTTAATAGGTTCATTTATCAAAATAGCCTCCTGTTAGGGGTGATAAACTACCTGAGGCATAAAAATACCTGTGAGTGCAGGCAATGGCTTTAGATATCCAAGTATATGACTGCACCTGCAGGTATGGTAGACCTCTAAGTGCCAATATTTTTGCCAACAGTTAATTAGGTTCTCAATTATTTTCAGCAACAAAATTGGAAGTATAAATAGGCAGTTGGTGTTAAGCCAGCCTATAACTATATTTTAATTCAACTCTTGTAAGAAGAAGAAGAAATTTAAATAGTTTTCTGGAAATTTTCAGCATGTTAAGGATGCTGTCTTACAACTGAAATATCTGATTGCTCTTTATTAAAGGTCTACATAAAAACCAGTAATTTGTTACTCTCTCTATAGTTGTTGGTTTATTCACAAAGGTCCAATACAACCTTAGTCTCCAGATAATATAAAGAACAGAGAATCACCCCAAATATTACTGAAACAGCTTGTTCTCCTGTAAAACCAAAGCCTCAGACAGTCATTGCAAGCCTCTCATTTTAAAGAGTGCTGAAGAGTAAAGATGAAAACCATATCTCCAAAACTCTTGATTTCTTCCTCTGCCACATAAAGTCTTGGGGGGGAAAAGAAGTTGAAATTTTTGGGCACCTGGAGGTTACTTTTCCCTGAAATGTATTGGCTTTTAGTAAAGGAAAATGCTTCAAGTTTGTTGTACTGTTAGGAATACTGAACTGCTGGAGGTCTCTTTAGTACCAACATAATTTTTCACTAGAACTCTTGCTTTGGACGACTACAAGAAGCTCCTTGAGGGCTTTATACCTGGCTTTGATAAGGGGCATTGGCCAGAAAACACTGTTCAATTCCCTCCTGTTATCAATTTTCAAGCAATAATTCATTTATATTCTCATTAAGCACTGGAGGAGCCTAAACAGCAAAACAGCTTCCAAGGCTCAGGTTAGGCAGGAGTGGGTAAGGATATTTAAAGCTGTGAACATACAGGAAAACTCTGCTAGAGGAAGGGTTGTGAGAGACAAAGATGTGTATATGTTGTATTTACAATTTGTTTCATATTTTTGGCTGTTGATGTCCAATCTAATAAGTGTAGTAATTATCAGTCATGAAGACTTGGTGAGAAAAACATAGTCCAAGCATTTGAGCCAAAAATGTCAAAAGCAACCAAGTTGTCCTCACATTATAGCTTAGAAATGCTGACAAATCAAAATTTTGGTCAAAATCAATGGGAGCTCAAACCATGAGAAGTATAGATAATTCAGGTTCAGAGACTTACTTGGAAACTTTGTTTTCCTTGTGTTTTTCTTTTCTGAGAGGATGCAACCATTTCATACTGCCAACATCAAGAAATATAAAAGAATATATTTTAATAGTGCCCTCTGTGCAATGGGTGAAGTGTGGGGTAGTTATAATGCATCATAATTTTTAAAAAAATTTCCTGCTGCCTGGTAGTTTTGTTCCTACCCTTTCTCTTGTATTATCTGAAAGAATGTTTGCCTCTTTATTTTCTCCTTTGTATTCTCCCTCTGTGTTAAAATAAAGTAAAAAATTCTTCTTTGGCTACTTTGGTCTTCAGAAAAGTTTTTCCTCTCTCATTTATTCTGGAATCTGAAATTCTCTCTGTGCTGAGCTGTCCTTTTGACATGTATACATAGCAAGTGCTCCTTATTCATGTTTAGGTGTTCAGAAAAAAAGATTTGGGGGTGGGGGGCAGGAAGCTGCTTTTGCATTTCTCAGGGGTTTGCTTCACTCTAAACATATGACGGTCCTGTAATTCAGCCCTGGTGGATGCTCCCTGTGCTCTTTACCCAGTTGTAGGTCACTTGTCTGCTGCCCTTTCCGTGATGGTTGCTGGCTTCTCCGAAATGCACCGAAAGCACTTCTCTCAGGTGGAGCAGACTCTCTCCCAGGAGGTTCTGCTGGTCTCCTCCATGCCATGCTTCCACTTGGCTCCTCAGTACATCCTGCTTGGAGTGGCTGAAGCCTTGGTAACTCCCTCCTGTAAGTAAAAAGCAAATAGGCTAAAGCAAGGGCGTCCTGATTCTCAGAGAACTGTATCAGCTTCCTAAAAATAATTACTGTCATCTGATATTTTATCCCTGGCTCTCTTCCACGGGCTTAATGAGCAGATCTGTGCTTTACCTGCTTCAGAGAAGCATAATTTGTCATGCTGGCTGTAACTCAGGATGAGCAGTGATGTTCCAGATTAACTGGAAGGGAGCACAGTCCAGTTAGGTCCCTGGGGGGAACAATCCCTGTTTGGTCTGGAAGCTGAACCTGTTTCAGGCAGGGGCTGGACTGGAGCTCCTGAGGCCCCTTCTGACCTGAACTCTCCTGTGATGATTTTATTGAGATGGACAAAAACCACAGGACAGCTGAGGTGTGATTATGCTCTGTGACCACCCGAAAGACCATACTCAGAGCAAGATGAATGCTCTCATTTTTGGGCCCAGCTAATAGAATTAGGACATGTTTTCCACTGGCACAGGGCATATGTGGGCAGGTAACAGTGACAGGTTAACCTAGTTAATGGTGTAGGCAGCTGCAAGGTTTTTGTTCATGATCCAATCAGGAGTGAGGAGAACATGCCTCCACAGATCTCTACATCCTAGCAGTGATATGGAGCCAGAGATGAACATTCCTGTTTTCCAGAGCTCAGACAGAGCCCTCAGCTTGTGCCTGCCTTCCACATGTTACGTAGTCATACTCTTGATTGTGAGTCTGAACCTTTTCTGATTTCCATAATTTACTTTTCTGTGTCTACACTGACATTTCTGAGGCTTGTTTTCTTCTGAGAAGCATGCAGAGTGCTTACCGGTGTTTTACCTTGCAGAGCTTTAAAAAAAAAGTTAGTACTATAAAAATAATCTAAGCATCGTTCACTTAGAGACAGAGGTAAAGTAATTGGCTGGCTGATCTCTGCAGGCATTTAATTCTATGGGTTGAGTGTCTCTTGTTCCAGCACAACCCCAGAAATGTTCAGGTTTTTATTTAAGAGCAGGAAATAACTTCAGTGTCTCAGCTTCATTCTTACACTCTGAGAGTACTGAGAGCTGTGGGTCACAGTCTGTCACTAAAAAGGTAATTTTCCCTAGTTTTAAATACTTAGCACTTTCATAATGCCTCTTCATCTGATAGCTCTCAAGTACTTAACTTCGACAGGTTTCTAGGCAGGTAATTTGGTTTCTAGGTTACAGGCTAAGTGTAACTGAAAACTGTGACCTTCTCTGTTTAGCTTAACAAAAAAGAAGGTTAGGAGGTGACTTGCTTACAGTCTTCTCATGCAAAAGCAAGAGAAGAATATTGCTGGGAGAATAAGGCCTTTTAATCTAGCACAATGGGACACAACTGGAGTCCAATGACTGGAAGATTACATTAGCCTTTAGAAAAGAAATAAAACTCCATCTTAGGGGTTTCTTCCTTATTTTTTTTTTCTTTTTTTTTTAAAGTTCTTTTTTAAAGGATGGTGGTTAGAATTTCTTTGGAAGAAAAGCTGTCCTTCCCCATTTAAGTAGAGATTCGACATCGTGCTGAGTGAGAGGTGTGACTTCAGAACCCAGCTCAATGGGACTGAGTCTGAACAGGAGACTTGCAGATAAAAAGCCAAAGGGAGGTGCCTAAAATAGGATATTGCTGTCGGAAAGGAGGCCTCCATTCATTGCACAAATTGGTGTCTGGCCCTGTTTGTCATAGGGAGTCCTGGCTGTGCAGGCAGGGCTCTCTGCAGTCTGTGACTTCCAGCTGCTGCTGGAGAAGAGCCTGATTTTCCCCCAAGTCTTGCACTGTATCAGACAGCCCAGTGCAGGTGGCTGAGGTCCACTGAACCATCTCCAGCAGTTCTCAGGGTCCGCATTTAGGCTTCTGAGTTGAGTTCTGGCTTTCTGCTTCAATTTGAACTGAATTGCTGTTCAGGAACCATTTGGTGGATCTTCATGGATGTTAGTGACAGCCTAGACACTTACAGAGTTGTCTCACCTTTCCTGACATTTTACTGCCTTTCTTATGCAGAAGGTCAAGTTCAATTATCATAACAATTTACTGGACCTGAAAGTACATGATCCAAGCTGGAGAGGGAAATATCCACTCTTTTAAGCAGAGGAAAGAAAGGAGAGGTCTCATTTCTGAAGAGCTTGGCTACAGAAGTTAGATTTGGCACATTGAACTCTTCATCTTCATTAGGACCTCTCTTTTATTCAGGTTGTTCAGCCTGGAAAAGAGAAAGCTTCAAGGTGACCTACTTGTGTCATTTCAGTACTTGACAAGAACCTACCAGAGAAAGAGATTATTTACAAGGGCATGTAGTGACAGGACAAAGGGGAACAGCTGCAGACCGAGAGTAGGTTTAGATTAGATAGGAGGAAATGATCCCTGTGAGGGTGGTGAGGCTCTGGCACAGGTTTCCCAGAGAAGCTGTGACTCTCCCATTCCTGGCAGTGTTCAAGGCCAGGTTGGGCTCTCAGTAGCCCTGTTTAGTGGAAAGTGTCCTTGCCCATAGCAGTGGGATTGGAACTGGATGATCTCTAAAGTCCCTTCCAACCCAAGGTATTATATTATTTGGTCCCTGATACTTGGTACTGCATTTTTACAGTATATTTCATTATCTTGCTGATAGGAGTTTTGAATAACCATCTGCTTCAGGTAACCTGAGCATCTCTTAGAATAATATCTGCCACTAAGGAAGTCTTAAAAATAAAATAAAACAATGGTATTGCTCTCCTCCACAGTGCTACCAAGTTCTCGCTGGCCTTTGACAGGCTGAATTTGTAACCCTAGCTTGGTTTAAACCAAGAAACTACAGCTCTGTTAGTCAGAGGATATATTGGGGATGGCTTTGGGATGCAATAGTCTCCAGGGAGAAATGCAGCAGCTGTTTAATGGTTCCCAGCAGCACTGTGGGGAAAGGGAGGATTGGAGCAGGCTATGGAAACTGCAGGGGTAATTTAGGTAAGTAGGATACAACTACCCAGGCTGAATCTGACTAAGATGCACGTTCTGCACCCCTGCTTTTTGAAGGGAGGAACAACCAGGAACTTTTAAGCTTTTTAGTGTCTCAAGTTAGCTGTACAATGCTTCAGACTGCTATCCCTGCTTTCTCCTGCTCTCAGGCTTCTGGTTCCTACTGTGAATGAGGAAGAAAACACTGTCCATGGTATTTTTTATTCCATATGTTTTCAAAGCTCTCATTTGGACATCCAAACTAAAAATGGTGATTGCAAAATTTCATTTGTATTCAGAGGCGCTTCAGGCAACTCAGCATCCAAACAGGATCCTCTGCTGGCAAGTTTTTCAAGCTGAAGGTCATTCTAATTCAACTAATAAAGCAGGTGGGGAGACTCTGGGCTTGGGAGAAAAAGTGTGGAGGAGAACTTGAGGAGTGAAATTAGGAAACAAAAGTTTTTGAAGATCAGTGAAAATTGCACAAAAAGAACAGCTATCATAAAGTCTTGCTGTCACAGCCAAATTACAGCTGGTGGGATTATTTATAGTCACCAATGCTACAGCAGCAAGCTACAGCTTCCCCTCTCCACCAAAGCTGTTGCTGCTTCTGGTTTTGCCTTTTGGCAAGAAAGTAAAGAAGGAGGTCTTAAAAATGAGCCAGTGAGCCTGGGGGTTGCACTCCAGGGAACAAGAGCATTGTCCAGCCTAAAGGTAAAGCAAGCTAAGTGTGCAAATTAGGGCAGAGCTCTAGATTTTGGAAACATTTACTAGTGGCTCTGAGATAGAAGTTCCTGCTGTTCTGAGTTCAATATCACATCCATTGTCTCCATGCTCACTGACTGTGGGGGTGTTTCTCTGCTCTTGCTCATGCCTGAGGTTTTAAAAGGTGCAAGCAAATGTCTGGGTGAAAGAGCTTTCTGTGTTTGTGTAATATGGATAGCTGTACGTGTGCAGTTTATTACAGATATTCATTTCAGCAGCTTAGATGATTCTTTGTTATAGGGGACATATTAACATGTTATAGGGTACATCTGATTGCTCTTCTGCAGCAAGTGCATTCTCTGTTTTAAATATGGAAATTCACTAATGGAGATGCTTTGAATTTTCTCTGTTATCTATATTCTGTCATCATTTAATCTTTCCTCTTTCCTCTTTCCTCTTTCCTCTTTCCTCTTTCCTCTTTCCTCTTTCCTCTTTCCTCTTTCCTCTTTCCTCTTTCCTCTTTCCTCTTTCCTCTTTCCTCTTTCCTCTTTCCTCTTTCCTCTTTCCTCTTTCCTCTTTTTTTTGTCCTTTTTAACTTGTAACTGTATCTGCTTCCTTCCTAAGGTTCCTTACTTTCATTCTGGCTTGTGCCTGAAAGAATGAGAGGGATTTCCATGCATTTTTTAGCTCTCTTTAATGGAGCTGGCTGCTTTATGGGAGCTCTCTTTGTTCAGACAGCCCACGCAGGCACTCAAGGTAAGAGTATGCTCATGATGGGTTGTTCCTGAGCAGTTTTTTAATATTATTGATTTGGAGAACCAGGCAGCAGAATTAAAAGGGATGCCAAAGTTTTATTGATTTGCTCTCACAATTAAGATGGAATTAAGATAGGAAATAGCCTTCCAGCTGTATTCATCCAATTTTAATGAGTCATCTTAGTTTTGATAGTCGGAGTAATTAGAGGATGGCATCTTGCAGGAAGTCCTCCTGTCCAATCTCTGCACTTCTGTTCTGGGAGACTGACAATAAATTGGCTAGGAAGCACCTTTTTTTGTGTTCATGAAGAAGTACATTCAATTGTTCACACTTACATGGAAGCCTCTGGCCTCGAAAGCAAGATCTGTGCTTTAAAGAATGGAGAATATTCCTTTCTGTCTGTAGGGAATGGGAGGACGTTGGGGTGAGGGTTTCAAAGCTGTCTGGGGAACTTTCCCTCCTGGAGCCTCTGATTCCCTCTGACTGCCCAGCTGGTGGAGGAGCCAGATTCTGTGACAATACTGTCTCACTGTGGGCTTGCCCTTTCCCAGAGGAATGCTGCCATTCCCAGAAAACTTCCTTTTTCAAAAGGAGTTATTGCAGGTTCAGCCTGTTGAGGTGCATTTAGTGGAAGTTCTGAACTGGAGCTGTTCCTGACTTCCAAGAGAAGCCAGGAGTTTCTAAAGTCATTTTTCCTTTGCTGATGAATCTTTGTTCAATACAGAAAAGACTTGTTTCACGAGTAAATTTAACAAGTAAAGCACTTGAGGTTTTGAACAGAGGGACAGGGATCCATCCCTTTGTTCACAAACTTGAAACAGCCCCAATTGCTGAATATTTCTAAAGATGCCATTGAGGAGCTCTGGTGGAACTGTTACAGAGAGCTGTTCTTTAGAGACCGCAGCTGCTGGCCTTAATGCATGACACCACTGCAATTGCCACAGCTGCAGGATTTTGTTCAAGTTTTGGGTTCTTCTCTTCCCTGTGTAAAGGATCATGTAATTTAAAAACCAGCAGAAGTGGGTGTTTTGAAAGTGTGACAAGAAATTTTTATTCCTACCCGCAAGATCTGAGCAAACAAGTGATGCTTTGACACGCAGTCCTGTTTTTAAGTTAAAAATTCAATTAAAATTTTATTACAAGGTAAAAACATCACCTAGAGATGGGTAAAAAGCAGGAATGTTTACACAAATGAATCGGGCAAAGAACTACTAAGCACCAAGACATTCAGTGTGGAGAACTGAGCTCCTTGAATATCTCCCAGTGGAAAAAGTTGCTTTTCGTTATTGTGGGTTCAGTGTAATATGGGATAAATAAGGTAAACATAATGGGGTAAGCAAAAAGTTTAAGACAGACTGTGTGGCTGATTTTTTCTCCCCCCACCCCCTAAAATATGAAAACTATTAATTTTTATGAGATTTAAATATTTAGTAAAACTGACATATTTTACTGCAATTTGACTTTGGAAATAATTAAATAATTGCAAAATAACTAAACATAATATCAGCACCAAATTATTTTGCCTTTGTTGTGTCACTATTACCTAATTAATTTCTTTACAGAGTATTTCTGTACTGTGATAGAGGGAAACAATTTTTGCATTTGATTTGCAAATTCAGTAGATTTTTCTATTTCTTTTTTAGGCTCTCTATCAAAGTTATTCATCCTTTTTCCATGAGCCTGTATGAAATCATTTAATTGATTCAAAAAAGCAAATGTTCTTTTCTTGCCAGAAATCCTATTTTAACAGAGATTGTGAGTTCCTATCCTGGCTGAGACCAAGGCTGGACTCTCTGAATTCTCCACAGGCTGCAGTTGTCACGTTCTAACCCCTTTTGCTGAGGATTCTTGAGCAAACTGAAAAGTTTCCTGGCTAAAATATTCCTCACTCTTAGAAAGTTGGGTGGCAAACTTCTCAACTTAGCTTACCTTTCCTTTTTTCCCTTGTTCCAAAGCTGTAACTTACGTCTTTGTTTAACTTTGTCAGACCTGCTGTTCCTGTAGGTGGAATTGACTGCACCATTATCCTGAGCAAAAGTCACTCTGAAATTTCCAAGGGAATTGGTGACAGTCTGTATTCAGATTAAGATGCTGTAATGGGAACGACTACTGCTAAGCAGGAAAAGTCCTCTGAGAAACTTGAAAAGCTTTAGAGAAAATAAAGTTTAAAGAAAATAAAGCTTAAGGATTGCTCTGTTGCTCTAGTTACAAGAGTGTTAGAGATTACTTGCCCTGTTAATATGTAAACAACATATTACTAGGCTCTCACTTTTTATTTTTAAAAATAATTGGGATCTCATCAGTGTTCCTTGCTTGAATAAGATGAATAATTCCAAGTTGTTACAATTCACAGCTTGCACATGATGGTGATATTCCTGTAAGTTCATTTGTGTTCTAAGGCTCCTCCACTCATCCCAGGCTGTTGTCCTGCTGGCTCCTAAATCAAAGTAGGTTTAGGATCAGACTTTTGTAGGTGGGGATAGACTATAGCAAAACAAAAAATGCATTTTAGGCTCAGTCTTAATCTTCTCCTAGACTGGTAGGAAATGTTACGCACACAGGTTTTTTTTGTTCCATCTGTATTTCTTCCAATTGTGCTTCTTACAGTGAATTTGGTGCTCATGAGCATCAGCAAAATAATCTTTTTAATTTATTAAAACCTAGTGGTTGCCTAATGAACCCCCTGAAAAGGACTACTGTAGGGAGCAAATTTGTGGCCTCTCTCAAGTCAAATTACAGTCCAATGACACAAATTAAGCTTTTCTCTCTTTTTGTCACTTTTTTATTTTTCAGATCTGTTTAAAGATGTTGTAAATATTCATTATCTGGACAATATGTGAAGCTGGGAGTAAAGCAAACCAACCAAAACTCTTTTTTTTTCTACCTAAAAAAAAGGCTCAGCTTATTTACTAATTTATTTATACTGGAAGAACAAGAGAGGATAGTGTTGATGAAATGATTCTGTAAGATTTAACCAGGTTTAGTGAGTGACTCTCGGGCTATGAAAGCTTTTGTCTTGTCCCATGATTCGTGTTTCACTAAAACCTGAGCCAAGACTATTTCTGGTTCTCCCATCTCTAAGCAGTGAGACCATGTTTTCCATGTTCCTGCAGGGAAGTAGATCCTCCACTGTGTATTTTGAAGTGCTGAAGAACAGAGGGTGTTGACAAAATTTAAACATTTTTATCTCCCATTTTATGTCACTCGTTTAGAATTTTATTTGGGTTTTTATTGGCAAAGTTGATCAGATATCAGTCACAGTCAAAGCTGCATTAATCATTTTTAACGCATCTATGGAGGATGGTGTGAATATGATAAAATAAGACTTTTTTTAAAAATCTGACGAGTGCAAACAGATGATGGGTGACAGTGATATTTTCAGTACAAGCTGGGAAACTGCTTTCTTTTGGATCTCTTACCTCTCCTAACATTTTAACGGAAGAAGATGCAAGACAAAACCTGTCCTCTTATGCCAATCATTTCAGAATATATTGCTCCAAAAATATTAATATAAATATGTAAGAAAGAAATAAAAATAAAAAAAAGGTCAGAGAAAGGAAGCTGTCCCAGACATAGTTTTCCTGCTTGCATTTAGAGATTCATTGAGAGGTTTGTGGTTTGAGTTTGACTTTTTTGGGTTTTGTTTTAGGTTGGGTTTTTTTGGTTCTTTTTTATCATTTTAGTCTTGTGTGATTCTAAATACCAAAGATGATAAAGCTAAAGGATATTTCTTGCAGTCCAGATGGTGGTGGCCACTGGTGCCTACTTAGCTAACAGGGATTAGAGGCAGAGTGAGACTTTAATTTGAATATGATTAAACATGAAATATATGCCCACTAAGTCAATGAAATGAAGGAAAGCAATACAAACCATTTTTTAAATAAAATTTTTTTCTATAGTCATAGCAGAGGTTGCAGGATAGCTGCTGCAAAAATACAGGAATGTTACAGGATGGAGTAACTTCTGGCATGTGACTGTCTTGCTTTTTCTTCAAGTTTTTCCCCATAATAAAATAGGATAATGTTATTCAGCAAAAAATCCGGGATGCCTCCCTGTGTAACTTTACCTTGAACTTTCCAAGGGTGCCACCATAGCAGAAGATATGTTGTGTGCACTTATATTTGTTAAAGACTGGCCCTTTTTAGGTTTTGTTCAGTGGCTGGTATTGCCAGCAGCTCCTTGCTGTCAGTCACCCACCAGAAACAACCCAGGGAAGTTTTTGTCCATGTCCTAATCTCTGCTTCACCTCCACCTCTGCCTACTTTGGTAGGATCTGTTGTTTCCTCTCTGTATTGTAAATTATTCCTTCTTCTTGAATTAACTGAGTGATTTTGATGTGAAACTGATGGTACTCCAAAATGTCAGTGAAAGTTTACCAGGTGCTTTATTTCCATGATTGTAGAGCAGACTTGAGGAACAGACTCTGCCAAGGCTTCATTTTCCAACTTGTTCTGAATTTGCCATAAAATACATAACCAATTCACTTCTAACCAGTAGAGAAAGTCTATTTAAAATAACACACCTAAAGGAAGCTTCTGTTTCTTTGTAGTGATTCATGCTACTAAGTATTTCTATTGTTGGAATAAAAATGGAAATCAGGAGCTCGCTGCAGAAAGTTAATTCCCAGTGAGCAATTATCTGTGTGACAAACCAACCTTGTAATTGCCACTTCTGTTGGCAATCTCCACAGAAAAGTGAAGGATGCACAGAGCCCAAAGGCAGTATCTTTTGGGGGAAAGTGAATTGTTAGCATGTTGGATGCTGAGGCAAGGATGGGAAAATGCTGGACTCTTCAATTCCAGGGTGCCCAATTCCAGCAAAACCAAAAAACCTGGCCCAGAGTGTCTCTGAGAGTATGAATCCCAAAGGCAGCCAGTGGAGGGTGCTGGAGTCTGCAGACAGCCTGTGGGAGGTGTTGGTAGGGTCAGGGGTAAGAGCATCTCAAGGGAGTTTTGGTGCCTGAAACACATGGGTGAAGTTTCAGCACTGGTGACTCTTCTCTCCAGACTTCCTGCAAGCAGGGGAGAGGATTCTCTGTAAAGTGAGTATGAGTAGAGGTAAATTTAGTCCAGGTTTGTCCCCTCTTACATGGGGGGGGGGGNAAAAGTAATGAAAGAAAAAAGAGTGGGAAGTAATGTATTTTTTTGGCTGAAGGTAGAAAATGGTTATATTAATTTTTGCTGTGCTCACTGATGAAAATGTGTAAAGGGAGGATTATAGCCTGGATATCCTTAGGACTGCTGCCATTCTTGTTCCTCTGCAGAGGAAGGCCTTCCCCTAACAAACCTTGTTGTTCCTCTCTGCAAGGAAAAGACAGCCTTGATCCTCCCTCTTGCTTTGGACAGAGCAGGAAACTAGAGACACAAAGTGTGTTCAATGGCAGCTGGAGCCTCATTAGATCCTATCTGATTTCATC
>VWZU01010116.1:270219-305777 GCA_013397095.1 Sterrhoptilus dennistouni
ATTTCATCCCTGCCTGTGCTGTTGATCATTTGGATTTTCCAAAGGTTCTTTCTCATTATCCTGGCCTCACTATTTAAACACTTCCCAAAAGAAGCAGTGAGGAGACAGAACAAGGATCTTTGACCCAGGCCAGTGGGAGCAGACTCCAGACCTCCTTGCCAGGCAGCAATCCTACCCCCACAGAACCAACCAGCCCCAATTTCAGTGCTTTTATCTGGTGCCTTCATCAGCAATAAGATGAAGAGCAGTACAAACAGACCTTTGAAACTCAGAAGCTGCCAAAGTGTTTTTATTAACTTTTTAAATATATGTTTTCTGTTCAGATTCCACTGTAAATTCCATGAGGAAGCTCCTGCTGCTCCTGTAGTTAGCCTAGCCCAGGTGAATAACCTAGCAGGCAGTGTGAGCTCTGCTTTGACAAGCTGCAGTGCAGACCCCCATGCATGATTTCCCTTTCATCACATCCGCAGGCTCTGTCTCTGCCTTCTATTGGCCCCTGGGGGATGCAAAATAAAAAAACCACCTGATTGTGAATGATGACAGTAAAAGTTTATAAGCTACTAAAATGAAGTTACAGCACCTAGGAGCTCAGTCGACTTACAGTGTTAGATGATGGGTTTTTAAAACTGGCACTGAGATAATGCTGCAAAAGGAAGGGAGCAGGCAGAGGTGTGGTGGTGCTGCTCTGTGACAAGCAAAAAGTTGACATGGCATGGAAAGAGCTGTGGAGAAGTTTAGGAAAACTGATGTCAGTTAGTTGTTCTTTGGCAGTCCCAGGAGAGCTAAAGGCAACAGCTCTGAAAAGAAATCTGTTTAGAACTCTAAGAGGTGGAGGGAAGAGAAAAAGGTAAATATATGAATGTGTGTTTGACAGGGTGTAATCATTTGCCTGGCGTCTCTCCTGTGCTGTGGAACTGCTCTCTGTCTCTAATTACAAAAATATTAACTACCTAAGGATGACAATCAATGTGTAAAAGTGGCATTAGTGGCCAAAAGGTCTGTTAAGGACATCAAGATTTTACAATACAGCTGTGGTAAAAAGGCTGGTTTTCCTTCTTTCCCCATTAGCTCATTCAAAGGGTGAATAACTTCAATATTTAGATGGGCAGGATTTGATACCAGACTTTCATGCAGCAGAGAAAGGTGACTGTGGGCACACTGATGCTGGTGTAGCTCAGATCAGGGGAATGCTTTTAATCTAATCTCCTAATCTCTGATTTGTATCACAGAATAATCTTGGAGCATGAAAACAACTGAGTTCTTTCTAGAGGGAACTAAACAACAAAAGAATAAGGTCATGTCTGCTATGTTCCAGCTGTTAATGGGAACTGCTCTGATGTGAACCCCCCTGAGCTGTGGAGGGTGTGGACACCACATTCTCAGCACCAGCTGTTTCACACTCTGCATTTCTTCATTAATTGTTAGTGAAGACAGTCTATCTGCCTTCTTCAAAGGCAATAAATATCCTGTATTCCCAAATCATGTACATGGTCATTACAGCACTGTATGGGTAACTGCAATTCTGTAACTTCAGTTTCTACTGGAACTTTATTTTTCACCGTGGTTTGAGATGGTTTTGCTGTAGTTGATTATGGCCCTTCAGGTACTGATTGTCTTCATCTGCAGACTGACTGGAGCTGGCTTTGGTTTTATTTTAATTTTTCTATTTATTTGCCACCTGAGCTTGTTTGCAGACTGGTTGCCGTGAACTTAAAGCAACACAAGCACAAACTGGAGTGCACAGGAATACGCAGGCAGGAAAGTCTCTGTGTGCATGTAGGTGGTACTGTCCTCTGTGAATGGAGTGCCAAAATGGCCCAGACACTATTGCCAAAAGCCTTGGCTGAAAAAGCTCTGTTTTGTGTAAATAAACACTGAATGAGAGAAAAGGACACCTTACAGGCTTATGGCTAAAGGCAGCTGTAAAAAAAGTAAAATGTCAGGTGGTATCTTGGTAATGGAGCACCATTCAAGGCATTGAGTGAATGTTTTTAATATTTTGAGTGGGGTTTTTTTTTATTTTTTCTATTAAAAAGACACTGTTAAAGGTATGAGAGATACAAGTAAGGATTTCTACAGCCCACCTTAATTCTAGCTCTTCCTAAAATTTTCACAGTTGACTTTGATTTAGCTGTGTGCACAAGGTAATACAGATGGAAGATTTGCAAGATTAGGTTTTCCAGCACACTTCAGATTTATTAGGGAAGTTCTTTAGCTCCTTTAGATCTCTACTGCCTGTCTCCAAAGCAAGAGCAGACTCAAAACCCCACGAATGCTGTGAGAATGAAATCTGTAACAACAGCTATGGGGGGGTCAGAGCACCTGAGGGGATTGTGTCTCACACCAAGTTATCTTCATGTCTTCCACATGAGCTGTGCTGCAAGGCAAACTAATCCTGCTGCAAATGTCTGCTTTACCAGGCAGCTGGTTCCCACACTCGCTGCACGAAGGTAAATTGGAGAGATTCTTCTTCTTCTTGGCTTCCTTAATGATGGTGAACACCCTGGGGTTCTGGGCCATTGCACACAGGTACGTATGAGAAAATGAAAACTTGATGTTTCATTTGTAGGTGCAGGTAGAAATTCTTGTAAAGCCTGTGGACTAGCGTGTAATGAAGAATTGGTAGTGATAGATCATGTGTGGAGAGAGATTTCACAGCAAAAATGTTGTGGTGAGGTTAAAAAAACCCCTGCAACAAACTGATGTAATTAACCTTAAGTAGTTAAGGGGCCTTATTAATATAAAAAACCCTAAAGAAAGAAGTGTATCATATTCTTTCTAGAAGAAGGATGTTGAAGACCTTGAAGTCAAGAAGAGGGAGGAGAGCAGCCTGTGCCACCACAGGTGGGAGGGGTCACCTCAAAGTTGCTCTTAGGCATTGGGAGTTCTGTGGAAATCCTCCAGGAACCTTGATGCAGCAGGGATGTGATGATGAGAGCAACAGAAAACTTCCAAGGGCAGTGCACTTATAGAACCCTTAACAAAAAGGGGTTTTGCTATTACACATAGCAGCAGCTTTGCAGCACCAAAGTTTACCATGGCACCTTGTTGAATATTCCAATGTGATTCTCTTCTTTTAAATGTGAACTGGGTCACAACAAAAAAAGTTTCTCCTGCATGTACTTTGTACTCCTCATATGGGATTTTATTCTTCTGTAAATTGAAATTTTCATTTGTGGCATTTACTGCTGAAAACTGAAAGGTTTTGGATGTCAAAATGTTACCATAAAATTTCTTTAAACTAAAAAAAAATTAAAATTCTGCCGCAGTTTAATATTTTTATGAAGAAATCTTTTGACCTCCAATCTTCCTAAAAATAGACAACTTGAACATTTAAAAAAAGTTTATTTCAAATCAGCATTTCACTTTAGAATCAAGGTACCTCATATACTTTTTCCATAACACAAGTTTTGAGTTTCTAGAAATATGTTTTTTTAAAACAATTGTAATAGTTTCATTTTTTGATGAATAAGAATTCTCTGAGCAGGGAGGAAAAAGAGTGAGGACTATTTAGATAAACACTGATTTAGGCAGATAAGGAAAACAGACTTTAAAACTTGGAATAAGAAAAAATACACTAAAATTTTTCTGAGGAAAAAAAGCATGTTAATTATTAAAAATGTTTTTGAAGGACACAGTACAGGTATTAACATCTGCACCCAGTTTGATACTTCTCACCCTGAAGTTCTGAAAGGCTCTAGGAATATGCATATTTGCATTTTCCTGTTTTTTTGGCTGCCTTGAAGTCCAGGATGCAGAAGGCACTGTAACTTAAAAAGTATTGTGTATAAATAACTGTTAATAATTTATAATTTAATAATAATAATTAAAATATTTAAGGTTTAAAATATTTAAGGTTTATCAAAAATATTTTGCTATTTTCCTTCTGTGTCTTCTCCCCCAGATACAACAATCTGCATCAGGGTTGCACCGATGAGTTCAGAGGAAATCCTCTTGGAGAAAAACTTCTGAAGCACGAAAAAGCCATCAAGCATTATAATGCTGTCCTGGAAAGTTCTCCCATTTTGTCTCCTGTGGAGAAAACCTGATAAAATTTCACCCTCATTTCACTAAATTTTGATTTTGTTATCCACCAGCTCGCTAATGATAAATTACCCAGTGCACTTAAGTGGAACTATGTCCTGGTATTTATGAATTATCTGATGAATGATAATGTTATTTATAAGTTAAAAAAATGGCATTCTTCATAGGATTTGGCCTTGAAGGAGGCTGCACTGTCATAATTCACATTGAGGCCAAGGAGAGCTCGCTACTTGCCACAGCTGGTGGGGAGAGGCTTTTAATCTTTATATGGAAATAGGTATCCACAGAAATTTATATTTAGAAGTGGTCAAAAATAATAAACATGCAGACATTTGTTTAGCAAATTACTTTGTGGTGGTGTAATTTACAAGTGATTTTGAAATCTGGTGTTGGCTGGCTGATATTTGCAATGGTGGGAGCCTTGTGTGCTGTTCTTGGCTTTTGCTGATCTCCCCCCCAGCCTTCAGCAAGGTGCTGCTTTAGTTTCCCTGTCAGTGAAAGGGACACAAGCACATCAACCGTCTTTGCAAATTGCTTTGAGATCTACCAAAAATACACCAGAAACAAGATACCAGCCATCAGTCCATAAGGTGTGTCATGAAACATTGACTCTTGAGTCCTCCAGTCTCACCTGGCAGCAACGCCGTGAGATTTGCCATTCCTAAAGGATGATGTAAAGAAAATTGCTGATAGGAGAAAGGACGAGTGGAATATATTAGCATCAAAATTACTAATTACAGCCCATCTGAAGAGGAGGGGTGAAGGGAATTATGAAAAGAACATTGGGAAAAGGTAGGTGCAGCTGGAGATGAGGGGAAATAATTATTAGAGATGCTTTCCAGTTTAAAGATCTACACAGCATTAAACACTCCCAAAATTGGCTGATTTTGTTATTGTGAGGGATGATAATCTAACCCTTAATGTTTCTTTTTAAAAGTCATATAACTAAAAAGAGTGATGAGCGAAGTGGGATCTTTATGTGATAAGGAAAAATATCAGACTCAAAAAAACCTAAAGGAGCACTTTGATATCAAGATTTCCATAAAAGAAGATGCAGTTAAGTCAGAATGCTTGTTAGCTATGAGGAATGCTCCACCACAGGAGAAGCTACATTAAAAGAATGTAACTCACTGAAGTGCCACAGTTTGTGAGCTGAAACTGAAAGAGCTGGTGAAGGAAATCTCTTCTGCACCATTAAACACACTTAATCCCGTAGCTTTGGGTTGGGGAGCATTGTGGGAGTGGGAGAAAAATGTAGTGACTACACCCCTTCCCAGCAAGGGGCAGGCATTTTCCCCAAAAGTGGCTGCAGAAGCTGGGCTGGAGCTGTGAGAGGAGAGGCAACAAAAGGCTGAAGGATCTCTTCTCTGAGGGCACTGGAAAGTGCGAGGCTAATTCCCATATATTTGGGTAAATTTATCCATGGCACCTGACAGGTATTTGCTTGTAAGGTATTATTTTCTAAATCATATTTGCACTGCAATAGACCCAGGTTTAAGCCATGAAAAATACTTGTTTCTTTCCTGAGAAATTCTTGAGTACTTGACCTTTGTCCTTGCACAGAAAAGCTACAAAAATGCCAGTTGGAGTCTGCTGACAGGAGGGATATGATTGCTCCCAATTCATTTGAGAGTTATACACAAAGGATAAGAACTATGTAATAGAAGGCTAAAGCTTAAATTGTGTGCAGATGAATATGATTGGGCTGTAGATGTTTTTAATTAACTAATGATAATTTACTTTAACTGCAAAAATAACAATGGTTTGGAACTGTTTACATCAAGAACAAAAAACTTAACTATTTTAAGGTAAAATGTTGAGTCTGCTGCATTCTCAGGCTGAATGTCCTCAAACTTCCCAAGACCACTTTCTGTTTCTGAGGGGAAAAAAAAAGAAACATGAGAATAGATGACAGCAGATAACAGAATGCAGCCATTTGACTTGAATTGTCTGATGAAGATAATTCTGCAAGGAAAAAGAGGATTAGTTAACTCCCTGGATAGGACTTCCTTAGAATGGGCTTTGGGATGGAGAGTTGAATATTGAAAGCTCCCTGCCTTCTTCACACAAACAGGAGGAACACTTTTTCTATCAGATTCCATAAAGAGTTTGGCTTTTCAGATGGATGGCAGAAGAAAAGGGGGCACTGGTTGCTGAATTTGGGCTCAGTTCAGTTGGTGGAGTACAGGAATCTGCATGCAAAAATCTATCAATCAATCACTGTTATGACAGAGCAACTTAGCACTTAAAACCAACAGACAGGGATTTTTTCTTGAACTGCAGCATCTAGGACTTCATACAAAGCTGATGGAATCCTTTGTACATAGAGAGCACTGCCTAAATTATCTAAATCTTGTTCCAGCACACAGTGAAATTGGTATAAAAGACTCTAAAGGTTTGGTCTTTACTTTGAACGAAGGTCCTTTTCACTTCTGAAAAATTTAGTGACATTTTACATTAAAAAAAATAGAGGACATAAAAAACAAGACTCTGCATGTGGATACAAAATTATGCAAATAAACAGTTGGAAAATGTTAGGAGAGCCTTCTTTTGTTCAGCCTTTTGCTGATCTATGGCAGGGAGATAACAAAAAACTCAGATCTGATTGCTTGTGTTTGAGGGCACCTGTTGCCATTCTGGATTGCTTTGCACAGAGTAAATTTAGGATACTTTGGCGTGTTTTAACCCTCACCGTAAAGATTGATCATTTTGAAACATATTGTGGAAAAAGTTGCCTCCTAGATGAGATTAGGAGTGACCAGAAACATCCTAGTTCTGTTCTCTGTTTGATTACTGCCTAAACTTTCTGTTCTCCTAGTACAGAGTGAAATTAGTATTCCAGATTCAGAGTTGACTTTGGAAGAAGTTGCTTTTGTGCAGCTCTGGTTATAACTGAGTAGGTGCTGTGCTCATCAGAGGGCATTGCTAGCCTTGAATAACTAGGTGTATTTCTGATTACACCTGATACAGTTTTGGGGTGTCCTTTTAGTGGTTAAATGTGTGGTTCACATTGTATTCATGGACACACATACAAAATAAAAATGACAAGTTCTATCCCAGGCAGTTCATGGACCATCTCAGTTAAGTCTAAATGCATGGGACACCATTTTGTGTGAGGGGGGTGGGCTGAAGACAACTCGATGGAGAGGATTAAGATCTCCATCTGTTAAGTTTGCACTGATGATAAAACACATGCTCCCAGTTGGAACAAGATGCATTAAAAGAGCAATTTCACTTCTACTGCCTAGCAACAATGTCATTGAGCACCTGCAATAGTTTAAACATTAAGCATAATTGGCTTTGCTTGACATAAATCTGTAGTTTTGTAAATAAGAGCAGTTGAGTTCCTATGTAATACCAATTAGCTATAAGGAATGCTTTGTTTGCTGAAGCCTGCAGCTTTGTGGAGGAAAGAGGGAGTTGTTAAGGCTCAGCAGTGGTAGTCAGGAGGTAGAACCCAGATTAGACAATTACACAGGCTTTGAATATCCTTGTGCAAGTTATTTAATTTGTTTCAATCAGTTTTGCTAAATACAAAAGAATAACATTTATTTTTAAAATTTTTATTATTGCTATTAATTTATTTGGTAGAGAACTCTAAGAATATCTGATCAAAATACCTTGGAGGTAATTTTACAACCCTAAACTGAGCTGTCTTGTTCTATGTTGGATTTCTTTTCCCTTCTTTTAGAGGAAGCTACTTGAAAATCTTGAAGCATCTTTAAAATTCTTGTAAATTTTCTAGAATCACTTGTTTTCTGCCAAGGACAGAGGAAAGAGGTGCATGATCCACTAGACATGAAAACCAGTCTTGTTCAGTTCCTGTGGGAACAGTGAGCTGGAAAGGTGAGGTGGGAGAATCCCTTCCTCGTGGCATTATAGAGCAGAAGTGCAGAGCAGAACTAAAGCTTTTAACTTCAGCTTGGTGTCTGTTTGCTATAACATCTATTAGACTTGTCTTGGCAAGGGCATATGCAGCTGCCTTCCAGAGGATGGTTTGGAAGTCTGCTTTTTTTTCATCTGAAAAAAAAGAAAGGAAATTCAGAAATCTCCTCATGATTTCTCTGTTCTGAATAAAATAAAAATTACTTTTTCCTTCCTATCTATCTGGTCTCTAGAAAGTCTCACCATAGAAGTCATATTCTGGTGATGTAGTACTTTAAATTATTCTAGTTTCAATCTCTGTCTGTAACTTTAAATATAGATTCCCATGAATCAGAGAAGGTTGATATCTAAAACTTATGAAATTTACTAGTTTTGGTGATGACTCTTTAAAGTTAATCAGTCCTAATAGTCAGTGGCAATAAGAGTGAAAGAAACTGATCTTACACGGATTTTTTCAGTGTTTTGGAAATATTTCATCTCTAGAGAGTACTGGATATTGCTCCCTAAGACTACCAAGTTGTAAATACACACTATAGATTTTTTTTATTATTATTTCAAAAATAAAATTGTCAGATTTTTTTTAAATACTGTATGACCAGCACCTTTTCCTACTTTGATTTTATTTATTTTGTTTTGAGGCTGAATTTTTGTTTGTTCTCCCCAGCTTAAATAAAGGAATTGGAGCATGTACATCTGCAATTGACTGGGAAGTAGTCCACGACCTACCATCACCACAATTCTATGTAGAGTCAAAATGTTCTCATTCCTATCTAACTCACCTCTCAGAAAATGCCCAAGTCTAGAAAATATTGCAGATCTTAGCTTTACTTTTTTAAAAGGTTAGGCTTCTTTCCTGTTAATATGGGAAACTCCTGTTCAGGTGGTTGCAGTGTCACAGCTTAGCTTTGAGCAGAGTTTTTGAAACTGGATCTTGAATACCCAGCAGAGTGTGCTGGCCAGTTGGAGCTGAATGCAGGTTATGCATCTTTTCTGGATTCTCCTTTTGTTATTTCAATATATTCTTTTTCTTTTCGGATAAGAGGAAATTTTTTGAAAGCTGAAACACTTAGCAAAAAATCTGAAATACCCAAGCACCGAGGAGGAGTCAGTGGGGACATCAACAGAAAAACAAATCTTAAAAAGCAGTGGATGTTTGTCCTACCTGCTTTGTAGCCTGGTAAAAAGCATCTTTTGAAAGCAGATCCCCAATTCTTTTACTGTCATTTTGTGTGAACTTGAGAAGCAAAATTGCCATGAAGTTGGGGGTAGTAGTCATAGTAGCACTCAATAAAAAGGCACAGTGAGTTACCTCTCAGCTTCATTTTCTGAATGGTCAATGACTGTGATATGAAGATCCTGCCTGTTTAGGTGGCAGGATGGAGCAATCTTTGATAACAAGCAAAATCATTAATTCAAAACTAATGTTGAATAGTAAACCGAAGGTTGCAAGAGGCTGCTGCTTGAAAGGGAACCCAGCTTTACATGCAATCCTGAATTTCTTCACCTAAGTTCACAGAGTTTTGCTGTTGTCTTGAAATGGTTCCCTTTTAAAGTACTCAGGAGAAAAACCTGGAGATTTTAATATGCTGACAGATGATAACCCCCTCAACAAGCTTTGTCACTGGTTATAAAGAGCTGTCATTGAGTGGAAATGCTCTTTAAACTTAAGCTGTTTGTAAACTAAGCTTTAAAGGTGAGAATATTGTGTAAAACCTTAACAGTAAAAATACTATGCAACCTTACAGATTCTGTAAAAAAGAGCCAGGGAATGTCTGTGACTTTAAGGAGGAAACTTCATTGCAGAGATACAAGTGCAGAAATTATGCAGGCCTTGCAAAAATAACGGAATAGTTTCAAGAACAGAGAACAGCAAGCTGCATGAAGAGGGGAGGCAGATGATTATTAGCCATTTGAAAATGGTGTTACTTTATTTCTTGAAGCTTTTGATTGCTGCTCCTTGGGAGAAGAAATTGATGTTTATGAGAATATGTGAGAGTGGAGGAAGGTCTTATCTGCTAGACTGCACAGGTGTTAAAAAGACTAAATACAGTGGCAGTAAGGGCACACCTAAAGTATCTATTTGTTTATTATTATTATTTAAAAAAAAAAAATACCAGAAAATGCTGTCTTCGTAGTTCTGGCTTAAATAGCTGAAGGGTATAACTTAGTAAATCCAGTGCTGCTTCTCCTGACAATTCAAATGTGAATTACCAGTCAATTGATTCCTGCCTCTGCAAAATTTGTTCATCTGATTAATGGGTGAAATGGACTATTCTCTGCTCAATTATTTTAAACAGCAGTCTCTGCTGTAGCAATGGTTAACTTAAGCAAGGTGATTTGGGTTTGGAGTTGGCTCTTTTCCCCCAGTTAGCATTTTCAAGCTCTCTTCCTATGCACCCAGTGATTGTTACACCTACCTTTCAACATTCTTTAGTATATGGCATTTTTCACTTTCTTCAAGCCTTTTTAAGATGCAGTGAGCTCCAAACAATCACTTGCACAGATGTTCATAAGTGTTTTGGGGTGAGTTTGCTTGTTTGTTTGTTTGTTTGTTCGCTTCTCAGGGGGGATTGTTGGGGTTTATTTCAGATACTTGTGCAGCTCTGACACAGGCTCAGGCATGTAGATCCTTCAGAAATACTCGGAGAGAGCGGCCCAATTTAAATTATCTATTGAATGCTGAAACACAAATTGCACATGAAATCCCCAAGCTTCAAGGGTCTCTGGCAGGTCACATCCTACCAGTCAGTCAAACATTTAGTCAGTGCTACCCCCATGCACCTATGAAACTGAGGCTGTTTGACACCTCTGAGAATATTTCTCGTGTTAGATCTGTTGTAAATGAGCACATGGTCCAGAATAATTAATGGTAACACTTCAGTCCTTTTTTGACAGAGTTGTGTTTCTCGTGCAGTTTGTGCTGGTCTGTCTATTTAGCTGCAATCAGCCATGCCTGAAAGACAGGAAAGAACAAGACGGACAAGTGTGTCAGTGAGCAAACCTCTTTTCTGTAATTAGAAATGCACAGGGAATAAATTATTCTCTAATTCAAGCTGTCCAGCTCACACTAATAATAACAACTCACGAAGCAATCTGTTTATAAAAATCAAAACTGGATTTGTGAGACTCCTTAGTGCAAGACAGGATTTACTGTGTAGACTTGTTCTGATTTATCAGGGCTCTAGGAAGGCAGTGTAAGTGTTTGGGGCTGGACTACACGGCCATCTCAGACACAAATTTTATATCACAGATTAAAATTTTATATCACAGATTAGCTAAAACACTAATCAGAGATCAATGTAGCAACTCTGGACCCAATTTTTCTCTGCTAAATTAATGACTGATAAGGAAAAAATGCCACAGAATAAAGATATGACTAAACTTGGCCAAAGTCTTGTCTTTATTTTTCTTTTGTGGACATCCTTTAGCACTTTTCCATTCACTTGTCATTGGCTTGCATGGGCAAAACCTTTCTTGTGGAGGCTCTGGAGAGGATCCTTAGCAATGCCTCAATAATCCCTGTTTTGCATACATAAGTGCAATTAAACTCTTCCTTCTCTGGGCTGTAGGCCCAAGAGACTGGATAGGATCTTGAACTTTTGTGTCCAAAATATTTGGCTCAAGGGATTTTAACTGTGTGTTGCAATTGTTTTTGCTACTATTTTCTCCTAAATTCACAAGTTAGCCATAATTAAGGCCTATGCAATTGTAGCACCTGATTAAGATGCAAAAAGCTGAGCACTAAAGAGTGCCAGGCCCTTTTATTTGGCTTCAGCTTGGAGTCAAGTGGAGATGTAATGTTCTGAGAGTGGAGAAGGTGCCAGAGAACCAGCTTTCCAACAGTGAGCCTGAAAATGAGAGTGCACAGCCTCCCTCTCAAACCTGGGAAAGTAATCAGGTCTCAGGATTAGATATGTTACTTATCCTCTCTGAGAGCCAAAAGCTGTAAAGAAACTGCTCAGAATTTGAGCAGCTGTCATAAAGCATCCCTGACATTTTTAAGCAATCTCAGATCTTCGGATGAAGAGCCACGATAGTAATTCTCCTTTTTGGGAAGGCTGAGGTGTACACAATGAATTCTGTCTGTCAGACAACACGCTGCAAAAGAGAGTGGTGACTACCAGAAGTCAGCCTAACAGGTAACAATATATTTTTTATTATTGTGAAATCTCAGCAAATCATTTTATCCATTTTATTCCTCGTACAAAGTGTCTGTATTATGGTCAGCCACTGATCTGAAAGTACAGATGAGATCAAGGGGAGGGAACAAAACCCACTGAGGTTTTCTGGTGCATTTGTACATGTGCATCACTTCAAAACAAGTAGAACAAGCTTGAAGACACTGTCCAGTAAGTCAGACTGCCTAATTAATTTAGTTGCAAACCATTAAATCCTCAAATTAGTTTATTATTCAAATATATTCATGTACTTCCCTCCCCCAGGGCTCTCCCCTTAAAACCCCCTGCTTTTTCAGCACAGCTCTGTTTTGTGAACATCTGAAATCTGAACAAAATAATATCCACAGTGTGTCAGACCAGTCATCCTTTTACACAATGTGTGAAGGGAGAAATATAAAGGACAAAACACCAAAGCCCTCTGAGTAAACCCTTTGAGGAACCCAGGCTGAAGGAGATACCTTTACTTCTGTGTTTCTGCCATCCCAATAGCTTCTGTAACAAATCAGAATACAAACAATAGCTAAACATAATCCTAATTGCCAGTTTAGTAAAATCTAGTTTAATGTTCTGTTCAGGTTCTTGTTTTCAGTTTATATTTGCTTTTCGTATCTCTCTGCTAGTACTTTTGCTTCTGGGGTTTTTGTGCCTTGCGTTTTTGTGCCTTGCGTTTTGAAGTCCAATGTGAAACCAGCTGCAGGCCAGACACTTCCCTCATCAGGCTCCTCCTACAAGTAGCAGGAAGGGGGTTTGGGATGGAGGAGGGAGAATAAACTCGCACATCACCTTCACAGGGTACACACTCTTCAAATGTTATTTTGTCTGAGCCACTGCTGCCCTTCCCATAGCTTTGTAGTTCAACATCTAACGTCAGGGAGCTGTGCTAATGACAGGAGGTGGGGACACATCTTGTGCTTTTTGTGGTGTAACCTCTCATTACAAGAGTGAAGTAAGTCATAGGGTATGGGAGCTTGAGTTTTCTAACTCCACAAAATAGAGACATGGTTGATTTGAAGTTTGCTTTAAAATCTATTTGGAGGAAATGCCTTCCTTTAAAAACAGGATGAGATCTCTCCTTTTGATCACAGTAAGCAAGGCACTTGGGTCTTCTTTCATGGAAGAATTAGGCCTAGCTTTTTGTCACATTGGAAAATAAATAAAAATTAGTTGATGCTAACACCTTAGCTTCTATACCTTCACATAAACTTAAACATTTCATAACCTCAAAAGAAGGATGTATACAAGTAGTCTTCCTGGGATATCTGGGAGTTTGTTTTTGTTTTCCTTTGCCTTCTCCAGCTTTCATCCAGCAGTGCCCTCAAAGCTTTGATATGAAGAGTACCCCACGGCGTTACAGGTGTTCTCCTTGTTTTTTCAGCTCTTTTGGCTGCCTTTGACAGGCAGCTCTCAGCAGCCTTGTGCTGGCATCCCTGCTCCTGCTCACCTTTTCTCTCACCTGGTATGGCACAAGGGGTTTTTTTGTCTGCCCCATGGCACGCAGTGCTCTAATCCAGGCTTCCTTCACATCTCCTCAGAAGTAATTCAGGTTTCCTGGCTACCTCTGAGGATCTGTCACCCAGCCCCACTCACTGCATTATTAACCACCAAGCAGACACCAAGTGAACCTGGTGGGAGCTGTATTCAAAGAGTGTTTGTGTGTGTGTGTATGACCTGCTGCTCTCCTGCTTTGCTCCCACGTATACTTCTGCATGTGCTGGGAATTTGATTTCTGTAGGAATCATCATTGCCCGTGCCTTTGCACACTCATGCCCCCTTGTGTGATGCCTTAAGTTTTAGCTTTCATATTTTCAGATTCTGTGCTGCCATGGGGTGCAGTTCTGAGCCTCACATTCAGTGTCAGTCAGCTCTTCACAGAGCAGGAGACAAAACAAACCTTTTTCCTGCTCAAGACCAAGGACAACTTTCAGGCCCAAAAGCACAAATAAATGTGGGCTGGATGGAGGAACAAGAAGGATGGGACCTCACAACCTGAAGCTGGAATTGGACAATTAAACCCCAATATGCAAATGGACCAAAACTTATAAAAACATAAGATCTTGTGACCATCTGTCCATTTTGTGACCATTTTGCTTCCACCTTGAGTGTAGCCCTGGTCAGGCCCTGTCCCACCCAAGGTGTATCCTGGAGGCCTTTCAATAAATCCCTACTTTATTCTCCAGCTCTGTCCAGTCTCTGTGTCAGGTCAGCCTTCCCAAGGCATGGCTGGTTTTGGAGCTGCCAGGGAATTGGTGTCTGAGCTTCATTCCAGGAACAGTGGGGACATCCAGTGGTCACATGGGTTATAATTAATTACTCCCGATCCCGTCAGGGAGATCAAATTTCCAAGCTTTTTTGTTTTCTCGGCGTTTGACTTGTTTTTCATCATAGCTCATTATGCTGTAAAGTGCCTGACAGAAGGTTGGGATGACTTGTTTTCTCTCGTCTTTTTCTTCCCCTTATGTGATGTTCCTTCGTATCTATCAGCAGCAGAAATCAGGAAGTTGAGTCTCTCACAGACAAATATCTGGGGATATCTTTTAATTGCTTTTCAAATTGAGGATTTGGAAGGAAGAGTAAAGAAAATACGAGCTATTCTTTTGAATGCATAACACTGGAATAACTGGTAAATAAATGTTATTGCTGGAGGTGACAGGGAAGGGGTTTTTTTTATTTTTTTTAAAGTGATGACAAATAATCACAACTTAAACTTTTTATACAACTTTTTCAAATTACCTCATGCATAATGCATGTGCACCTTGGTTCATCTGGCGTCTGTAATGAGGCTGAGAGGAGCTGTCTCCTTCCCTTTTCTGAACTTGGCAATGATCAGATTCAGTCCCTGCTCGTCTCGGAAGCAGAGCCTCCCATTTTCCCGACTGAGTGTTTTTTTTTCTGGAATGATTCTGAACAAAATAGATTTTAAAATATACAAATAAAAATAGACCTGTTCTGTGGTTGTCACAATACAGCATAACTGTGAATTCCAGACCTTTCCGTCAGAGGATGGGAGATGCTTTAGTACAAATTTGTACTATATGTATGTGTGTATAGATAGATAGAGATATGTATGTATGTATGTATTTGATTTGTTAAATTAAGTTTAATCAATTTAAATTAATTAAATATATTTTTTTTTTATTTGTTATATAATCATGCAGAGGATCCAACTGTCCTTTGCTCTCTTGGTAACTCCAATAACGGCACAAGCTGATCTTATCATCAGAACAGCAAAATGTCTTTTTGCTCTGGATCAGTGTGGTCAAATCTGCTCCCTCATTTTTTTCAGAAATATTAAAAAAAGAGTATGAATCTTCCAGGGATTGTGAGAGCACATAAAAATCTTAACTTATTTTAAAATTTATTTATTCTAAACTTGTGTAATATCACTACGTTTCTCTTAGTCTATCCAATAGCGGAAGAACAGCCTTTATTCTGTTGTCAAATTACAAATTAATTGAAACAATATGACAGTTCCTCTGCTGTTTACCATTTCCACCTTGAGATAAAATTTGTGGAAGCCACAGGAGAAATTCTAGTAAAGGTCACTGGCCTAATCATAAAATGCCTTTAAAAGCTTTATGATCCTTTAATGGAGTGCAGTATGATAATTCCTCCTGGGAAAAGTCTAGCTTTTGAAGGAACACTGCAACTTGGGTACAGCAATTCTTTTCCCCAGGTTTCCATGTAGTACCATGGTGGCAGTGACCAGCCAAAATGCTTGGAAAAAATATGATGCACCAATGAAGCAAGAAGGAAATAATGGATTTTAAATCTTACCTCTGTGGAAGAGTATGATGATTTCAACAAGGGAAACTCATATAAAGGAAAAAAAAATAAAACAAACCACCTAAAAGGCATTTGACATTCAACATTCAAGTGAATTATATTTAATTATCTCCACTTTGTGAAATAACTGGTTTTTTCCAGTGTACCATGATGGTTAAATTTCAAATTTATTTTTGTTAATTTTTCCTGGGTGATGGAGATGGTGAGAATACCAGACTGGAAAAGCCGTGGTGTTCTCTCCTTTCTCCTCTTCCCTGCTGGTATTTTCCCACACAAATTCATCCTCAATACCCACATCAAAAATATGGATGAGCATCCTAAGTTAATAATGAGTGTGACTGAATTTATGTCAGAAGTGAGCATTTACAAAGCCTAATTTTTAAAAAAACACTTTGTCTTTAGGCCAAAGTGCCTTTTCCTGTGTGGTGGAAACCTTCTGAGCAGTAAATCGTTCAGAGTTTTGAAAGAAATGCATTTCCAAGGCCTGAACAAACACCATATACATGGCCTTTCCACACTGCTGACACTGGAGACTGTTATCACTTCTTTAAAATGAAGTGGGATTGTGGACATTTGGGGGGGTGTCAGGAAGGCTCTGGGCTGCACATCCTGTGTAGAAGGCCATTAATCAGCTCGGGAGCGGAGTGGGGGCTCCGTGGCAGCTCACCTGCTTCCTCCTCCACACCCTTCTGCTGCTCGTACTTTAATGCCTCCCAACAACCCCCAGGAATACACATTTCGAGCCCTACCAAAGGGAAGTGTAGCAGTAGCAGCGGATACCGTGAAGGCTGGGGGAGGTTTTTGTAGGTTTTTCTTTTTTTTGTTTGTTTTTTCATTTCTCGAGATGAGCCTTTCCGTTTGCGCTCGAAGCTTTGCTTGATTAATGTATTCATTAGAGAGGAGTGACGGTAATGATTAAACAAAAACATCTTTAAAATGCGGAGTTCATTTCAACCCATTTGGTTTTGTTGCACGCAAATTGGATTGGCATTGCATCCTGCACAGCAGGTACTCCACTCGAAATCAAAGACAGATGCTTTTATAGGATTAGAAAGGATATCTTGAGGGGTGGAGGAAGAGATTGAGGTTGGGGGGCTTCTGTTGCTTTTTCTTATTACTTTTTAGTAATAATGGTGAATGAATACTGATAACACTGCTGTTTTGTCTGCTGTGAGCACTAATAATATTGTTTGCTTACAATTAAAAGGAAATAAAGGCTTCATTGTAACTTGAGTTCTGAGCAAATCAAGGATACTTAATTGAGATTCTTTTCCTCATAAATAACTAATGGCACCTGAGTCTGTTTGAATTTTAATGCTAAATGGCTCTGAATGAAAATATTTGACTGCTGAGTCATGTCAGGCTGCCACACTTTTTTCATTAATTATATGACTGTTTTTCTTTTAAGAGCTTCACAAATTACTTAAGCCCAGTCTTTGCCCAAATAGAAACCTGATGAGAGAGTTGCAGCTTGCAGAGGGCTGCTGTTGGTTAAAATAAATTCCATTGAAGCATGTCTTTTGAAAGAGAGATCTCAAAGATTGCGTGGAACTGCTGAAGGTACTGATCTTCCTCAAATTCATCACTGCAATGAGAGGGGAAGGTCTAGGGTCACTTCCATGGCTCTGGCAGGACCTTCCAGCCAAAATGCCCCTTTGGGTTGCCCTTTAGGAGGTGTGATCTGAAGGTGTCCCCAGCACCCTGTGAAAATCAAGCTCTGTTGAAACATCCCCTTGAACACCCAGACCCTGTTTGTCAGCAGATGATAAACCAGCATTTCCCACAAAATATTTTCAGATTGCTTTAAAAAATGATCTTATCCTTGTGTAGGTTTTGGGGCTCCTGACTTGGAATACGTTCCTTGCAATCTGCTGTGCATAATCATCAGGTATTTCTGCACACTGTAGCTTTTCTGAGAGTGGTTACTGTAGTTTGCACTGTTTACTCTTTTCCAAGCCCCAACCACATTTATGGCTTCACAAAATATTTCTTAGTTGGTCTCTTTAAATACATAATACAATGAGCTGCTCCTCTCTCTTGACACTGCAAAGCATCAAAACCCTTGGGCTTTCCCAATGAAACTGTAAAATGTTTTTGTTTTTTTTTAATAGTGGATTATTTTTAGTCAACACTTGGCCTCATCTGTACAGAAGAGAGTTGAAGGGAGGAGCAGCTTGCTAAGAATATTCAGGTTTTTTTAGAGTCACTGCTGCTTTCCTCAGTGTGCCCAAAGATTCAGATTACATGCAGGGTTGGCTTCTCTGTGTATTGTTCAAATACAACAGATGGAGAGTGTCTAACCTCAGGAACCTTATGAAACAATAAAACCAGAATTCTGAGAAACAAGAGAGAAATATCACGTATCCCAAGCAATTAAAACTTTTCTCCAGCTGATGCCATTTGATAACACCACTCCATGCAATTTGAGTTTCCCTTCAGCTCTTGGTGAATGCTGTATATTTTAGATCATGACAATCATGGCTGCACTATTTGGGGTTTAATACCTGGTTTCAGTCTTCTGCCTGGCTTGATTTGGTCATTTATGAGCATCAGAGTGTACCTGAAGGCTGGACTTGAGAGGTCTTTTCCATAGTATGGTATAATCTATGGAATTTTTCAACCATATAAAGTCCTAGCATTGCCATAAGGTTTTGTTTATTATTGTTATTGGGATTGGGTTTTTTTACATTTCCTACATTTTACCTGTTATGTGCATGGTTTACAGAAGATAGGACCTAAATTTAGATTTTTAGGATCAAACCAAAGTAGGGTCTGGAATTTTGTCATTGGTGATTTTATTGCAGCAGAAATATCCTGAAGTCTAGGAATCTGCAAATAATAATTATTGCCCCCAACTCTTACCTGACTATTTTCAAAACTGATCTCTACTTCAAATTTAATCTTGTATTTTTCTTTTCAGGTTTGCCTAGCATTGAATTTATCTGTGTTCTGTATAAACTCCTAGGTTGATAGAGTCAGTTCTTGTTGTGGATTCATTTGCTTTTCAGAGTAAAGGATCTTAACCTATAAAGTTCACATAGGCTGGACAAAGGGAATAAATAAATAAGCTTCTGTTGCCATTTGTGGTCCTGCTTAAGAAATAAACTTTGCTGTTGAAGTATATGCAAAACAATAATTATTTCTTTTGTAGTAACTCCCTTATTCCAGTCTTAAATCAACCTACAGATTCCAGAGGAAGATGTTCTAAAAATGAATAGACATCTGTAAAGCAAAAATACAGGTCAGGATTTATAGAGTTACTTTTTCTAATTCCAATACTTTTGCATGAGAGTAACTTTGCTTTTTTTCTGCCTTCAGTATTGGTATATAAGCTCTTTAATTGGCTGAGATTTTAAAGAACACTCTAATCAATGTTTGCTTCCCATTGAACTTTTGAGAGAGAGATTTGTGATGCATTCTCTTAAAATCATGAACAGAAAAGCAGTTTGCTTACTCAAAAACAGTATCCCATTGAAGAAAGATGTGGTGTTTATCATTCAGCAATCAACTTAATTGCCTTCCATTATGAAATTGGCTTGGGTTTTTGGGTTCCCGCCATAACAGTTTTTAATAGCACAGATGAATTTTTCATAGAATGAGAATGGAAAAAAGTTCCAAAATGCTGAATTCAAAGATACATTTCTCCACTGTGCATTCTTCCGTGCTCCTGCTGGAAATCATCGAGTCATATGTTGTTATTGCTTGTCAGAAGACCCATCCAGATGGGAAGTCCTTCTATTTTATATTAGCAGAGGCTGTAGGAAGCCAGAAATAGGGAAGTGAAGACAGCCTTGCCATCTTCCAAAACTGAATGCAAGAGGAACGTCATCACCCTCCCATGAGAACTTGAGAAGTTTTACTTAGTCCTTACTTCAGTAGCTCAGTTTTAGCTGTAGAGTCATCCTACTGTGAGCCTTAATCCACTTTTTAAGGCCTCTTTTCCCTATTGTAGGGGGAGTATCCAAGAGGTCAGGCAGTTCCTCTCCTCTTGGGAATGATGGCCACAGCAGATCCACAACTAAGGAACCAAATCTACAACACCCTGTTGGTGTGGGTGGTTGTAGGGATGCAGATCAGCAGACAGACGTGGGGAGTTTCTTGCTCAAACCCCATTTTTTCTCCTTTTCCCTTTGTTTTTTTTCTGCTTTCCTCTGCTTGAAAACACCATGATTCCTCTAATGTTGGTCTGAGTCATTAGTAACTGCAAAAATTACGTCTTAGGGGCAGCAGAAGTGAGAGAAGCAGTATGGGGGTGTGGTGGTTTAGCAAAGAAGCAATTTTGTGAGGAAGTTTTAGCAAGCCTCCTTTCCTTGGATGTTCTGCTTCATGAGGTGATGTCACTAACTATCTGAAAAAAAACCCCAAAACCAACAAAATGTTTACTTTTAGGAAGTTGGACCACTTTTTGAAGACAAAAAATGTGTAGCTCTTTCAATATGTCCCACATGAATGCAGTAGGGTCCCTTTCCTATTGGTACAAAGAAAATTCTTCTCTAAAAGATTTTCCACACTAGATCTACATTGGTTTATGCTGATTTAAGTGTGACCAGTTGATGCTTGATTGTAGCACAGCTATTTAATTTTTAAAAATAATTGAAATAACCCCTTATCCTTCCGAGCTGGAAATCAAATTTTAGCTAGCTGTTGTATTTTGCTGCAGGATCTGGTCTTCATAAATGGCATTTCAGTGCATATTTTATTATTGATTTTTGCCTTTCTTGACACCTAAGGTCTGAATATTAAAATATCCCTAAAGTTAATTTCTAGAGAAATTGAGGACACTTTCTAAAAAGAAACATTTTGATGATGATGTAGGATTTAAAAAAAAAAAAACAAACACATCTTTTCAGTGCTGCTTCTGCTTTGTGAGCATTGATTTCCTGTTTGGATTTGTTGGTTGGATTGGGTTTTTTAACTAGGTATTTTTTATGCTTTTTTTTTTTTAATATCACTGATTTTCATGACTGTTATTGTTACATTATTACAGAGGCATTTAAAAACCATTTCTAAGTAAACTTTTAATTTCCTCATCTCTTGTATGCAAACTGCAGCAATGAAAGCAAATGTTGCTATTGAATTTCATGTTCTTTCTTCCAGAAGAAGAGAAAAAAATTGAAAGCTTTACTGGGGGAAAGTTTTAAGGGGTTTTTCTGGATATTCTTTTTTGGAAGAGGGAAGCTGTCACAAGAAAGAAGAAAACAGGTGGACATTTCAGAACCTGTTTTTGTCTAAATTCCTCCAAAAATTAATTCTGAAACTAAAGTACTTTAAGACTCTTATAATCTAGGGAAATCAGACTGGTATCCGACACACATTAGTAGATGCTGACTTCTTCCCGTGGTTGCTGTGTGTGCTTGTAGCTGTCAGGAGATCATGTGGATGCACTGTCTGATAATAGTTGTATTTTTTACTCACCTGTCAGATTTGAAAGGCTGAATTGATGGTGTGCGTGGTTTAAACAGGATGGATGTGGATGTGTGCAGCCTGTCTGTCAAGGAAAGCTGGAAATGCATGAGTTAATTGCATATTGTTTTGTAGTAGGGTAAATTTTTAATCACGTTGCATGTACACTTTTTTGTGGTGAAGGAAGTAATTGATATTTGGGACACAGAGGGATATGAATATTTTATTTGGTCTCTCCTAAAAATAAAAGGAGTCATATGGGTTTCTTTCATGAACTTATATGTTTATAAGGTTTAAGATGAAGGAATTTATTCATGAATGTTCAGATGCAAAAATACCATCAGCAACAACAGCTGCCTAAATCAGTTGAGACAGTAGTGACTTACATAGTTTTGTTTTATATCTTCTTTTACTTTTGAGGGCAGGGGGCTTGTAAACACTCACACCTCTGAAAACAAGCAAAAATCTCTGTAGGTGGTGACACACCTCCTTTCCCTTAATTTACTAAATCCCATCACCAGTTCCTGCCTTCCCAGCCCTCTTTGGCACTGATGATGTGGTACAGAGTTACTGATATGAGCTGCAAGAAAAGTCTGGGTTTTTTGGAAGGAACTTATTTTCTGAGGCACTAATTGGTCTTTTCTTGACAGAGCAGGAGTGGCTCAAACTGGCTGCATGGTACATTGTGTTCTTTTCTCTAAAACTACATCCACTGGGGCTTTTCTTAGGCCTAGAAACCTTGTTATGCTGGAATCATGGGCTCCAGGACACTGATGTGACCATAGCATTATGTACTTAATATGGCTGCAGGTTGTTTTTTAAGGTTTTCTATTCAGGTATTCAAAAACGCAAAGACATCAAAGTGGCAGTGCTTTATTCAGATACAGAGATGAGAGAGATGTTCCAGGTTAGATGCAAGGGATGACCATTAGTGACACTGCTGGACAGGCAGCTTTGTACCCATCACCGGGCTCTGACTCAGGAAAAATGTGAGTAAAACAAGAAGTACAAAAGAAAAAAAAAAAAAANAAAAAAAAAAAAAAAAAAATCACCACAATCCACTTGGCTATGTTTCACTTTTTTTAAAAAAATAGGTATTAATAATCCCCATAATAATCTCAGCATGTGCAAATACAGTGGGACAAGCCCCAATCTGAGCTGGAGAGGAAAGGTGGGATGGGTACAGGTGTCCTGGAGAGGTGTTAGCATCCTACTGAGTGCTATTAGCTGGGGCTTGTCAGCCCTGTCCTCTGAACTCAAACCCTGAGTGGTTTAACAGACGATAAATCAAGAATTGTTTTGAAAAACTCACCAAAAGCAAGCCTCATAGAGTCTCTAAATCTGATCAGCACATTGCATTGTCCTCATCCCTATTTATCCAACTTTGATCATGCTGTAATTGGTCTCTCATGAAAATATTTGGCTTGAAATCTGTGGTTTAGCATCAGCAGTTTGGTATTGTGGTTGTTTGGGGTTTTTTCCCCTCTCTCTTTGCTGCTTGCTGCCATTTGAGCACAGCACATTGTTTGCTTGTGGAAATACAGATTGGGTGATCTGTCTCTTTTAGACCATTCAGTGATGAAATTTCTACTGTACCACTTTATTGTGACATTACCTGACTAGATAAAGCCATTTTCTGTCTGAGGAGGGAAAGAAGCTGGCAGTGTCTACATAAATCGTGTTACTCATTTCATGCTGAGACAGGGGTTCCCAAAGGGAGATCCTCTGGGACACGTCCCTCCTCAACAGAAAAACAAACAGAGGCACAGCCTGTTTCTGAAAATGGAGCTGATCAGTTTTATAATGTTGCTGTTATTACAACAAACAGCTATTGCAGTTTACTTTAACAGGTATCTCAACAGCTATTAAAAAGTAAAGCACACATGAAAGAAATGCAGCATCTTCCTGCTCTCTCCTTTCCCCAAAGCACTTGGCATCACCCTTGGATTCTAATTGCAGAGGAATGACTGCATATCTTAAAATAATGTAATGTGGGTTTGTTCGTGCCAAAATTGCTGCTTTTTCTGGCCCATTTGAATACCATTGTCCAATCTTAGAGTGAGGCAGCTCTCAGACCCATGTGAAAGCATCAGTTTTTAATAGCTCTTTATATTGTGAGCTGCTCGCCCCTAGATCCTAATGTGCTCCACAAAAATAAAGTAAAATTCTTATCCTTGTTTTGCAGATGGAGGACTGTGGTCTTTAGAGATAGATAACTGAATAGGGGAGCTGGACGGGATTTCTGGCAAAAGCTATTTTTTGTCAGGAAACATTGATTCATTAAAGCTCTTTTGCAGAAGCATATGCTTTGATGAAACTCCTGGCATGAAGTTTTCCTGAAGCGTGGGACAGAATTTAAAGGCAGATTTTCTATGCTGGCAGGAAAGAGAACATGGACTTTCCTCCGTGGCTGGAAGGGCCCCTGGGTCACTCAGCTGGGCTGTTCAGCCCCTGCCAGAGCACCAGTGTCCTCCACAGCAGCCTGGGGGTATCCAGGAATGCCTTCTGCTGTCCTCTCCAGATGCTGAGACCTCTCAGGGTGGTAGGGAATGCAGAAAGGGTTGATTTTCCAGAGCCTGCTTTGAAAGATCTGTGTCTGTTCTTCCCCTTGCAGGCTGTCCAGGCCTGGCTTTGTGTTCTGGCTAAGCAAACACCTGGAATATCTCTGAGGTCAAATGCAAAGCAGTACAAAAGAGTATAAAGTTGTACAGACTGAGAAGTTAGAACTCTCAGGATTTTGGTTTTTTGCTCGACAAAGAAAATTGTTTGCTTTGTTCTGTCCTGCTGGTAGTTACTGGAAAGAAACTCCTGACAGCATCCTAGAAATCAGCAACTCCTGGTATTTCTGGTGAGGCTGTGTGGACACCCTTTCTGCTGTTCTGAGCCTCTGGAAGGAGGCTGATGCTCTTCTGGCAGAGTCCTTGATCTGCGATGAGCAGCCACAGCTCTGACAATAACATTCTGCAAAACCCAACTCAAAATTCCCTTTCAGAGCCTGCACGAAACAACCTGAGCAGTGGGTAGGAGAGGCAGTGTTTTTCCAGCTGGGGGAACTGGAGATCTGACAGACTCGGTGATGTGCCCACTGTCACACGGGAGGGATGGAGGGAGGGAGGAAGGGCTGCTGTGCACCAGAGACAGAACAGAAGTGTCGGCTCCTTCAGCATGCAGAGCTCACCTGTGCTCAGCACTGCTCCCCGTGCTCTCTGCCCTGCCTTGCCCACATTACCACATCCCCACCTAGAGGTTCAGTCCTCCAGGAAGAAATTAAAATGTGGAAAAGAAAAAAGAAATAAAGAAAAAAAATGCTACCTCTTCTATCATAGCTGGTTTGGGGTTCTTCTTTAAACACAACCCTTTCATATGCTTTTCTTTTCCTTGTTTTCTTGTGTCTGTGTGTGCCCACTTTGTTTTCCAGCTCTATCCAAAATACCCAGGACTGTGTAGTCGGCTGATTGGTGTCTTCTGGGGTCTTTTCTCCTTTGATAAAATGCTGCTGGCTGTTCTGTACCTGCTACTTTATATCCTTCTCCCTCTCATATATAGCTACCTATATCATATGGAAAGGATCAAACAGTTTTGATTTTTCCCAATGATACTGAGAAATGCAATATTTATCACAGGTTACTTGCAGAGAAGAAGAAAGGAGAATCTAAGAGTGTTCCCTTCAGCTGTTTTTCTGTCAAGGCACGGTCTATGTCCCAGTCCACTTGTTTTGCTCAGTGTGTTAGTTCTGCTCACTACCAGTTGTAATGCAGCAAGACTGATAAAGTTGGTTGCCTATTGGCCATGTGAAGGAGAAAAAAACAACCAAAGCTGGTTGTTAGTTATCCCCACTAAAGCGCTAAACAGATCTCCCAGCAGCTAAACTCCCTTCCCTTTTTATTACTTACTGTACCTTGTAAATCAAATATTTATTAACTGAAAACAGCTTTGCTCACTGAGTGATCTTGCAAACACGGGACAAATTCACCACAGCTGGCTAGTGGCCAATTGCTTATTCAGGCTGCTGAAGGAAATCGGCCTGGTGGAAAGACAAACTGTGTGATGATTTTCCTTCCCCACTTCCCAGGAACAAACCGTTTGCATCACTACTTTATCTGCCATATTTACCTTTCATGAGAATGAGTGTGCCTGAATGAGGTCACCACCACCCTTTTGAAGAGGAGTTTATTGTTGTTGTGCCTGCGTGGAAAACGAAGCTTGAGCACTTTGAACAGGCAGGAGCAGACACAGACGCTGTTCCCATCAGCATATCGGGTCTGACACCCGGCGGAATGAAAAGCTCCTTTAAGCAGCTGTTTCTGATCATCTCTCGCCGTCTCCCGGCTTCATGTTAATCTGTGGGGGTCCCAACAGTCCGACTGCAGTGAGCTTGAAGCCTTTGGATGTTGAGGGATGACAGGGTGAGAACAACTGAATTCGCACTCGCTTTCTCTCCCTCTGGAAGTGCTGCCGGTAAACTTGAAAGATCTTTGCATCATTCGAGGCTTTGCCTTTTGTTGCCATAATGAAAGTGATTTGCTGTCCATTGTCTAATAAATATCCCCTGGAATGACAGCACAATTGCGCTCTTTCCCTGAAAGGGGAGGCAGAGAACAAGCAGGAATTGCAGGCGTTTAAGAGAGGCTCTCCAAGGAGTTGTTCAGGGACACTGTTTTCCCTCCCTGCCAAGGCCAGAGTCACCTGTGTCCTGGGTTGCAGTGTAGAATGTACACAAAGTATTCATTCTATCACCATCTTTCATGAATTGTTAAACCAGGTGGAGCAGTGTCTTCCCAGGCCTCCCTCCTTTGGGCTCTTCTGCTAATGGCCCATCAATGCCTCGCCCATGACTCACAGGTAACTCCCTCCAGGAGTTATCTCTGTTCAATGGGCCATCAAAGACCCACTTCACAACTCCTCATCCCATTGTGAGATGTTCTGCCCAGTGGGAGGAGCCAAGCATTCCCACCTGGATATAAGCTGGATTTGGGACAGTACAAGCAGCCCTGACCCACTGGATTCCCAGAGGAGCAGAGCTACCAGACCTTTCTACAGGATCACTGCTTCAGGAAGAGCACCTCACCTGGACGGCTTCCACCATCCTGCTCAGGTTGTATTCTGACTCTGTCAGTGATCCTTTGTGTTATTGCATTTATTTCACTTTATTTTTACCTTTTTACCTTTCTTCTTATTAAATCGTATTTCTGACTTGGAGCCTCTCACTCGTTTTGCTTTCAAACCACCACAACCTGCTGCAAGCACATGCATTGCAGTCAATGCACACAGCAGGCTGGGTGTCAGCACTAAATCCATCCTCAGTGACTCATTTGGGGCCTCAGGATCCACACACTGTGCCCTGAAGTTTTGCTCAGCAGCTCCACGCTGATGTCCATCAGCAGTGGGTTGCATTGATTTCACTGGTTATTACCAAGAGGACATCAAATATTATTAATGTTTTGTATCATTATCTTTGTTCTCTCTCTCTCTTGGATTAATTGGAGGGATTATACAGCTATTCTCTCCTCACAGCAGCACTGTCACTCCAGCCTGCTCCTGTCTGTGTGCTCTGTCCCCCCCTGGACTCCAGCGCTGCTCTGCTCCATCAGGCACCAGGTTTGGCACATTTTCCAGGAGCAATGACCAATACTTCTGCACCACTGTCCTGGGGTGACTTTATGATGCTGCACTGTATCCCTCCCTATTTGTTTCTTCAGCCTAGAAATAAGTTTTGCACCTTTAAAACCAGATCTGAGGGTGAAGGGGGGGAGAAGGAGAAGCTGTGGAGTGTCTGAGGTGGCTGTATTCAAAAACAGAGATAAGAGCTTTCAGCTTTCTCTCTCACAGACTGTGCTGTCTGCAGCATGAACAGCTGGGGAGAGCTTTCCTTTGCTTTTAGGTAGTTTTTTAGCTAGCCGAGGCAGAGAAGTTCCCCAGACAGTGGCTTTTCTCTTTCTTGGAACTTCTCAGCTTGCTCTGGACTGAAAACCCAGAGAAAAACACCCTGAACTCACCTGTGGCCCACGAAGGCCTGGGCCTTGGTATTTCCCAGAGACAGAGGGACTGAGCAAGCTGAGCTACACACCATGACAAAGACTTCCTGAATGTGCCATTTCTTCAGAACAGCAAGAGGTTTTATTGTTGAATATTATTTATTATTTTATGTTTGTGGATACTTTGCCTGTTAAATAAACAGAGTTTTTTCCACTTTTCTCCAAGGAAATCTTTTCCCAGACTAGTTGTGGGGATGGGCCACTTGAATCTTCTTTCTAGATGGACCCCTTTGGAAGTTTCTTCCCAAATTTGTCCTAAACCAGGACAAGCACTTTGGGAAGCCCTTGGAGTTTGTGTGACTGTGCAGCAATAGTGGTCTCAGAAGCCCTGCTTAGCTGGACCACAGCATGGAGCTTCCCAGCTGGTACCAGTGATGCCTTAAGTTTTAGCTTTCATATATTTCAGATTCTGTGCTGTAATGGGGTGCAGTTCTGAGCCTCACATTCAGTGTCACTCAGCTCTGCACAGAGTAGGGAGACAAAACAAAGCCTTTTCCTGCTCAAGACCAAGGACAACTTTCAGGCCCAAAAGCACAAACAATGGTGGGCTGGAGGGAGGAACAAGAAGGATGAGACCTCACAACCTGAAGCTGGAATTGGACAATTCAACCCCAATATGCAAATGGACCAAAACTTATACAAGGGTGAGAATTCGTGACCAGTTATCAATTTTGTGACCATTTTGCTTCCACCTTGGGTGTAGCCCTGGTCAGGCCCTGTCCTGCCCAAGGTGGATCCTGGAGGCCTTTCAATAAATCCCTACTTTATTCTCCAGCTCTGTCCAGTCTCTGTTTCAGGTCAGCCTTCCCAAGGCACCAGCTGGGACAAGGAAGGGACAGCTACTCCATGGGTCATGTCCACCTCATGAGTGCACTTAAAGCACCCTGGTCCACTGCCAGAAGAGGACAGGGTCCTGAAGTCACAGGGGACCAGTACTTTTCAGGCTAGACACGTTTTTTTTTTCCCAAGGCTAAAAACCATGATCACATCTGAGTGTTCTGGCCCATCCCCTTGTGAATTATTGCTAATATTTTCCCTTTTTCATTTTTATACCTTTGGATAGTTGAAGATGGATATACCCCGTCTTTAATCACTTTGCTAAGATGGAAATATTTATATATATTTTAAAAAAGAAAAAAAATCTACATTTTATTTTTGTGACAAGATGCATGAGCATTGCTGAGGAAGAAGCAACTGCCAGAACCCACAAATCTCTGTGTTAATTTCACATCCACCAAACAGGGGTGATATATTTTATAAGTGAACATGAACAAGATGGTCATCAGGGACTGCTTATTTGGATAATAAAATGGCCACAAAGTCACTATTGCTTTTTTATTTTTTAATTCACTTTTAATATGTGCAAACTGTTGTCTTGAAAGATCCCTGAACACAGAGCAAGAGTGGAGTAGGGAAAGGCAAGAAATCCACAGAAAGCTCTGCTCACAGAGCTGTTGTAAATACCCACCCCACACTCAGTTACTGGTTAACTGGGACAGGATGGACTCAGGCTGATGCCAAATCCCAGAACCTGTCCTATCTGCTGAAGGATGTTTGTGTTACCACAGGCACCTGATGGATGAGGATGGGATGGGTGTCATAACACAAGCACCAAAAGGTCAAAATGCTAAATTTATTATTTGCTTTTCCTGGGTGACTGCTTTATTCTGCAATGCTAAATTTATTATTTGCTTTTCCTGGGTGACTGCATTATTCTGCAATTCTGAGGGTTTGGGTCTTTCCAGTCTGCCCCAAGACATCTGTAGGCTACTTAGAAAATGTTTTGAGAAAAATCTTGGACTCTAAACTGTGTCCAGAGCAATCTTATGTTCACGACCCTTGTACAAGGGTATAAGTAGGGTACCTAGAAATGTGCTTTCAAATCTTTGCTTTCTTGCTCCAGACTAGATATTTCATTCCAGATAAATATAGAAATTCTCACCCAAACCTTTCTAGTTGCCATGAAGAGGTGCTTTTTCATTTAAAAAAAGAAAAAAGGAAAAAAAAAAAGGAGAAGAAGAACAAGAAAATAACCAGCTCTTTGTTAATCGGAATAGACCTTGTACTGGTACCTTTAGCCAGGTATCAGCTCTAGGTTTGCTGCACTTCTCACAAGAGTGTTTTTTTTGCTGGATGGTGATAGTTGTTCTGAAATTGCATTTTATTATTTAAGTCTTGCTTTGCTTTTTTGATGCTGTTTCAGGTTTGTTTGGGCTTTTTTTAAAGTTGCATTAAACTGGTCCTGATTTTCCAAATAGACTCTCTGACAATAGAAGGCACCAAATTCAGGGGCTCATTTACTTTTGTAATGTTTTAGGTAAAAGGATTTAGGCTGAAGCAGAGACAACCTAATTGTTGTAGTTTGGAAGTAACTTTAAACATGAAAAACATTTTGGTCCCTGAATTTTTCAGCCAATCCATTAAGACTACGTGATTTATTCTTTCAAACCCTTCTTTATCTCTGACTATATTTATTATACAGCCAAGCTATGTCCAGTTTACACCCAACTGACCCCAGGGAATTAATCTAGTTTGCTGTCTGTAAATAAGGGGGTGAAGTTTGCCTGGAGGCTGGGGGAGAGGGGTGAGCAGAGCTGTGATGAGGGGTCTGTCACCCATCTAAGTGAGGAGAAACACTTTATTTGGGTGTCAAAACCAGATCAGAGGGAGCAAGCCTTTCCCACTAATTGTTTTCTAAGTGCTATTTACTGCTCTTGTCACCAGATTCGCTCACACCTCTGGGAGCACAGCACTCCTCAGTATGACTTAGGTTCATGGTCTGTGGGCTGTGGCAGCTGCTCAGGAACACCAAACCCCCCTCATGCAAGAGAGTGTGTGCCATGTCTGAGAAGGAATCAGGGCTCCCAGGGGAGTGGGGAGCCTGTGGGGCACTGAGACTTCCTGCCCTGCACTGGGGACTGCTCAGGAGAGCAGGGAGCAGAGCTGGATGCTGCCCACTCCCAGCAAAGAGCCATCCCTGGAAATATTCACGGTCAGGTCACAGGAGGCTCTGATCAACCTGGTTGAAGATGTGACTACCCGTGGCAGGCAGGTTGGACTATGTGACCTCTGAGGATCCCTCCCAGCCCCAACTATTCTGTGATTCTGTGGTTTCTGGTGATGCCTTGGGAAGGCTGACCTGAAACAGAGACTGAACAGAGCTGGAGAATAAAGTAGGGTTTTATTGAAAGGCCTCCAAGATACACCTTGGGTGGGACAGGGCCTGACTAGGGATACACCCAAGGTGGACCCAAAATGGTCACAAAATGGCTGACCTGTCACTAGGTCTTACATTTTTATAAGTTTTGGTGCATTTGCATATTGGGGTTTAATTGTCCAATTCCAGCTTCAGGTTGTGAGGTCCCATCCTTCTTGTTCCTCCATCCAGCCCAGATTTATTTGTGCTTTTGGGCCTGAAAGTTGTCCTTGGTCTTGAGCAGGAAAAAGGTTTGTTTTGTCTCCTGCTCTGTGAAGAGCTGAGTGACACTGAATGTGAGGCTCAGAACTGCACCCCATGGCAGCACAGAATCTGAAATACATGAAAGCTCAAACTAAAGGCATCATGGTACCTTCCTTACCAGAAGAGATTGCCAAGGTGGCTTTGGCTGCACATTCCTGGCCAGTTGCACTAAGGAGGATTGACATTGTGCTGGAGTGAGTGGGGGACCCAGCCCAGTTGAAAGAAAAACTAACTTGGTTAGTTAGTTTCCCCCACTAATATGGTGGGAAATTGCTGTTTTAAAACCAAATCAGGTCCCAGACACGTCCACCCAAAAGGGGATGGGAAGAGCCAGGAGGTGAGGAGGTGACCATGCAGTAATCCCATTCACTTGCCTGCCCCCCAGCTGAGAGTCAGGGAAACTTCTTGAGCATCTTCCTCTCTTCATTCCAGAGGCAGCCAGGCTGTTTTCCCCCCATGAGAAGATGGGAGATGGAGGGGAAGAATGACATTCGTGAAAGGAGCACTGTGCTGCTGACAGCTTGCAGATGCACAGGAAACAAGGTTGGCAAAAGGCAGCATTAGGTGCTCCTGCTGCCAGCTAATGGTGTCCAGTCAGGTGGGGGAGCCTAACAGACAGATAGTAATGGATTAGCTGTACCAGAGCAAATGCTTTGTTGGCAACTAACCATTTGCAACCTACTGTGCTCTTCCACCCAGAATTTTCCTAATTTCCTGACAAACCACTGTCCTAGCACCACCTAGTGTCCAGCCAGGCGATTCAGACGTCCTTAACGTGGGAATTCCAGCCATTTGTCGCCTAAAGAAGAAAATTCAGGGGGCTTTTTCTTGGGCTTTTTAAGCTAACACAGACTCCTACAGCAACTTCAGAAAAGTCTACAGTTGTACCATCTGAAATAATGCTTTTATTTCCAAATCCTGCCACTTAGCATGACTGTCTTCTCTAGAATGTCTGAAATCTCACTGCATAGAAAAGGGCAGCAATCAAGAACCTTTCCTAATCAGGATGTTGAAATTTTTTACTTTCAGAAGGGATATTTGGCTATAAATTTGAATTTATAGGCTATAAATTTGAATAAATGAGGAACACAGAGGTATTAAGAAGGGACTTTGTAAAAGATGCAGGTTCTTCAATGTCAGTGGCAAGGCAAGACAGTGGTTAAAATTTTGCTGCTTAAAAGCCCTGGATTATTTCCAAGAGGATGGAGAAATGGAGAGCAGAGTGTGCCACAAAGAACAGCAAAATGAGACCATGGTGTGCCTGGCAATCCGAGCTGGCGTGCAAAGAAACTGAAATTACTGCAAAGTGTCCTATTTCTCATGAAGTCAGAAGCACAGCAGGAATGCTGGCACTCCCAATTCCAGCCTCCAAGCAGCATGTATCATTACAACTTATTGCCAGACTCTGGGTTTATTAGCACTACAGAGCCAGGAGTGTGTGTTTGTATCCCTTCTGTCACATTGCATCCACGGAGTGAAGTCTCACAGTTTGCAAAGTGGAGCAGACTAATTATCATACATTAGAAATGACTAAAATCTGACAGTCACATGTCTCCTGGGAAGGACAACCCAGGAGATGTCACCGAGGAGGGGGAAAAAAATCACTTTGGGGAAAACTTCCCCAAGTTTTCAGCAGTTCTGGTGGTGTGCTTTCCCCCAGCGTCTCACAGAGATCCCAGGCAGCAGAAACAATTTTGATGGATGTGTCTCAAGAACCATTGGGTGTGTCACTACCACTGTGTGAGTGACTGTCACCACCACCACTCTGTGTGTGTGTGTGGCTGTCACCACCACTGTGTGAATGTCATCACCACCACTGTATGTATGTGGCTGTCACCCCCACTGTATGTCACCACCAATGTGTGTCACCATCACTGTATGTGTTTGGCTATCATCACCACCACTGTGTGGCTGTCACTGCCACTGTGTGAGTGTCACCACCACTGTGTGTGTGTGGCTGTCACCACACTGTATGAGCGTCACCACTAATATGTGTGATTGTCACCACCACACTGTGTAGCTGTCACCACTACTGTGTGTGTCACCACCACTGTGTGGGTGTGTGTGAGTGTCACCAGCACACTGTATGAGTGTCACCAGCACTGTGTGAATGTCACCACACTGCATGGCTGTGTGTGTGGCTGCCTGCTGGCACTCCCTGCAGTGGGCCAGCCCCAGCTGCCATACAAAGGGTCAGCACACCCACTCCAGCCATGGCCACTGCTCTGAGCACTGCTTCACCTTCTCCAGAGGGCTCTTCCCAACCCTTCCTTCCCAAGGCAGCCCTGCTTATCCCCCTGTTATCCCCCAGCTGTGGGGAGAGGGGGATGAGCACATACAGGACGCACCAGTTCTGTGGTCTGCCAAAAGCTTGGGAGCCGTGCTTCAAATGAGGGCTGCCTTTGAAATGGATCAGCAGAATGAATTATGAGAAGAAGCAGAACTAACTTCTGAAAGGGCCCTTTTTCTGGTTTGTGTTTTTTTGGGTTTTTTAATAACAATAAGCTTTGGAGAGGAGGAGAAAGAGTCACATGCATAACATGTGTGCCCCTGCCAAAGAGAGGAGCTTTCTGACAGGGGGTTACCCCAAGCCCCAGCAGCTGCTGAACACCCTTGTGTTTGCTGATGTGAAGACACTCCACCTCAAGATTGTCACTTCACTAATGACATGATTGCTAAGATTTTGGGTGGGGATTTGTCCTAACAGATGTTTTTCTTCACTTACTTTTTTTTTTAATTATTCCTGATGCTTTTACCTATCAAATTGCAGACTTCTTCAAAGGAAAAGGAATAAGCAGTTGTCATAACAACAAAGCTCTTCATTGCCACAGGAACCTTTGACAGCTTTATTTAAAACATTAAAAAAAATTAAAAGAAAAATCCAACCAATTATTTTTATCAGTCTGATTCATGTTCTTCTTAAACAGATTACAGTGTGTTCTCTAGCAGTTACACCGTGAAGGGAGTATGGCATGAATATTTATGACAATGTAAACTTTGGGAAAAAAAACTAAAAGTGAGTTTGTTGTCTTTATGAGTTTCCTGTGGCAATAGCTCACCTTGCCTTTTAATTAGAGGATATGATGTGAAATTTAAAGATGGAATTTTTCTTTTTTTTCTCCCATATGTAAAGCAAAACAATCATAGCATGAAATAAAATACTGAGTTAGTCACCCATGTGTTCTAGAAAATTATGCCTTCCATTTTTTCAAGCCAAAAAAAGGATATTAGCATCCTGAAGCTAGAGGAGGAGTGATTTCTTTGTTAAGAGGTGGAGCCCATTTGCAAAGTTTGGAACTGACTTCTGCTTTTAATTATCAATTCCTTGAAGTTGAAAGAGAAGAGAACAAAAGATCAGCTGTTACTGTCCCATCTTACAGAAGAGGAAGATGCAGGAGGTGTTGTCCCTGGCCCCTCCACTCCCAAGAAATAGCCTGTTTAATGGGAAGTGTCACTTGCTGGGGCAGGAGAAGCAGGAGGCTGATCTGGGGACAGAGCCCTGCCCAGCCACAGGAAACAAGAGCCAAAAAGTCCTTGTATCTTTTCACACAAAAGAGATAAATAGCTCCAACTTCCTCCTGTTTAACTTGCGCACTCAAATTTGAAAGATGCTTTTCTGGATTTCACATTCTAATTCTTAGTCTGAAATAAAGGCTAAATGCCTTTCATCTGTTCGAGTCATTTATAGTATCCTTAGCAAAAGGATTTTTTTTTACAGCAAAGTGAAGGATAATAGTGGAATTGTTAAACTCATACCCCTAAAATAAGTCACATTTGTCCTCAGTTTGAACAATGATGTTTCTTGCTGGGCGTAATCAACAACTTAATTCTCTTCCTAAGCCAAGGGAAGAATGAATATCTGCAGAGACCTATCATTCTGTCTTCCATCCATAAAGGACTATAACAAGCAGCTGTTGCATTTATCTTAAGAAGACGGTAACTGTAAATTGCCTCATCTCACAGGCACTTCTCCTGCAGATGTCCACAATTCTTCCATCAAGAGGATGACCATGAAAATCAGGGAAAACCCCAAATATGTAAGGTCAGGCTCCTCTCCCACAGTAATAGATTACCTAACCTCAGTGGTGGTGGGACCCTATTTTCTGTCAGTTTAGGGGCAGAGAGGTTTTTATTTACCTTTAAAAACAGGCTGACCACATGCAGCAGAACATGTTTTCTCCCTGAGCGCAGGGGATGCAGCGCTGTGGGTATTATTTCCTTATTTCCTTCCTCCTCCATCTATCTACCCACAGGCTGGGTTTGATGACTTCCCTCCGAGGGGGAATATGGCCCTGGCTCTCCCATTACACGAGCTGGTGTTGGGAGTTATTATTTAATTATGACAACTCCACACATACCAGGCACTGCATTAGGAAATACACACACACCATCTGCTAGATCCCAGGATTTAGCTGTGGGCGTACAAGAGCGGAGTCTTATGAGCATTAACTTTATTCCAGGAGACCATAAATGCAGGTCTCCTTGCACAGGAGAAGAGCATTCCTCCATGATACAACCATTATTGCTTCAGCAAGATGTTAATTTTTACAATAAATAAGCTTAATCTTTTTTTATGCAGATCATTTTGGAAAATAAACAGGCCCTTTTTATGAGCTACTTAGAAGCAGGGCTGGGATGGGATTTGTGGTGAGGTCCTGCATACACTACAAATTGTCAGCAATTTTGAATTCCTGGGGAGCTACTGCAGTTCATTATTACTTGTGGGTTTTTAAATAACTTATAAATGCAACTTTTTTTTTTTTTTTTTTT
>VWZU01010116.1:312568-372718 GCA_013397095.1 Sterrhoptilus dennistouni
GAGAGGAGAGGAGAGGAGAGGAGAGGAGAGGAGAGGAGAGGAGAGAAGAGAAGAGAAGAGAAGAGAAGAGAAATAGGAATAGAATAGAACATGCTGAGTTGAAAGGGACCCATTAGATCATTGAGTCCAACTCCTGGCCCTGCACAGGACACCCCAAGGACTGCACCGTGTACTGGAGCTGCTTGTACTTTTTCCTGGTTTCCCTGGAATTCCGTGTTACTTACATGAACACACAAGGCAGAACCTGCTTCAGGTTGACTGGAAGAGGGGAAGAAAACATTGCTGCTCTGCAGCCACAGCTGCAAGGTTCTGCTGGCCTTTTATGGGAAATAAAAAAAAAAAATCTGACATGGGTTGCAATTACAGTGGACCATTGATAACACGTTTGGGTGATGGAGGTGGTTTTTCTTCTTTCTCATGTTTTTTTCTTGCTAAAAGAAAACCAGTAGTGATGCCCACCAGTGTAAATGAACACAGACAGCTGTAATGTGATAGTGATGAACTGGAAATTGCAGATTGCTGCAAAAAAAAGATAAGAAATACAGTGTGTGGAACAGAGGGGGGTCCCCTCACATGTAAAACACATACTGCTGTTTCATGGGCCCCAATTGACAACAACCAAATCTGAGTCACTGGTTGTTTAGTGGAGCAGCTCATCACACTCCTCTGGTGCAACACTGCTCCTAACAGCAGGCTGGGCTACTATGCAGAGCACTGCAGCTGAGACAGAACAAACCTGCCTTCAGCTAGACAGCCTGGAGATGTTTTAGATGGCAGATGATTGGTGATGTCACATAAAATTGACAGCTCTTCAGACAAAAGGAAGGAGCTTGACTTAATGAGTGCTATGGGTGGGTGTATAAGCAAAGACTTTTCTAAGAATTATCATTACCTAGGAAAGGCAATTTTCAGCTGAATTGACATTGCAGTAATTAAGGGCCAACGTAGAGAATCTTGGTCATTATAACTATTTAAATTTCCAAATTGCTTAGTTTAGAATTGCTTATGCTTCAACTGTTACTGACAGCCCCATCACTTTCTATTCTCAGCCAGCTTGATTGGCAAATTGATGAGGTCTGTACCTCACAGCCACAGTTCCACCTTGGTGCCAAAAGTCACTACCTGGAGCAGAACAGCAAGTAGCAATCTGGGTCAGATCAAACCACAGTGAATCCAAGTTTTAAGTTCACTCCTTGGTAGTGGAAATGCACATTAAAGGGGTCACTGGGTGGAAGATTCTTGAAAACTGTGATGAAAGATGTCTTCATATTACAGTTATTTAAATTTACCTTAGCAAGAACTGTCAGCCTGGTTGGAATTCACACTGCTGGCCTACTACAGAACCTAATTTATTTTTTTTCCTGGTTTTTTTTTTCCTTCTTTGTTGCCAGCCTTGGATGGACAATGCTTTTCAAATGGCAAATGCTACCGTGTGGTCATAGGAACTTTTTTCAGGGATGGATAAAAGAAACATCTGGACAATCTGAAGGGATTGCATTATGTTTTGCAGCAACTCTCCTAATTCTAAAAATGAATCATTATAGGTTGTACCTGCCAGTTGCTTTAATTCTCTTGTCATAGCAAAGTCAGAGAGACTGGGAGACACAAACCATATTTTTATTTTAACAATTTAGAAGACTTTGTGCATTATTCTGCAGGAATGGAGGCACTGGTCTCCTTTAGCTTTGGCATGTTGGCCTCCTTTCTTCCCCTGTAAAAATCCATTATTGTGTACTTATTGTGTACTTTGTTCTACCAACTTGGAGAGAAAGGATTTTTTTTTTTAGTCCCTCTTCCTCTGTACTGTCACTTTTGATTCACAGTTGCTAAGCGTTGCAAAAGCTCACCAGAGGGACACTCTCATGGTGTGATTTGCAAACTTTGAAATAACACCCACCAGCAGAAGCACCATATGCTACAAAGTTGCACAGTAAACTGACAGCAGTATTTCATTTATAATTTGAATTTCCAAAAATGTCAGCATTTTTCACATCAACAAAAGCCTCTCAGCTTGCAGTGCATGACTCTTTCCTCTGAGTGGACATTAAATTGTGCTAATTCTGCTTGAATTTCTACAGACTTTATTAATGACAGACACATTAAAATCAATTTGCTTTTATTATGGTAACTTGTCCTATTGAGAGAAAATAAATCTGTGAATTTTCTGAATGTCCAGATAAGTCACTGAGCTTAAATGCTACCCAAAATGTGTGTGTAGTTTACGGCATGTGGACTTTGTGTCTCTTTGTAACACTGATAATCCAGTGCACCCTCTTTGATAATAAAATAAAGTACTAAGGAATAGTTTTTAATCAATCAAAGGCAAACTTCACATAAAACACAAGCTGTTCCCTTTGTGGTTAATTTTCATCCAGCTGCACTTAAGTACAACAGAGCCAGCAGAGAAAACTACTTGGCAACACTTCCTAATTAGGGGACGTTAATTACAGCTAAATACTATACAATTTCTATGTTATAAGAGTTCATCTAAATCAATGTTATTATGGTACTAAAGGAATTAATAATGATTTCATACGTAGAAGCTGTTGCCAAACTACCCATTAGTTCAGAGTTTAAAACGACTTTACAGTGAAATCCCTAAATCTGTGTTTCACAAAGCACTGGAGCACTCGCAGACAATTGCACATGGCACTGTGCATTAATGACTGTGCCTGATCCCATCCCCTGCTGGAGTGTTGATGGGCTGGGAGAGGCAGGGAAGGGCCCTGTAAGGCAAGGCACACGTCCTACAGAGCTCTGTCCAAGAGCAGAGACCTGTCTGTTCCTCCATGGGCAGGTTTAGTGCAGATTTCATGGGGCAGAGCCTCTGGCAAACCCACAGACACTTCCCAGTGCTGAAACTCAAACTGGGGGTGTGTAGGGTGGGATCACAGCCTCTGCCACAGTTCAGACATTCTCTTCCACCCAGGATGGAGAAACCTCTTGTGAAGCTGATCCATGATAAAGCATCCTTCACTGCATCTTCTCATGTTGCTGCTTTAAATGCAACACAAGGATTAAAACACTTTTTTCTTGCACCTTGCCTTTCTGGCAGGGCCAGCCTTCTTAAAATCACGGCTTAGCATTTCTAAATCAAATCCAAATTACCAAAAAAGAGGAACGTTAACCTACCATGCAGAAAGAGAATTTCTCCCAGGTTTGTTTGTTTGTTTGTTTGTTTGTTTGTTTGTTTGTTTATAAAGAATATTATTTTTATTGTTGTTTTGTTTTAATATTTATTTATTTTATCCTTAAATAGGGATCTATTAATGTCACAGCAGCCACTGCTCAGCAGTCCTGTCAGAAAAGTGTGAAGAGCAATCAAGGCTGACCCGGATGCACAGAGCAAATACCTGGTCTGTACAGAGCCAGGAAAGCCAGGAGTGTGCAGTGCCTCGGCTCAGGCTTTGCACAGAGCTATCCTGAATGCCTTAAAGGCCTCTTTATGCCATCAAAACATCATCTTTAGTGTCCAGCTGGTCTTTTTCCCATTCTACCACTTTTGTTCACTGTGGTGGATGAGGTCAGGCAAAGAGATACCTGAATTTGGTGGATGGCAGAGGGGACCTGCTTTACAACTTCATTGGTTTATTTCTCAGAAGTGAACAGAGAAAGATTTGTGTTGTTGCAGGGAAAAGCTGCTCAATTCATATGTTTTAGAGCAAATCAGGATCAAAGCAAGTTATTGATTTATTAACGGCAGGTAATTAACTGGCAATCAGTGAACTATAAATCCAGGGTCAATATAGGCACCACAACAGGTAAACCACAGCACAAGATGCTTTCAAAATGTAAATAAATGCTTGTAAACTCAAAGAGAGCCTTCCACACCAAAAGGCTCCCACCACATTCACCGTACATGAGGATGAAGAGGGACCCACAAGGCTGCACATGCAGTTTAGGTTCCCTGAACTCTCAGTCCACTCAGGCTGTGTCCACAAGGAGGGGGCCCTCCTTGCCTGGCTGGGCTGGGGATGTCAGGGGCTCTTCCCAGAAAGGTAAGAGAACCTTGCAGGAGTTGAATGCCCAGCACAGGAAAAGTCACGTTCAGCAAACACACGCAGAGTTTTTACAAGGCAGCTCCTGAGCTGCTGGGCTTTGAAGAGCCGACCTCCAACCAAGTTATAAAAGTTGTTTTGCTGCACTGCCCCAGGATGGGAACATCAAAAAGATCAGGAGACGGATGCAAAATTAACCCTTTCTAAGGAGTCAACTGTGTGAACGTGTGGAGGAAATGTTTGTAGATCGATCCAGGTATCCACAATCACTGAAGAAGGCAGGCAACACTGGGAGATGTGCAAGCCTTTATTTGAAACCATCACCCACACTGACTTTTTAAAAAGTTTTGATCCATTTGGGGACAGTAATGACCACGTGGGGTTGCTAATCCAAGCGTATTCCAACACTGGGTACCTGTGCATGGACCTGCTGGGGCACCCCAGTGCCACCCCAGAAGAACAAGAGGCACGAGGCCAAGCAGGGAAGCCATGCCCAGAGCAGAAGCCAGGCAGGCAGGAAAGCTGCAGGGAGGTTTGTGTCCATGGCCCAGAGTATCGCTGGCTTGGGGCAGGATTACCTGATATGCCCAAATCTTGGATTTACCAGATATCCCAGCTTTCACTTCCATCGCCACTGTTCTTCCCTGCGTAAGGAAGAGAGCACTCTGCCTGCAAACCAGAGTGTTTCGCCTTTCACTTTGTCGTGAAAGCACTTTTTGTTTAAGAAAACATATCTATATCAGCACTAGAATTGTATTTTAGTGAAACATTCAGCAATATTTACACCAGCAGAGCACTAACAGATAGTGCTGCATCTTTTACGTATGGAGCAAAGGGCTGACTTGCAACAGACTGCTATTTTGATAAGAATACCTTCTGCTTAGGAACTATTCTTAAGTTTATTTTTCAAGTGTTATTCCAAATCCATGCTATAAAATGTTTATATGTGCACTTAGGAACACAGTTATGATATAGATGTAAAAGGGGAGAGGAAAAAAAACACCCCACAACTGGTGTCTTTTCTCATACTTAAAATGTCAGAATGGATTTGCAGTTCTCTCACCCTTGGGCTGTGCAAAGCCAACCCTCACAACTCAGGGGATGCTGCTAAAGTGCCCATATGCCCCCCAACCCCCAGCACTCTTCCGTGGTGCTCACATCCACAGGGTAGCCCGAGAGATCCAGAGGGAAGCAGAGTGGGTCTGTCACCTTAAGGATGTGAAAGGAGATGTTCCAGTGACAATAAAAGCATTCCTAAGTGCACCTCCAATCATAAATCATTTTCGAAATTGCTCCTGGCTTTTTAATTTCTTTCATTTGGAGGATTTATAGCGCTCTGATGTGCCAGAATGTTTATTCCATGGGCTGCCCGTCACGTGGCACCCCACTGGCACAGCACCAGGCTCCAGTCCCTGTTAATCTAAACCTCTGCAATGATCATCTGCAGCTTCTAATAAATGACTGATAACTCTGAGTGTAACTCTTGCAGTGATTAAAGTTAACATCAGCACAGAGTGCTCCAGTGTTTCAGCCTCTTCTTGACGTCTATTTGCCATTCTCCCTTTTTAGTATTGCCATCACTGAAACAAAAAGCTTCTTGTTTGAAAATTATTTATGGAGTGTTGCAGTGCTTTATAAGATTTTCATACACCACTCTGTGAGTTGGGATCCTTTTGGATTAGAGCGTACTCTCAATTTCAGTCCACGGATGGGAACGACTTGATTTCTTTTCATAGTTTGCAGCTCCAGAAATGGCCATGAATATGTATTCTGTCTTTTGACGCTCCTTTGTACTGGCTTTTGGGGAAGGCTGTGCAAGATCTGAGAAGTTAAAGGTGGAGTGGACCCACAAGACCCTGTCTCCCTGTGCAGGCTTGTGCTTTCTGAATGTGGCCCTCTTGCATTGGGTTGGGTCCCAGCTGAGGGGCTCCTGCTGTCTCCCCAGTGGGCTGCCAAACAATCTTATATAATGACTTACAGAATGACTTGTTGGCACTCATCCTAAATTCCCTCTTTGCTATTTTTACTTGGTGCCCCAATATAAACCCAGCAGTTTGTATCAAACCATTCGCCTCCATTGCTGGAATTCACATTTGCCTCCATAGACACTTCTGCTTCCATGATGTGCAAAGGCACCAGCCAAGAACTACAACACATCCCAGCAAGGGCTGTGTGAAAACAGGACCAAACAATCAATCCCTGCCTCAATGAGTTAAATTTACAACCTGTGACAGGAAATAAGGAATAAACACTTTGGTCTGGAGAGCAAAGTATTTCAAAGTTATAACAGACTAAGTTGCCTGTGCAATTATCTCTCGGCCAGTGACAATGTTGTTTCGTGGTCTATCTGTCTGTCTCCCTGCCATTCCCAAAACTGAACTGGTGGGAGATTGATTGTGAACCATTTTCTTTTGATCCTAGTGTTCCTCCTCTCCAGATGAGGAACCATGTTTCTGGCAGGTTTACTTTCACTCGTCTTGGATCACCTCACTCTTGCTCTACATTTGGGCTTCTGAGTCATTTCCCCCGAATGCCTTTCCTTCCACTTTACCTGTTCCCTCTGGCACTTCCTGTTTCCTTTATTCCTCTAACCTGTGCCTTCCTCCCCCTCCAGCCCAGCTCCTGCCTGCTGATGGAATTACACTCTGGCTGGCACCACAAAGGCAGGTCTTGAGCAGCAGGACCATTCTCCCCCTTGCCACAGGTTCATGCTCCGAAACACTGGAATTCCATAGATCTCACCTGCCCCAGTTTCTAGGTGTGGGCTGAAGACTCCCAGCCCATTCTTTATTTTTATTCAGCTTTAACTTCTGACACTCCTTTTGTAAGGAAGTTCAGTCAAGGAAGACACCTACCTGGAAAATTTCAGTCCAAGCAATTAACTCGCCAGCGCCACAATTGGAGCATAATAGAGAATAAAACGTTTATGACTCTTATAAGTGTTTGAGATTCCAACTTCTGCCTGGAATAAGTGTAATTTCTGAGGAAGGATTTAAAGCTCTATTTGTGCTTTGCTCATGCACTTCACTCCTGTTCTCTGGGAACATACCCTATTGACCAATTACACTGTGTTCAAACACACAGGCAGCAATTAACTTACTCATCTGCTTTACCTGTCACACGTGTATTTAAAATTCTCTCTTAGCATCTCAGCGTTTCTTAATCTCGTCAGCAAAACCCAAAGCACTGATGTATTCTTAGGCACAGCACTTTTTTTTCTGCTCTCTCCGTGTGTTGCACCAGTTTTACACCCCATTGAGTTCAGGAGAGCTATACAGCAGGAAATTAGGCCCAAAGTACATATAGAGGTTTAAATCCAATCCTAAAACACTGTAACACACTGCTCTGAGGCCCTCTAATGGAGACAATGGCAGCCACGATCAGCAAAATGAAATGGAATTAAACACTAAACAAAGGAATTTCCACTGGAGGAGGCAGCTCAGGGAACACATACTCAGTGAGGAGTGGATAGATACTTCTCTGCAGTTGAAGTGACTTTTATTTATGTATTTATTTGTTTATTCAGAGCAGAAGGTCAAGAGGATTTTTTTTAAAAGAGAAGCAAGGATGGGAAGTGAATTAAATTAGATCAGAGGTGAGACCTCCTGAAAACCTCTGCCTGTACAACTTTGATGGTGAGGTCATTGCTACTGGGGACATCTCTGCTGTGTCTCCAGGGACAGTCTGTCCATCCTCTCTGAAAATCCTGTCTGATTTGCCTGCAGTTTCAGACAACACATTTAAGCAGCTCTGCACCCTCCCACGTTGCTAACACGTCCCTTTCACCATGACTAGCTGTGTGGACCTGCTTTGAGCCACATCTGTTCCTTCCTCTCTGGCAAATCCTAGGCCAGCACCATGCCAAGATCCTGCTGCTCATCAGCAGCTCTTCTTAAGGATCTTGCATTGGGATCTTACCTGGCATTGTCAGGGTAAGTTTAAGAAATGTTTCAGAAATTATGAAACAGCTTTGTCTTCAGTCTGCTGGGGATACCTTTTTCTTCTGTCTCAGCTGCCTCCTCCTCACCTCCTCATCTTGTCTTAAAGAAATAGGAGTTGTGGGAGTTTGCTCAGGGTAATGATAGAGAAAAGTATTTTTCTCAATCACTGTAGGAATATACTTGTACTGGAGCCCATCAAGCTGTTTGAATATGTTGGACATCCACACTATAACAGCAGCCAAAGATATCTGTCATTTCTGACTCTTCCTGTAAGCTGAGGCATTAGTCACAGAGCTGTGCCTTTTTCATTTAAACCTGCATTCCAGACTCAGAAATAAAGAAGGAAACCATGTAAAGATTATTCCTATTTCATTAGCTGACCTGAAGAAGCCAAGCAACCCAATGCCAGCTCTCCAAGAAAGGTAGTGGCTTCCTGTCCAGCCTTCGGGTATTTATTTAAAGCACCTGGAGCTATAAACAGGTGCAGGGCAGGTCACTTTTCAGATCATGAGCTTTTAGGGGCCATTCTGAAGCACATTTAGCAGAAGAGACCCGGGATGACACTGATTTAAAGGCATTCATTTAGTGAGCATTTCCTATCTCCGGGGATGGGTGCGGTCTGGGCTGCCATGTGGGGAAAAACATGTGTCTGTGCAGATGTTCCCCACTCTGCTGTCATCAAACACTGAAATAACCCATTTAAAAGTGCTGAAGAAACCAGAAGTCAGTCCCTGGTGCCTGGATCTATAGTTAGAGGGGCATTACTGGATGATGTGATCCTATCAGAATGCAGGGTTTATTTCTTTACAACATTAGAGGACTTGTCGACCCTGAAGAGACTAAGGGAGGGAGGATGGAGAGGATGAAACCACCTGGATGTGCAGCACTGCAGGTTTAAAGCTCCAAGTCCCAGAGCTAGGCACACACAGCATCTATTTAACATCCTTGCAGCTTCTGGGCTTCAGCCTGAGAATTGCTCCAGCACCATGAACCACAGAGCCTCCCCTCTGTGCCTGCATTAGGCTTTTCTTAACATTCAGAGGGAAACAACCAAAGTTCCCCTTTTCCTTTTACAGCTCTTTCACTTTTTGCCTAATGAAGGTGGAATATAAAATGTTGAAGGAAAAAGCAGTTTTTCCCCCTACAGTAGAATTTCTTTTTCAGTTATTTTTAATCTGACATCTGTTTTAACATGCATCCACACGCTGCATTTATTTTAATTTTTTCCCTCCCTTGTGTTTTATTATTTACCTCCCGTTCCAAAGAGATCACAAAAGATTACACTTCAGTGGAGCAATAACAGCAGTGGCAATGATCTCCCTTACTCCTCACAACTTTTCTTTACACCCCTCTGTTTTTCCTTTATCTATATCTTCCCACCACGGCCGTCCCAGAGGCCTCGTTACAGCAGCTATCACACAGGGTGAGTTTTTTTATTTTGGAATTGGGCAGATATGTGTTAACCAGAACACAAAGCCCTTCTTGTTCAGAGCCCTGATAGTTGCTCTTTGCTCAGTTTCAATCCATGCCTTTAAAAAAGTTCCACCAAGAAATGATTCTCTGGGTCAGCTGTGGTGCCTGTGCTTTGAAGAAAGCCCCAGACCCTGCAGGAGGCAGCAGAAAGCAGCCAGCCCTGAGACATGCCAGCCCTTCAGCCAAGCCTTCTGACACGATGCTGGCTGAACGTTCCATTTCCCCTGGAAATCAAGATAACATTCTTAATCATCTTATGTTCAATTAAATTAAATCAAATTGTGGAGTATTGCGCATTCTCCGCCCTCTCCTCAGGAGCTGGTTGCTCAGGTCTGAGCTTTAAGGTGGAAAAAAGAGGAGCTCTGGACGGAGCATTGATCCATTGATCACTCCAGGGGGTTTTAGCACTTTCCAGCCCCAGGGCAGCCTCTTAGGCAGTGAGAGCACGGGCTGGCTGCTGCAGCTGGCAGGCTCAGAGGTGAAGCTCACCCAGCTCCTCCACCAGCTCACTTGCTCTCCAGGTTGTGACAGTGTCAGGGACCTCTAACCTGTTGGAATTCTGAAAACTGAGAGTTTGGGGTTTTGGTATATATTGGGGGGGGGCGCAATATGGAGGATTTAAGGCTTTGTCTAAGTCCTCCTTCTTCACTTTCTTCTTCCTTCTTCTTCATGGGTTGGGGTGGTTTTCTGTAACTGGCTGTTAAGTCCGTATTGCAGATTTCAAGTAGATAGTTATTGGGTTTAAAGTAAAAATAATTGAGGAGGCATTTCATAATTGGATGGACTGTCCTTGAAAAGACCTGGTAGAGATAGAGAGGTGCTCCGTTTTACTTGCTAGTTAAAGCTCATGGCTCCCGACCTTGGCAGAAAAGAAGCCAGAACCATCACATTGACCTATGACATTACCAAAACAGCCTTGGCCCAGACATAGGGAGGGGACTTGGCTGCTTTGCTCATTTGCTTGTCCTGTTGACTAGTAAAAAGCTGAGAACTCCTTTAAAACTTTGAGTAAAAGCAGAGCTCATGCTATTACTGGAATGGGAAAATCAGGTTACGAAGCTTTCCCTCATCCTTTTGGGCAAATCATCATCCATCTTAGGGTTTGGTTACTGTGATGTATAGAGATAATGCTCATTTTCACCAGCTGAGCCTGCAAAGGGCCTGTTCACCCGCAGGAAGAGGGGACTGAGAGGAGACCTCATCAATGTCCATTAAAATCTGAAGGGAGAGTGTCAGAGGATGGACCAGGCTCTGCTTGGTGGTGCCCAGCAAGAGGCAAGAGGCAGAAAATGATGCTCTGGAAGCTCTACATGGACGTGGGGAAGAACTTTCTTGTGCACAGACCGAGCACTAAGCAGATTGGCTAGAGAAGCTGTGCAGTCTCCTTCAGTGGAGATATTCCAGAGTCCTCTCGACACAATCCTGTGCTGTGTGCTCTGGGATGGCCCTGCTGCAACAGGGAGGTTGGCCAGCCCTGGTCCCTTCCAACCTGACCCATTCTGTGATTCTGTGATTCCTCTACTCCTTCCATACAGAAAGCAAGACTTGAAAAAAACAAGTGTAGTAATTTCCAGTATGGCTTCCTCAGTTTGTTAACATTGCTTAAAAAGCCCTTTGTTTTCATCTCAGCTAAAGAAGCAATTTTAAATTTATGCTTCCTCAATTCAGTGTTTTCAAACACTCCCTGTGATCTCAGAGATCTGAAACTTTTATGCCTCAAGAAAGCTTTGCTGTATTTTTCTGCACCCATCACCCACTTACTCCTGCTTTTAGGGAGTGCAAGGGCTGCAAATGTTATTGGTGGTTCTTTCTAAGCCTTATCACCTCTTAATTTGGCATTGTTCTGACTTTCTGGGGCTTTAATAGTAACAGGCAATCAGTAATTTTATCAATGGTGTCATTACATAACAAGAATATTCTTCTCTCTGGTTGCCCTCTTACATAAGGACACTGACCAGAAGGACAATATTCTTTCTCTCCTGGGCAGGTTGCACCTAAATAAAAGCAGTTCCTTCCTTTTACTCCTACCCCACACAATACATATCCAGCTGTGATTTCAGCAAAAGCTCACCAAGATTTGGATAAAACTTGCTGTTGTTGTTCATGGGGTTTTTTTTCTCCCCAAGAGAGGTGAGGAGCCAAAGTTCCAACTGAGCAAAATAAAATTAAAAGTAGATCAGTTTTTTCTGTCTCAGTGGCATGTGCTATGGTATATAATGTATGTTCCCTGCTTCACAAAGGAAATGAAAGAATGAACTTATATGACTGATGAAATAAAGATATCAAAGTATTACTTGCCCCAGCTGATATGTGCACTTCACATATAATTACTATTTAATATCTTTGTTTCCTACAAACCAGGAAAAAAGCTTACCCTCTCTCCCAATTCCCTCTTCTAGTAAATAAGCTGATGCAGAATATTCTAGATTTGCAGCTCCTACTTTATTTTCTTCTTAAATTTATTCTCTTCTTTGCAAAGTAATGTGGTCTACAAAATGAAGCTATTTAAAATCCTAAATGAATAAGTGTTATAAAAATAATAAATTAGTATACAAGACTGACTTGCACAAAACATATGCTACACTCTGAAATATATTTAGACATGAGTGCATAATTGCCTGTTCCTTTTCTAATGGCCTGAAGCACAGAACTAAATCTGAACTTTTCCCAGAGTCTGTGAAGTGATGGAGCTGCAACTTCCCAGGAGTGCAGGTCCTCATGTGCTGCTGCAGCCTCCACAAATTTCAGCTGACCACAGCTGATGAGCAGCAAATGACCAGCAGGAAAAATATGGGAAAGGTGGAAAAAAGGGCAGTGAAAGGTTAGGGTGAAGGGCAGCAAGTCTAGGAGCCCACACTGGAGCACCTCAGCTCCTGGTGGGTGGGAATGAAGATCCTGCTGTGTCACCTCCAACCTCACCCGAGAACTTGTGGCAGTCCCAGTGTTTGGCTCTCTCACAGACTCAGTGCTGGCACAAGCCCAGGAATGATTCTGGCCCTGTCCAGCAGCCCCATTCAGCTCAGGTGGCCTCCAGCCCCGCCCCATCCCTGGATGGATCCCATCCCTGCCCAGCTGGCCTCCAGCCCCGCCCCATCCCTGGATGGATCCCATCCCTGCTCAGGTGGTCTCCAGCCCCGCCCAATCCTGGGATGGATCCCATCCGTGCTCAGCTGGTCTCCACCCTGCCTCATCCCTGGCTGGATCCCAAACCTGCCCAGCTGGCCTCCAGCCCTGCCCCATCCCTGGCTGGATCCCATCCCTGCTCAGGTGGCCTCCAGCCCTGCCCCATCCCAGGATGGATCCCACCCCTGCCCAGCTGGCCTCCAGCCCCGCCCCATCACTGGATGGATCCCATCCCTGCCCAGCTGGCCTCTAGCCCTGCCCCATCCCTGGATGGATCCCATCCCTGCCCAGCTGGCCTCCAGCCCCGCCCCATCCCTGGATGGATCCCATCCCTGCTCAGGTGTCCTCCAGCCCCGCCCCATCCTAGGATGGATCCCAAACCTGCTCAGATGGCAGCAGTCTCTTGGACAGACCCGTTGGACAAGCCTCATTCCCTGCCCCCAGCCTGGTCCCCTGCTGCTCCTTGCCCAGGTTCAACTCCTCACAACACCCAGGGCTATCCACAGAGTAATTCTTGGCTGGTACCAGCAGCTTCAGCAGGAGGGGTAAGAGACAAGCCTCTGGGTCATGCTGGTGGCCCACAGACAATGTGAATATAATTTGAATCACCATGGATTTAAACACTGAGACTTCTGCTCATTCCTCGAAAAAGAACAACTCCCAAACCAGAATCATCTTTATTTGGATGTGTTTACAGACTCTGATACCTTTTTTTCTTTTTTGACAAAAGGTTCCAGCAGAAAAAAAAATGCATAAACTACATTCCAGTCCAGCTTCTCTGAAGACAATGGTTGGCTTGGAGTTGCACAGTATTTCACATTGGTGTGTTTTTAACGTTCCTGGAGAAGGGAAGTGGCTGTTCTCAACTCTTCAGGAATCTCTTCCTCTGCAAACAGAGCTTTCACCCTTGAAGTCACCACCAGCAGCCCATGTGCACATCAAAACTGTCAACAGAATTCCTCCTGGCAACTTCTTTCATCAACACAGTTCCCATGGAGACAGTGAGGCTGCTCTCAGAGACCAACCTTACACCGTGAGGTGGAAAAGTTGGACCTCCATTAATTTTAAGGAGCTACAGAGTCCTCCACCTAGAAACTAAAGCATCTCCAAAAAAATAGTTTCTATCTTCACCCTAATTGTCCGAAAGACAACAAAAAAGTTTGGTTTGCAAGTGGCATTTGATGCCTTGGGAAGGCTGACCTGACACAGAGACTGGACAGAGCTGGAGAATCAAGTAGGGATTTATTGAAAGGCCTCCAGGATACACCTTGGGCAGGACAGGGTCTGACCAGGGCTACACACAAGGTGGACCCAAAATGGTCACAAAATGGACAAAGAGTCACGAGGTCTCACACTTCTATAAGTGCTGGTGCATTTGCATATTGAGGTTTAATTGTCCAATTCCAGTGTCAGGTTGTGAGGTCCCATCCTTCTTGTTCCTCCCTCCAGCCCACCATTGTTTGTGCATCTGAGCCTGAAAGTTGTCCTTGGTCTTGAGCAGGAAAAGGATTTGTTTTGTCTCCCTACTCTGTGAAGAGAGCTGAGTGACACTGAATGAGAGGCTCAGAACTGCACCCCTACTTAGGACAGAGTCTGAAAACCATGGAAGCTAAAACTTAAGGCATCACATTACTTTCCACAATGAAAGTATGGACGTTTATAACATTTAATAACGTTTATAGAGCTTGAGCAGCAAAATCCAGTGTGTGGTGGCTGGCAGGGCACGGCAGAGGGCCAGACTGGTGGGAGTAGACTTCTTATAAGAGGCTCTGTATTTCTGAAAGTTCAGCAGCAGAATTTTCCCTCTGTATGCAGACAGGCACTTGGATTTTTCCTTGACAAAATTGGCAATGAAATCAGAAGGAAAACTCCTGGTAAAAGTGGGCCACTTTCAGGAAAACAAACATGAAAACAGACCCACAGCTCAGCCTCACCCTCTGTGTTGAGACCTAAAGCAGAAAAAGAACTGAAAGCCTCGGATGAACTATTTCCTGAGAAATTAGGGCCCATTTTTAATTCTGAGCACTTCATATAGGATTTGGCTTTCTGTATATGTTGTTTTTCTTGATTTTTTTTCCTAATCAGGTTTCCTATCTATCCAAGGTGTTTTGTAGCACTCTAGTGATTCAGGTGGTACAGCCAGATAAATAACAGAGTTATTATCTTTATAATAAATCTCTTTGTAATAAATGCACCTTGTAGCTTGATTTACAGCAAAATCCTCCTCCTCCTCTTACTTCCATGATGAGACCTACTTAAGTCAGTGAGACTAGTCATGATGATAAGATAATTAAGTTTTTAGTACACCTCTGGTTAGTGAGAGGAATGCAGTTCTGATATAATGAATCTACTAGTACCAGTCTGATATTCAAGAGGTGTTGGTGATACGGGTATTGTTCTTAATGTGCTCTGAAAAAAGCACTTTTTTTTTTTTTACATTAAAGCATTAAGCCCTCTATAGGTTGCAATTCAGACCATCTTTTAAATTAAAGTATTTCTTTTGGAATGGCAAAGTTGAAGTTCAGCCAGCCTGGCAGTGACACCAGCAAACTGACAGTCAAACCCCCCTACATTAAAATGGAAAGATTTGCATGAATGTGTTTTAAAATGACAGGAGACAGGAAATGGAGCTTCTAAGCAAGTTAGACTAAAATTTTAAGAGTGAAATGCCTAAAAATAGGCCCCTGAATGCATAGTTAGGCACCTATATAGAGACTGCTTGATTTTCAGTTGTTCTGATCACCCAGAGCTCCCATTAACTTCAGGAGCAACTGTGGATACTCAGCTGTTCTAGAAATCAAGCCACTTTTATTCAAGGGTCTAAATATGGATGTCTGTGCCCAAGTTTGGGGGGGAAAATACAAAAAAATAAAAAAGAGGTCTGGTTTCTTTTTTTTTTCTTTCCTTTTTTTTTTTTTTTATTCTACAGAAGCCATTTTATAAAAGAGAAGTAATAGCCAAATTTCCTTCTTCTTTCCCATTACAATAGTTGAAACTGAATCAACAGAACAATTAATAGTGCAACACATCTGTGCCAGAAGATTTTGTCTGAGGTCAGTGGAAATCTATTCCAAGATTGGTAGCTCCTAATTAGCAATCTGAAACATTCCATAGATATTTCATACTCTGCCACTGCAAAGTGTTACCAGGCCACCTAAATCTTTTTCATAGTATTTCAGCATTGCCATTAATGAGCTTTTCAGGCTGGTCTGAGGAACTTTGCAAGATTAACTTTGCAAATCTGTATGTATTAACTATTTAACTATTTCAGAAATGCCACTTTTTTCTGCTTTTGGACCAAGTACAACCAGTAGACTTGAGCATATTTTTAAATACCATAAAATATGAAGAAGAGAGAATGAGGGTTTAATTCTATCATGTGCACTTGGTTGTCAGAAGACTTCTGAATGCTGTTTGCTTGAAGACCTCCTTTTGTAAAAGTAATCCTGAGTTGGTTTTGTGTCTAAGCCATTGCCAGTTCATGCTGACATGCATAAGAGCCAGTCACATGATAGAAAATCTGCAAGAAAAAAAGAAAATTTATGATGGAATTATATATGACTATAAAGCTGCAAGTGTCAAGGAAGTAACAAATTAAAGGCATGCCAGATGAGGATGATAGATATTTGTTTGTGTGTGTGCATAAAATATGATGTAATATCCTTTAATATATTTGTTTGTAAGATATGAACTAAAGGCTCTTGCTGTTGTGTTTAGAAAGAAAAAGTAAAAAGCAAAGACTCTTGTTGCTCTTAACTAAGATTTTACAAACAGCCAGGTAGAAGCCAATGATGTCATCTGGCTTTGACTATTTCAGTATGTTTGTTTTATTGAATATATTCACTGGGACATTTTATATTCCATGTTTCTAGACAGCATAGAACAGCAAGAGCTTTGGTCATGAGTGGGGCATTTGTGCAATCCATGGCAGATAAAAGACAGAACCCTTAAGAAATCAGAACAAATGGTGCAACACAATCACTGGCTGTGTTCTAACACCCAGCAGTGATGGCAGTGGCAAAGAGAAAGCTCATGCTGCTCTGTCATAACCAGGGACATCATTTTAGGTCAAGGGTGAGGCAGAGGGAGCAAGACAATATTATTCCCATTGCAGGAGTGAGCCAGGAGTTTTCAGCAGTCATGAGTATTAACCTGACACCTCTCAGCTGTTCTTAAAACATTTCTTTAAGCATGTCAGAATTTCAATTGCTAGGAAAGGTGAGGAAAGGGAAAAGATTGGTGCTTTTGTCCTCCTCCAAATCCCTATACCTCATGTTTTCCCAGCAGCACAAACAGGAAAATGACTCTCATTTATTTTTCTTGGTTAAAGGTAATATCACCTCCTCTCCTGGGCTTAATGAACATGGGAGCCAGGACCAGAAGCCTTCATGTTTTGGTAGTTCCTATGACCCTACACTGTTCCCAATTACACTGCATCCTTTGGGGTTGATACCTGTGCCACTGATGTAGATCATGGATAGATAGGTCAGAATTCTTCTTCCCACTGGGAACTTCTTCCCCAGCAAACAACCAACATGTGAAAAATGCTCTATGAGCAGCACCTATATGTAGGATGAGATGTTGACTTTCTCCACAGGATGGAAATACACCCTGAGGAGTTGTGGCACAGGGACACGAGGGGTCTGCCAGGTTCAGTCGCAGCTGGGATTGAAGGGAAGAGCACTGCCAGGCATCTGAAAAGATTCTGTACCTGCACAGACTGAGCTCTTTCTGCCCAAATTTTGTAAAATTTTACACTGCAAACATGGCCTAGACCATGGTCAGCTGCCCCAACATCAGAGTCTGTAACAACAGCTCAAACTTAAAGAAATACTGAGCTGGAAGTGAACCTGTCATTAATAATGAATTAGATGGATGTTCCATTTCTGCAGAAGCAGTGAGGCAGCACATTTAGAAAGATCACTTTTGTTCTGCAGGAGCTGGAAGCTGCCAACAACTAACCTGTTGCTCAATGTCTCCCAGCAAACTACTGGCACCCAGGCGGAAGAGCTCTGGTGTCAGCCACTCCACTCCCAGCTCCTCCTTCACCAGCATTAGCCAGGTAATTGCTTCTTTGGCTGTCCTAATGCCCCCTGCAGGTTTAAATCCAACCTTTAGAAAGAGAGAGACAGAAAAAAAAAAACCAACAACAACATCAAAAAAAGAAATGCAATCCACATTTTTCATCCATCAGCAACCCTAGAAGAGCAATCAATGTTTGTACAGCTGCAGCCTCCAAGTCCCTGTGAGGTAACAGGACCTGGTAAGGACCTGGCTGCAAAGAGGACAAGGTCTGGACTAGCACTGGGATCCATCAAGCCTCAGCCATTAGACAAAGATAACATTTTCATCCTGAGGGAGCAATACTTTTGACCCCTGTGCACTTTCTCAGGAGTTTGGCTTGAGGTCCAATGGGAATACTTTGCCTCAAGTACAACGGATTTAGGCAGGACTAAATCTGCATATAATCACATAGTGCCCATGTCATCATCATCTACTGCCAATCTAAATCCAAATACAGAGCAAGAAGTATGCAACAATAACGTAACAGTAAAGCATGTGAGGTGGCTGAGTCTTGGACAGCAGTGAGAACTGGCTGTATTTTATAAAAGCCTTGTGCAGTACAGTTACACATGGTTCGGCTGTGCATTCAAACCTATCAGAGGTTTAATTTTCACTAAAATCTTCCAAATGGGAATTAAATTATGTCTGTCTTTATCAAAAAATAGAAAGGTCTGTGCTTCACAGGAACTGCAAAACTTCTGTCCCCCACCACAGGCTGGACATGCTTCCAGTCCCTCGGTGTCATATCTGAACTGCCACATCTGCAAAGGCACAAACACCAAGTAAAACTTATCTTTGAGGTAAAGCATGTCTTGAATACCATGATGGACCTGCTGTGCACTTGGCATACACCCCTAATGCCAGTCCTTTGGTTATGTGCCATTTAAACACATCTCGTCCTGAGACAGAGCTTGTGACACTCAGCTGGCAAATCCCTCATCAAAAATGCCAAAATGTTGGCCTGTAGCAGCTATAAACTCTTGAAAAGCAGGGAGAATCAGAAAAAATTCTTCCTGCATAAAAGAAAGTAAATCTGAACAACATGTAGCACACAGTGATTCTTCCTGTGTTTCCTTCTGCCATCAACCTTTACATTCTGCAAAAATTATCATTTTGTTTTGGTATGTAAACTCCCTAAACCTCAGTGCACTGAGGATTTCTTTGTGCCTTATGGATATAACAGTGGAATCAGAAAGTATCTGTTTTTAAATGTGTTCGGTAATCTTTTTATACAGTGATTTCAGGACCAACAAACACAGAATAAATCCTTCTCTCATGCTGGAGCATTTGTGATAATGGCATATTTCCAATAAGATTAAAAGGAACAAAAGCAGGAAAAGCTTGATAAATCCAAACCACGAAGACTGTGTTTTTGTGGATGGACAAAGAGATGTGTGAGTGCATGCATACATCTGTTAATGTTAGATTTCCAAAAAGAATTTAAAGCCCAGCAACTGGAAAAGCATCTTCTAGATAAAAAACAAAAACAGTTGGAATGTGTTTTCCCTCAGGAAGAGAAATCCTAATGAAATTTGAATTTAGATCTCTTCCTAGAAATATCTGTGGCAAAAACAAGTGAAACAGAGTTAATAAGAGAATTAAGACCATCATTCAGAATTCCTTCCCCTTTTAGCAGATTCTGAAAGCTCTTTTCTTTGCAAAAAAAGCTGACAAAGACAAGCCTGTCCTCTCCTCCATCTACCAGCTTTCCAAATAGCACATCTGACTGCCATAAAAAGGTAAAAAGGAAGGGGGGTTGGAATTTAATTCAAGAGCAGTACAAAGTCCAGCTACCACTTTCCTGCTGTTTCACAGCATTTCATTATTTTGCTTAATAAGTTCATCTCCTCAAGAATTTTCTCTTCACCTTACATTATTAAAAGTAATAAGTTTTTCTGGATTGGGGGTTTTCCCAACAGAAAAACCAATTTATGTATGTCCTTCAATAATGACAGGAAAAGATTATTTCCCATTATATTGCACACTTTTCATATCACCACCACAGCTTATCAGTCAATAAATGTTACTCTGCAACTTGTTCCTTTCCTTTAAGAAGTTTAATTTCTGTATTAACCTGTTTTTCCCAGGCAACGCCTTGCTAGAAAGCATCCCTACAGCAGCAAAATTAGTTGGTTAAAGAAACCATTTAGAAACTTCTTGTCACTGATAATATTGTCTTGGGGTTCATAAAAGTACATAAAGTCGGTTTACATCTAATTCACTGACACACACATGCATACGGACACGAGCACTCACTCTGCACAACACATTTCATACCATGAATGCCTCCTTTGCAAGCAAAAGGTGAATTCAACATTTTTATCCAATTATGGGGACAAAGCTGTGCTAATGCAGCAGGGACTTGCGGCACACAGTTGTGGTGCCCAGGAGACCTGCTGGCCCCAGGGATCTGCCTCACACCAGGGCACTGATGGTGCTCCCACAGAAACAACTATTGGAGCTGCTCAAATTGTTGTGTGGCAGAGAGAGAGGCAGGAGGGGACAGGAGGAGTGGGGACAGCCCAGGGATCCATGCTGGCCTCATCTAGATGTCTCCAGAGAGTGGATGAACACAGCTCTAAGCTGGTGTCACAGGTTCCTCAAGCTCCCACAGCCCCTGAAGCCATCTCAGCCACCATCCCACAGCTCATCCCATGTCCTGACACTGTCCCTTGCAGGGCCCCCTGCAGAAGGGACAGCAGGAGAAGCTGGAGAGGAGGGAAGAGCAGCCAGAAATGGGGAGAGGCTCTTAGCTGGAGATGTGGCTCCTGCCCTGGTGCTGAAGGTGAGGACAAAGCCCACTGCTGAACACCAGCACCAGATCCAACTGGAAGCCCCACCTGCCCATCGAAAAAGGAAGTGAGAGGTGGCTTAAGCCCTCCTGGGAATCTCCTCCTTTCTCAATGTTTCAGCAAAAGGATGAATGCACAGACAGTTTATCACTGGCTTTGCTGCACATTCCCCTTTTCTGCACTGACCTCACTCGATAGCGACCTGATCACTAAACATTAAGTACCAGGACACAATGTTCTTCCAACCCTTGTCCCCTCTCTCCTTCCTTCCATCCCAGGCAACAGGATACAACTGGATCTGCCTCCTTGTCCCCTTGGAAAGCCTCTCTGACAAGGGAGGAAAGAGCAAAATGTATCCCTTGGGTCACCAGAACAAAGTCAGAAAATAGAGTTGTGTACACTGGACAGACTCGATGGCTCTACACTTGTATAGGGAAAACCTCATCTCTGCTGAGGTTTATGGGAGCATGTCAGCCACTGTCAGCCCTGTTATTGATGGTCATGGCCACTTAAATGGTGAATCAAAATCCAAATCCAGATGCAGCAGGGAACACTTTGATTGAATGAGCTTTTACGGAATGAAGTGACAGTTCTTCAAGGGAGAAGAGACAAAAGTAAAAAAAAATATATTAGCAAATCAATCATATTACACTCTTATTTCTTTCTGAGTGAGCCTGTTTGGTTAACTTCTACAAAGGGAAAGAGAACTACCTTATAGCCAGTTTTCCAGTAGTAGTCCCTGATGGCTCGCATCATGACTATGCCAACGGGAAAGGTCGCATTTTCCACCTCCTTTCCTGTAGATGTCTTTATAAAATCTGAACCTGAAAGGAAGCAAAATATTTTACAGAAGATTTAGAACAGGAGTTCCTCTGCACATACAGGTTCACAGCCTCAAAGATGCCCTCCTGCTTCACAGCAATTCTGAAGCATTCCTTTGCACGCATGTCCCTGTGGTATACATAAATCAACATTTTAGTATTTCCACAAGGATCTTTTGGAATAGAAATTATTTTCATCAGGTTTTTTTAATTTAACTTTGCATCTACTTGGTCTCACATCTGACAGTCTGCTATTGTATCTCCTGCAGGTGTTTTTAGGAAAAGGGAAAGATATTTCATATCTGTTTACTAAACCAGCTGTGCAATACTGTAAACCAAGGGAAAACTCCCCTTTTATGCATTTTTGCAATTGTAACATTGCAAGTTACTATACTTAAATCCACAGTCTGATTTAATGCAGTAACAAGGTCAAAACATCTGTGCTCTTTAAAGAACAAGAGTTGGCTTTTTTTTTTCCCATTTTCTCACTAGTGAATAACATTCTCCACTGCCTGTCTTAATACTTGTGTAACATCCTTGTGTATTCTTGCTGTTCTGCCTTGGCTTGAAAGAAATCCTGAAGCACAGTGTAACAAAAAGTTAAGAAACTAACAAAAAAACAATGTGCCTTGCAGTGCATGATCCAGCACTGACAGAACACAATGACAAAACTTCTTTAATTTCATTAGGACGCACTTCACCCCTAGGAACCTACTTCTTAGAAAAGGCGTACTGTGGGATCATTAATTATCAAAAGTAATTGGGAGAAGAAGAGGGATAATTCAAACATCATGTAGTAGTGCATCATCCACTTAAGTCAATTGGAACTGCATCTGCTTCCACTTCAAATTTGGCTTGGGGTCCATTTTGTCTCTTATGTGAATGATGATGCCTCTACAACATCCCCTGGAGTAGGGAAGGGAAGTTTCAGCGCTGGCTCCAAGTAAGGAGCTGCCTTGACTGCATTCTGTGAGCTGCAGCACCCTCCAGAGAGTGCTTTCCTTCCTTCCTTGATGGCACAGCTGAGGGGCACACAGCTGGGGCTCAGCCTGATGGCAAGGGAGCAAAAGCCAGGCACGTTTCTGTGGCTTCTAAACACAATGAGATGGTGGCACCAACTTTGGTGTTTCTAAGCCAGGCATGTTTCTGTGGCTTCTAAACACAGTCAGATGGTGGCACCAACTTTGGGTTTTATAAGACCACAGTTTTCTCTGTAGGCTTCTTAACTAGGCACCATGTCAGCCCAGAGGTGATTCAATTGCACCCTCCTATGACAGCTTCCATTCTGGAGAGAAACAGCTATTTGCAAGAAAGATTCCAACTCCACAGAAAGTGCAAAAGAGGCAATTAACAGTTGATAGAGCTTTGCAAAGGACGGAGCACACAGGAGAGACAATCGAGTTGCACATTTCAGAGCTGCTCCCTTCCAGGGAGACACTACGGACATCTGATAGTCATATTAAAACAAGGAGCAGTGGAAGTGAAACTTCAACATCACCAAATTATATTTTTTAATTTCCCTTTCGAAATGTAGCACTTAAAGTCCTTCAGTGCGATACTTCTCATTTTTTTCTGCTATAAGGTAAGTCAAAGCTTTTATAAGTCTTATAATTACAAGTCTCTATGGTACAGTTTCATTAAAAACTTTCATTAAACAACAGCTGCCCTTGTATATGGTCTTCTAATCAATTTGGTCAAACAGAATGACTTCTAATCAGCTGTTGATAAAAATAGAAGATGAAATTTTAATTCTAATAGATTAACCACAAACTCAAGATAGTCTTCAAAATCCATCTAGTTCTATTCTCCAGTGGATTTAACGACTATTCAGCAACTCATTACTAAATAGAACAAGATGAACATTTTCCAGTTCATTAAAGAAATGTACTATGTATTTTTGCATTGTCCTCATGATTCGTTACAGGGAGTCTTAATTACAAGATAATGGATAATGGTTATTAAATGCAGACTCCAGTAATGAAGCTCTATTCATTTGTGAGCCTCAGAGACTGCAAAGAGGGGAAAATAAAATTACTAGCTTCAAAAGATTAACGGATCAAATTATTATTCAATTTTGAAAATCTCATTCAGACTTCACAGAAACAAGAAGAGATTAAAAACTAGTATTAGTACAAAAGTTGTGCATTTATATATTTATTTTTAAATAATATCTTAAGGCTATTACGAGAATAATCAGCTTTAGATGTGATTATTAGACAAACATACAGCCAATTTAGTAGCATCCTCTAACAATGAAAACAATACATTTTTATTTCCAGAACAAATTCTTGTCATGACACAAGAGCTTGCTAACAGGACTGCAGGCAGTCTCTTGCAGGAGACAAGAGGACCCACACTGGCACAAACAGCCACGATGGAAGGTGCTATTAATGTTTGAATTTCAGCAATGAAAAGGGGGATCTAAAAATCAAGTGCTGCCATAAAAGGCACCTCATTAAGCAAATTTTATGCCAACCTTGTGATAATAAGGGAGTTTCACCCAGTCTATTTCTTATTCAAGTTTCCAAAAAACAAGTTTAAGGAATTAAGTTCAGAAGGGGCTTCGCCTGGAAATGTAGATGATGATTTAAAAAACTGAGTTTTATCACCCATCTTCTCATCTTCCTGTGAATGAATACACTCAAAAAATCAAGGCTAAGGCTAAAATACACACTGAATGGCTTTTCCCTCCCTTAGAGTAGATGACATGATTCAGTGAAGCATTAAATCCAAGATTTTACAAAATCAGTTATCCAGGGTAGCTTCCTAGGCCCAGTGAGCCTGGAAAAGACCACACTTCCTACTTTTATTTTCCAATGTGAAGCAACAACAGCACATTTCCTTTCAAGGCAGCAACTCATGTGAGACTCACTGAACCAAGGAGATGGGATGAGCTCAGCTGGTTAGAACAGCCCAAGGTTGTGGGCTCAACACAAACAGGCCATTTACTGCAGAGGATTTCCATTATATTTTTTCTGTTCTAGATACACAGCCTCATTTATGAATGCTGTGGTCTCCCAGAAGGTCAGAAGAGCTTCCAGAACTGGTCTGCCCTATGGTGATCCTGTACACCTACAGAGAGTTCCAGTCCATATAACATTGAAGCAGACAATGAGAAGTGGAGAATCTTGTTTGGATGACAGCATCCAGGAAACACACTCTGATTCCATAATTAAGCAATAAGGAATAATAAGCAGTAGAGCAATCGTGGAGTCATCACAACCTTTTGGTTGTGAAGTGTTTCAAATGCCCTTGGGGAATGATTATCTCCTGATACCTACAGACTCTGTGTTGCTGCCTTAGTCTTAATAAAGAACAAAGATGTGGCTGGCAGTTTTAAACAATAGTTTAGAGAGAGATGCTTGCAGAGGGACAATTACCCTGTGCTACTTTGTAAGTACTTGCAACGAGCACAAATATATCTTCATTGCTGCAACTGAGATACAACAACATGCAGTGATACAGGGAGAACACATATCCTTCCAAGACTTCCAGGACTTTTGGCAAAAAGTGGCATTCTGCTCAGAGGACCTGCAAACCCACCTGCTGTTTCTGCTGACAAGGCAGCAGTGACAAAATAGCGCTGTATCAAACGTGCAGGAAGTCCCATTAGCAAGTCATCTTTCTATTTTATGAGCACCCAAACCAAGGGTCTTCAGATTCACACACAATTAGCCATATGAGGGGTGACCAGGTTAACAACCCTCTGAAAATAAGAGGCAGGACAAGATATAAAAGGCTAATGTAACAGCTAATTCTTGTCAGAGGAGTCATCCTTAATTGTCTCACTTACATGTCCTCATCCTTAATTGTCCCACTTACAGGTCCTTATCCTGCCCCAGCAGCCAGATAACATACATCGCCCGTTAGCTTAACTTTGCCATCCAGAAGAAGAGAATGCAATTCACTTTAGCAGTAGCTCACCAGGCAGCTTTAGCTCCATGACATGAGGCTACACTGCCATACACTTGGTGAGGTGCCTGCATGTGTTTTCACATGCCTCTGTCTCAGCTACCACTGAAAAATACTGGTTTATAACTTGGTTTGTTGAGAGCTGCCCATTTTTTACAACTCTTCAAAAAAGTGCCTGCACAGAGAGGAAGAATAAAGTAAAAATCCCATCATAGGGCTCCATGCTTAATGTCTGTTTACAAGTAGAACAACCTTCTGCAAACCCATCCTACCATCCCAGCTTGGTTTCCAAGACTCAGAATAGATGCTCCCTTTCTTGAACAGCACCTCCAGCAACAGGGGTTCTGCAGGACCCTTAGGAACACTTACACATGCACACAAAGGACAAATTATCAAGTCCATACATACGCAAAATTCCCTGTAGGTGATATCTGAAAGAATTCAGCATTGTTGAATTATGCACAGCTTGCTAATGCACTGTTGCAGCGTCTACCACAGGCCTCCACAGAATACTATTACTTAATTAGTATTAGTTTCTTGTGTGTTCATTTAAAATGTTTCTTTAGAAGGTTCAGCAGGAAGAGCCACATAACCTTCTCTTGCTCGGCTACATAGCACAGGCACTTGCTATTTTTAAAGCATTCCTTCCAGTCCAATCCCTACGTGGCATGGAGAAAGAGGAGATAAATAATTGACATATGTTGGAACCCTGGGCACTGAGAATTTTAGACTTTCTGTGCTAACAGGCACTGACCCCCAAGCAAACACTGCATTTGACCTGAGGCCTTGGAACAGGCTTCCAAAATTGAGTGATGGCACTGGGATTATGAGTGTGTAGTTTGAATAGAAGTGTGTGATATCACAGGGCGGAAAACTTAGAGTTTAAGGTTTTAGAATATAGTAATATAGATAAAACAAGATGGAGGTTTTAGGGCAGAGGGTGAGTCCTTTTTCACCTTCTTCTTCATGGGTCTGGGTGGTGTTTTGTAACTGCGTAGAAAAGTCTGCATTGCGGGCCATGGGTGGTTGGTTATTGGGTTAAAAGTAAAAAAAAATTCTTAATTTCTTAATAATTTCTTTAATGTCTTAAAAATCATTTCTTAATTGGACAGTTTATCCTTAAAAGGCCTTGTAGAGAGAGAGATGGGGGCCATTTTTTGTTTGTTAGCGGGAAGTGCTGTAGAACTCTCAGCTTGTGAGACTGTAATATAGATAAGAATTAATAAACATCTGAGTCCAAACAAGAAATACCACCTCGAGCATTTAATCCCAGCTCTGTCAAAAAGAAGATAAAATGCAACAGACATGTGCTCTGGGTCCAAAGACCACAGCTGGAATCCCTGTCACTGGTGGCACCTGGCTTGGAGCCCCACTGAGCCCAGAAGGAATCATGCTCCCATCACCTCCCCACATTGCTGTGCAGCAGCAGTGCTGGGAGAGGCCAGGCTGCAGAAGTTCAGGGAATTATGTGCTGCTGGAACTGCCACTCCTCTTCCTCTCCAAGGAGGAAGCAGCAGGAGTGGCTTGTTGTGGGACAACATGGAAGTTTAAGGAATTCCTGCACTGTTACCTGCTTGTTAAATCTCATATTTCTTGAACAGGATCCCATTTTTCTCCTTTAAAAGGGTGTACCACATAGTGCACTTTGGGGCGCTACACTGTATGACCTACATTACCCTTATTTATTTTTGCAGATGGCACTACTGGAACTGCTGAAGCAGTTTGCCTAATGACACGTGGCAAGCCAAAGGCAGAAAGAAGAAATAAATCAAGGCATTCCAACACCTAATCCTAACCTTACCATCACTGGAAAAAACCAGACCTTTCTCTCAGCTTATCTACTTGCAGTGCTGATTTCCTCCACAACCATTCTGTGGGCTACTTTTTGCCACACTCCTGATTTTTGGGCAAGATTCAAAATGCAAGAGGCATCAGTAGGAAGCTCCTTCTAGCACAGCTTAAGAGTGCAGCACAGTGCACGCAGGGCAGGAGGCAGTGCTGGGGTACAGCTCCAGCCCCAGATTTCCAAATCCATGGCCTCCTCCAGCAATTACTGATGAAGAAACATTAAGCTTGGCCTCTCCTTTTGGACTGAATGCAGGCACTCTCAGCACTGAGCCACGGGCTCTGGCTAGGATGGGTGAAAAACCAAAATGCTGTGGGAGAAACTGGACTTGATTTGAAAACCTCCCCCTTTAAGCTTCCTTTACAAACCCCGAAATGCATTGCATCACTTCCTTGTTCCCAATTAAATTAAGCTAAACAAGGATGAGCTAGCTTAAACTGTGATATAATTAAAACAGCACTAGTCTAGGTCAGGCTTTTTTCCTCTTGGTATTCTTGGTTTTGGATCAATACATCTCAGCCTCTCAAAATGTTGTGCTGGACATGACATATTACAGACTGAGGTTAAAACCCTGATATATCTACCAGTAATAGCAATTGCAGTTGGAAGAAAATAATAAATATGCATGATGGCTTAGAACCACAGCAATGGCATATTGCATTCCATGCTTTAGCAACTACATTTAGCTTTGTACTTTTTAACATTGATAACAACTTTGAAACAAATATGTTAACATTAAAGCTCAGGTACACTTAGGTATTGTCTATTAGCTTGTAACAAAATTACTCAAATTGAAGAAATAGCTGTTTAAAATCAAATTGGAAATACTGTACACTGAATAAAGCAAGCAGAAAATCAGTCTACTTTATCAAGAAGGTGCTATGAATTTTAAAGATTTTAAAAAATCCACCATCCATAATACAGCCAAAATCATGACACTTCAATGTCATTTTGAGTGTTTTTCAACACTTGATGTTAAAAGCAGTTTAAGATTCTGTTCCTACGCTAACCCAGAGAAAGGCAGATTAATTTTTGAGATTTAAAAGTCTGTGCCTTAGTGCCACAGTCAGAATCCATCCAGCATCCAGCCTCTTTGTCATGCAGAGGACAAACAGCAGCATCAGCCCCTCTTCCACACTGTCCCCTACAATCAAAGGCAGCTGGCACAGCTCGAGGCTTCAGGGGGATTTCCAGGATCAAAGGTATTTCCTGGAGCAATTGGAAGGGTCAAAGTTTTGGCTTCTGGCTTTGCCTGAAAACCAAAAAATATAAGGTGCCAGATGTCACCAGACTCATCTGTTTGTTTCCACCTGGCTTTTACAAATCAGGTAGAACAGATTTCTCAAGGGCTTGCATAGAGGGATGAAAATTCCACTTTGGTGGTTACCAGGAAAATGTGAGGCACTTTCAGCTTATTTTTTTAGGACACTCAAACATCTTCAACACCAACAAGCTGCAAACATATAGATTTCACATGGACTTTCTGCATTCTCCTGATGCAACAAATATCCAAAGGGTAACACCTTGGATGGCCTTACCTATACATGTAAGGTACCACAATGCTTGCTTTTAAAGGGCATCAATCTTAAAGCTCCTACTTTTCAAGAAATTTTCCCCCTCAGAGTGTTTTTCTTCCACCACCTTGATAATTTGGCAAAACTGCAAAAGTCCATGTGTTTAGGCTGCAGTATAGGTGAGAACTTCCAGGTACAGACAGATGTTTTCACTACTGTCAGTAGGGTTGTTTTGCAATGATTCCAACTCTTCAGGCAGCCTGAATACCAAAAGACCTGCCAGCTCCCTTCAATGAAAAAAGCAACCCAAACCCCTGACTGTGCAGCCACACTCCAAGCAGGAGGCACCTCTCTGCTGGTGGTCAGGGAAAGACACTCCTGTTTTTGTAAGAAATCCTTTTTTCCTCCCATTGCATTATTAACAATGCTCACATGGCAAAACTAACAATTTGATTTCAAAGGGATGTTTTATGAAGGTGTGTTGCTTGATAAATTCAGTCAGACTTTTCTGGCATAACATCTACTGAGCACTACTTCAACTAAGGAAATAAAAAAGACCAGTAAGCACCATCACAAATAGGGAGTAACTCATAAAAGAGTTTAATTTAATATGCCAGGGGATTGTTTCTCCATCTCCCTTTGTCAACAGCCTGTGTGCTGACCTTACCACAGACTGCAATAATGGTGAGCATCTCAAACCAAAAGCACCAATGATCTGATTAAACAACTGCATGGGTTTGGGTTTAAAAAAAATTATTGAAACAGATAGAGAAATGCTGATTTCACCAGTCCACTGGACAAAAAATATCATCACAAACATGATATTCCAGTCTTCAAACGTACATCTTACAGATAGGTTTTACATTTTTAAAAACTTACACTAAATATACATTATCATTTTGAACTTTGGCATTCCACTCTTTTCTACTGAAATACTGTGAACCAAAGAAATGGAATATGAAACTCTCTTTGTGCTAGATGTGTATATATATATATCCTCACAGGTATTTAGTGGCAAGTTATTAAATGTCACTATTCATCGAGACAGCACATTTTCTATCTTTCTTACAGGATTAAAAAAACAACAACAACAAAACAAAACAACAACAAAAAAACCCCCATCTATGTAATATTTGCAGGATTATTTCAGAGCCTCACTCTGGTATCAATGATTTCTTCACTGAGATGTTCAGGACCAGAGGTGGTCAAGCAGAACATCCCCCATGTTTTGCTGAAGCACCAGGAGCACGCCCACCCTCCCTGCACTTTTCTTCCTGGCCCAAACAGCAGAAAAAGCCAGCAGGAATTCCATGTTCAGCATTTCCCAACACCAAATCACACGAAAAGGTGTCTGATAAGTATTTACACTGGAAGTTGCTGTTCTGGGGTGAAGTACAGCGATGTTACATATCCCTTATCTATGAACTAAGCACTGTATTCACCTCCATGGAGGGCTTTAAGGCCCCCAGACATTAGCCCGAAGTAAAACCACATTGTCTCCATTTAATTACCTCTCTTTTCATACTTTCTGAGATCCAAATGACTGAGTTAAACAAAATGGTTACTAGTAACAGGAGACCATTGATAACCAGCAAGCTGAGGTGCGTGTACGTGCACAGAGTTCAAAAGGAAATGATGCTGCTGCATGCTGTTTACTTCTCCAGCATGAATTTATAAAGTGAATTAGCAAGAATTAAAAGGATTAAAGTCCCAGGAACCGATGAAGTCAAAGAGAAATAGAAAATGGATTCACTCCTAAAAAGATAAAATTATTTAACAACTTATTAAAACAGTTCATCACTGTAATTAAAATCCAAGAGCCTAGAAAAAAGTGTCAAAGAAAGGTAATTATTTATGAGGAGACTTTAAAAAGCCATTCACAGTGAATTTGGGAGAGAATCAACCTGAAAGAGTTGGTGGTAAAAAGAAATCGTTTGTTTATTCATAAAACTTATTTTGGTGTAGTCTACCACTAAGAATCCCTAACATCTGCTCAATGGCAGCTGTAAGTAACATTAGGAACACTCAGCCAATTTATATCTTTCCTTTTTATTAAAAAGTAAACAGGTCTTTTTAAATTATTCACTAGTAAATTAACATAAAAATCAGTGCTGTAGCTAACCACATTTTGTGGAAAGGCATCTGCAAGCTATGCAGGATCGTGATGATCTCAATCTTTCTACATTTCACTGACTGCTTTACTCTTTATGTGATGTCCCACCTAATTTAGCAAATGAAAACCTAGAAAACTTACAAGCCATACAGGAGTCACTGCCATGAATAATACAAAATACATCACTGATACCTCAAACACCATATTAGTTTTCCCCCTCTGACTTTAACTGACTCTGTTCTTATCATTCTTTTTCCTTCCACTGTATAAAAATTCCCCTCAAATAATCTCAGATCTCTTCTGCTTCTTTCATGAACAAGATATTCATTAGATAGGAAGAAGCAACAAAATACAGTGATGTTACTAATTAATAATTATTTGTTCTCATCTGCAGCACTTTTATACTTAGATGGCAAAGTGCTCTGCATATTCCCGTGTTTCATTGCAAAACTGTGTTCTTAAGACAGTAAAAAAGGCATAGGAACACTTCAAACCTAAAAGCTTCTCTTTACCTCTCACTACCTTTTTTTAGTTTTTTTACTCAATCTCTTCAGCATTTTAGAAGGAAAATATAGTAGTTTCTTCTTGAGTTCTCTCCCAGCTTCAGTTCTTACTTCATAATACAAGCAAGTGCCTGCAAATGAACTCACCAAGAAGTTGTTCAAGGGCACGGAGTAGCTCCACTTATTTTACTAGGATATTTTTGTTTTTCTTCTAGGGGAAAAACCAGCATTTCTACTTAGTTTAAAGCTGAGCAGTAATTCCAGCCCAGGCACTGGAAATGGTTACAATGGCACAGGGTCCACCCAGCTGAAGTTCCTGCAGGATTCTGCCTTGAAGCTGCAACCGGCGACCAAAACAAGCTGCTGAGAATCTGGATTTGCTGAGATCCAGAGCAGCTGCAAACACAGAGCCTGCTTACAACATAAACCTAACTAGACAGCCATCAACAGCATCTGTGTGGTGTCAGGGTAGCAGGGAACCAGCTGAAAAATGCCACCCCTTCCTCTTCATCCTGCTCTATCATCCTCCACCAAGCTGCTTCCACAGCCTGGGGTCAGCTCTGCTCCAAAGCTCCATTTATGAGTTAGGCTTTGTGCTTCCTTTGAGTTCTCCACAGATTCACCTTCCAGGACTAGTGGGAAGGAGGCTTTTGGAGATATACGCCTCACAATTTTGTATTCCATAATTTAAGTTCAGTGTGAATCCATGGAATATGGAACATCATCCCTTGATTCCTTTTTGGTCCATTAGAGATGAATTGGCAGATCTTTGTGACAAACTACAAGATTTCACTCCTGTGATGTTTGGGATGGGCTGGTAAATTGGACATTGGACTGGCAGCAACATGACTGCAAAGGTGATGCAAAGAACATGTTACACTCAAGGAGAGCTCCTGGTATCACCAAGGAGGAATCTTTCCTACATCTCCCTTAGATTTAAGAAGAACTCAACTTTAGAAATCAGCTGCAGCTGTACACTGCAGGGAAATCATTTCATAGCCCAAATGCTTGCAGGAAAGAAACATCAAAGGTACAAAAGACAATCAGATGTCAGACTTGCCATGAAGACTATGGCCTTTGCTGTCAATTTGGTCTTTGAAAAAATCCCTCAGAAGGAGAACTACTACAGACACTTCTAGGAAAGCTATTGTCTTTAGTAACTATAAAGTACAGGCAGAAATCTTAAATTGTTTTATCTTAGAGATGCTGAATTTTAAAACTAGAATTTCTGAAAAAGAATTAAAAAAAAAAAACCTGAACAACAAATCAGGAACATTTCCCAGAGGATGAAATTCCAAAGAAAGGAATATCTTCTACTCTTTCCAAGATCCCCCCAACACAATCTGAGCTGTAACACCAAGAACCAGAGGAACACAGAAAGGCTGGGAGACAGACTCCAAATAACTCATGTACCTGCCAAGGAAATTCAAGTTCCTTGTGTAACTCATCAAAACCACTGCAAGCAACCACAGGGGCAAGCTAGAAGAGTTTCTTTCCAAAGACCATTGAAATGAGCATATGCTATGATAAATGCATTTGCATTTGACCAGTCCTGTGCAGCTCAGTGAGGAATGTGTTAGTGCAACCCAGCAGCCAGCTTGGCTATTCAGTATTTCTCTGCACTTCATGATGTACCTCTTCAAAATGCAGAATCAGCACCATTAGGACGTGATTTAAAAATTTCATGGATGTCTTTATATCAATATCAGTGTGTTCTAACATTCAGGTAAGGAAAAGAATCCATGCTCTCCTCACTCATGGGAAACTTCTTGGTTTTTGTCCTGGTTTCATGGTTCAACTGTTATTTCACTACTTATGTTTGTGCTCATCTTCTGTTACGCCTCTTTGTTCTTCCCTGTGCCCTTATGATTAAAAAGTATATTCGAGTGAGCATCCATAGATTTTTGAAATAGCCTAATGATGTTCAAGATCACATATTCCTGATGGATTTTTCCACTCAACACATTTCCTTTCAGAACTCTAAATCCACATTGCTGGTGCCATGAGCATATGTCTTCCAATTAGACAGGCACAGCCACTAGGCCTTGATGCCTTAAAAAGCAACAAAAAATAAATAAAATAGATTTAAAAAATCCAGGACCTACAACCCTAAAATCATGCTTAGTTTATTTCCACATCTATATTAAGTTTGTGTTAAGTAAGTAGATTTTCTAACCAGTGCTCCTACTTGCAACCTCTTAAAAGATACTTTATTATTTCTTCAGCCAATTTTATATAATTGATAGGTAAATTAAATTAAATATTTATTTATATTTTTCACTGGATTAGTAATATTTAACACCTGCTGCTGACAGAATAAAAAAATCCCAACCTGAAATATCAGAGAAATAAATAGTACCCAGTACATCTATTGATTTTACATAATATTTCCATGTTTTAAAATTGCATTCTCTCAAACCATTACCTTCAATACCTGAGCTTCACAGATGCAAAGTTTTTTTGCCAGGGAGCCCTGTTATTTTGCTGGCATGTTTGACTGGAACTATTCACTGTGCAACAATTTCTGAGTCTGAGGTGATATGAAACTTCAGAAGTTTTAATTCAAATTCTAACAAGTTATTTAACATAGAGACAAGGTTTCATTCATGGGGAAAATTAACCCAACAGGGGTGCTTTCTCACCTCTCTGCATCAGTTGTTATAAATTGAAAGTATACCGTTTAGATATTCCTTAATTAACATGTTTTGGAAAGATCTTGAATATCAGCAAAAGCAAACAGCTATTCAGGCACTGGGGATAATTTGCTAATAGAAGGTTGACCCCTCTCAACAGTGTGTTACTCTGTCAGTACCTGCCCACTCACTGCAGCCTATTTCAGAACCAGCTCCTAAGCACAAAGAATATAATAAAGAATAGACCCTTTCTTAAAGGTCAAGAAGCAGAAATCAGCACCCAAACCCTTCTCAGAGAGAAGGACAAGGTTGAGATTTTTAAGGAGCTGTCACACTCCTGCCCCTCTACAATTCCACTTTGCTCAGGGCAGGGAGAGCACCAAAGCAGGACAGAACAGGCAGAACTCTCCCGTTGGGAAGCACATTTTGGGCAGAACAGCTGCAGGAAGGGGACCTGCCTGCTGCTCCTGTCTGCTGCAGTGCACAGAGCATCAACTTGGAGCTCTGCTGGCTCCCACCACCACTGTCACCCCCAGGGTTGGTTCTACCAGGAAATCACAGCCAGCAGCTCCCACCAGAAAATGTCCAGACCTTCTCCTGCTCCATTTCCCAATTAGGACTGTGACCAAGAGCATTCCATCTTCAGGCCCAGGGACAAAAACTTCTACCTCCTAACAAGAGGAACACATTTCTGTTTATATCTTAATGTACTAAGCCTCACAAAGGTTCTATAAAATGTGCAAGTGTTAATTTTACACACAGAAAGCCAGAGAGGCAAGAAGAGTTATCAAAAGTGATGATATGCTGGAAGTCATTCTGCAACCTCAAACCCATCTTCTGGCTTTTGACTCAGTGTTGTTCTGGTGAGAGGTGCTTGGAAATAGCACTGCTTCTATTTGTAAGTGGAGATGGTGGAGGGAGAAAGTCAAGTGGTGCTGTGGGTAACACAAAATCAAACAAATGGGTACAGAGCTGACAATTTTTACATTGTTTTACACTGATATTTCTTCTTTGACTTCATTGAAGGGTATATATTCTTTTTTTTTTATTACAGGAGAGGACCACTAATAGAACAGACCTTCACAAAATTAGCAGAGTTGCCAGGCATCCTGCTCTGACAAATATGACTGGCCCCAAATAAAGATCTCCCCTCAGATATGGCTGTGTAGGCAGGCACACACTTCAGTAAGCACATAAATAAATGCATAACAAAATGTGCCATTGCATGCACGTCTGGGTTTTTAACAAACTGCAAACAAATGAGGCTTCACTGTATGCACTCTAACTCTGTTCTCACTTCACAGACTCTCTGTATCTTTATTTTTCCCCCAACATCTTTGTTTCTCTTCAGTGTTACTTCTGTCCTCTACTTACCCATGCAGGGTTCTGTTGCCTCAACTGGAAAGGCTTTTCATGAGAGCCTGCCCTAGCCTGTCTCAACCACTTTCCATTCCTTCACTTCTCATTCCCTACACACATATTACTGAGCTCCAGACAGATTTTTAAGTCTCATTTCACATTCCTTCAAGGTCTGCTTTATTCAAGCTCCACTTTTTTTTTCTTTTTTGTTCTTTTTTTTTTCTTTTTTTTTTTTTTTTTTTTGTCGCCAGTCTTTGTATGGCCTCTCATCAGCAATTCAGACCTGAGGATATTGTGATTGCATTGTTGGAACTTTTCAGCTTCAAGCTTATCTATCACACCTACATTATTTCTAGTGATTAGCTGCAGTATCACTATTAAGCTTGTAGGCAATTACCTCATTTAAGGGAGCATCCTTATAGTGAACATGCTGTTATCTGCATTTTCATACTGCTGGCTTTCTTCATTTCTCCCCATCCTGTACCAGAACAAATGAAGTCACTTGTTCCTGTTCCAACCTCTTTTAGGCTGATTGTATTTAAAGATACTCCATCTTTTGATCTTACTCCTAATCCAATAACTTTGTTAGCCTATGATATCATTCAAAACTTTGAGACAGAAAACCAAATCTTAGTTTTCCACAGCACATTCTGAGCTTGTTCTCTGCACTAAACTTTCAGTGATGCTAACTAGAGCTCTGGAGGTGCAGAACAACCACAGACCATGCCGAATGCAGGATATCTGCTGCAGCAGACAGGGAAGTGACCAACTCCCAGTGTGATTCCACGGCAATAGTCACTGTCCTGATAAGCCCCTAACTGCAACCACCTCTACATTCAACATGGTGGCCAAGAAAGCCTCAGTCACCAGTCAGTGCTAAGGATCTCCCCATACACTCCCAAGAGTGAGGACTCCCTGACTTGCCCCCAGCCCCACACTGGACCTTCAGAGCAGAGCTGAACATCATCTGTCAGCCTGGGGAGCATTCAGAGACATCACATCCACAGAAAGGAGCTGCTTCTGGAAGAAGACGGGCACAGATTGCCCCTGGTTTCTGATGGATGTTTTACAGGTAGAGTGCACCCTTTACAGACACACACCATAAACTCAACACAGTTTGGTTGGATTTCAGACAAGTGAAACAAGACACAAAGTGAGGTTTTGTTTGTGTTTTGCCAAGCCTCCTCCCTTGCCTTGCCTTTCATTTGCAAATGCTCTGGGCTCTAATACCTGACAGACTTGGTATCAAATTAGAGCCGAAGTTGTAGACACATAATTAAACCAACACATAATACAACTCACATGCTACTGAGGGGGCACCCTTGATTTTTGGATTGAGCATGAGATTTAAACCCAGAAACTCACAACTGATCTTCGTTTGACTTTTGCTTTGTCTGTTACTATCTTTGTCTCATATTTCACAAGGCAAATGTAAGATTTACTCTGCTAATGTCAGTTATGTGCTTTCAAGATATAAAGTACTAAGCACCAAGTATTATTATTTATTCAGTAGTCTTGTTTCGTATGTTAGTTGCATTTGAGCAGAGCATGCCTTGCTTTTCAGTCAGTTTTGCTACCTTGATTTCCTTGGTCTCCCATTTTTCATCACTTGGCAGAAGTTTTGGTTCATAGTGGTCCACATCCATCAATAGGAAGTCAGCCCAGGCACTGAGATGACTGCTAGCATGTTTACAGCCACACCACACCACCCTGCTCAGAACAAATCTGTGCAAAAAGTGCTCAGAACAGCAACAGCTATTGACATCTTAGACTTTGTCTTCCCTAATACTAACCCCAGGATAAAAATCTTATTTAGAGCTGAGGTAAAAGATTTGTACAGCCAGGCATTATTTTGTGATGTTCCAAATCATCTCTCTCCTGTGAACTGCAACACAAAGCTTTTCCTCACTGCTTGGCTACGTTATTTCTATTCACTTTGGAATGAACAGCATCAAAGGATCTAAAACCATTTCTGCTCACACAATCAATGTGTTTTAATTTTCCCCTTCTAGACAACAGAAACCTTATTGCTTCAGCCACCTTCTGCTATTACTTGCAGGATTTTTTGTGCTAGAGACTTTAGAAGTTGGTTTGTTTTAGCACTAATTGCCTTCCTAAATTCAATGTTTACATTAGTCATTATCTCGACATATTGCTTATTTGACTAATTGTTTAATGACCTATGAAAAAAATTGTTTCAAACCAGTAGAGCTGCAGAAGAACATATATCACTATTTCCTGGTTTTTACACAGGTACTTCTTTAGATAAATATAAAGAAAACAAGTATCTTTCACATGCTACTGCTGTGCTCCCTCAGCTTCCCAAAGTGTGGTATAAAAGCAGTTCTCACAGTCAAAATGACAAATTGTTTGTCATTTTGTCTTGAAAAGATCAAGTTTTCACTTTCAAAGTACCTTTACTTAATCACTTCCTCCACCTCTTTCCTGGTCTGCATATCTTAATGATTATAAATTGTTACACAGTATAATAAAGACTTGTAATTAGATAATATGGTTTTCCAGAATAAAAATCTTATATATGAGCGAAATATGCAAGTAAGTCATGAACAGTTTTACTGAACTATTGCTTTCCCACTGCAAGTTCATCTTTCCCTTTCTTGGCTGTTTCTGATGTTTGTGTCAAGAAACAGAAGTTTAAAAATGACCCACCTCATACACTATGTACAAGAAAGCTTTCTTGAATGTTCTCAAGAAGAAATTGAGAAACTTCTTCTTGAAAATTCTCAATGAAGAAATATATAATAGTTACAACTAGCATGGGAGAGTCAGGCACCCATCTGTGTTCCTGGTGTCTTGTTTATTTCAAGATGCTACTTAGGCAGAGACTTGAGTGTCTCTTTTAGAAATGGACATGATTTACACAAGAATACACCAGACACTGAACACCACTAATTACTTTATTCTCTATCCCCAAAGCAGAGTAAAACTGCAGTCAGTTTTCCTGAGAAGCTCAGGCACTCAAACCACCACCAGGACTTGAAGAAGCACAAGAAATGGCAGTGGATGCTCTAAACCAATGACCCAAAATTCCTTGATTCAGTGCTAGGCATTTGTCTCCAAAAAAATCAGTGTGCTCCTTTGGCAGTGGGAGAGAGACTGCTGTGCAAAGCTCCCTGCCATCCTGTCCTCCTCAGCACTGCAGAGATCATTCTTGCCAGGTGAGTCACTGTCCTTAGAGGGATGTCAACCTCTTTCACTCAGAAATAGCTTCTTAAATATTCCATATTAAGAATTTATGGCATGTCAGTCAAGTTAGTAAAGGCATGGTTAAAGGAATTTAAGATAACTGTGTGTGCCTCCTCCCATCCTGATGTCTTTCCCCTTATGACTGTACTGGAGAAGGAAGCAAAAGTAGCCATGGAGAATTATTTCAGAGACAACAGGAGACAAGAGCCACCAGTTGACATAGAGGAAAATGATATATGGTTTATATTATATATAATATAAACTTATATTATATATACTAAAATATAGTATTATATTATATTTTTACACTAGTTTATATTATAATAATTAAATATATCTGGTACATATCTAATATATATAATATAATAATTATTATATTAATATTGTAAATCTCATATATTTAAATTATATATATATTATACCTCTGGTAGCTTTGTCCTTCAGGATTTTTGGTGAATGTGTGCATGTTCAGCAAGGCACTGCAAACATGTGTAAGCCCAGGATTTTGTGCTCCCCACATGATAGGCTGGCATCATGGACAGTGAAGTGAGAACAGTTTAAAGACTGCACATCCTCAGTTGCACTGGTAGAACTGCATTCAAAGCAAGGCAATCAAATTATTGAGGATGTAACCATGTTAAAAAAAACCCTAAAACACTGCCAACTTATCAAAAACCCCACAGCAAACTAGTTAACCCTTTTCTGGAATAATTTTCAACTGTAATTCTTTGAAAACTCAGCTTACAGCGACACATGAGAAGCACTTCTAACAGGACAGCTGAAGAAACTGCATCTGGCTGTAAAGGACAGGAGGAACTGGTCAGAGGCAGCAAAAACTTCTAAAGCAAATTTTCTAAAGCACTTCTAAATGCTTTTTTCAGTTGAATCCACTATACTGTGGATTCACTTTTCCACCAAAATTATACAAATAAAACAAAATTCAACTGGAATTCAAGGCTCTCAGCAGTTCTGACTAATTGGAATCTGAAAAATCTGGCCTTCAATGCAAGTATGTAGAGCACAAATAAATTCTTATTTTTATGCCTACTCACAAAGAAAAAGCAAAAGATTGAAATAAGGAAATTACTGGATATATTCAGATGGATAAGTATCTTGTAAAGTGAATAACTAGGCAAGGAAAATCATTAACAATAGAGCCATCTGCTGTATTTCAAAAAAACTACACCAGCAAAATTCTGAAAATGGTAAAATGCTTTACAAGCTGAATTCTTCACCACTGAGTGGCACAAAAAGTGATCATAATGATTAGTGCATCAGTTTAAATAAGAGGAAATGTGTATTTCTTACACCTCTTCTAATTAAAAGCAATATTTAGTGGCATAATACTGATCGTCTGTGTCTAATGATACTAATTGACATTGTAGCTGGGCTTGTTAGAAGTCTGAAATGCTCTCCATTCCATTTGAATCACAGAAGCACAGACTTGTGTATGGTAACAGTGAGGTCAGCAGCAAGCTGAATATTTATTTAAATACTGACAAGACACTTGATTATGTTTTTTCTTGCTTCAAAGTTAGAATTTCAAGTCTGAAGAAAAAAAAAAAGAAAAAAAATCAACACAAAAAATGAGGGGAAGTTTAAAAGATAGACTAACCCAAGTGGTTCTTAGTTATGTCTTTACACTTCTAGAAATAAACTTGAGGAGCCCTGTGGGAAAAGCAAGTGCCTGGAAGCCAATTCCCAATTTTGCACCTCCAACACAGCACTGAAACACAGAACTATAATCCTGGTTCAAATGGGAAAAGTTGTACCAGCACAGACCCAAAGCTGCAGAGGGAGAATATACTGCTGAAAATCTGGGATCAAATAGGTGCTAAGCTGTGCAAAAATGTAACACCTACAAAGTATGCAAAGCCCTGGAAACTCTGTCCTGCCCACTGGAAGGCTGGTTTCCTGAACTGCCCTCTCAGAGTGGGGGACAGAAGTGATCACAAACCAAAATGGAAGCTTTTGGCATGAATCTTCACAGGGAAGTTCCCCTTGCATTTAAAACAAGGTTGTGATCCATCTACCTACACCCTACCTGTAGGTCAGCACAACTCACTCCAGAAGTGTGTCTGCCCCAAACACCTTTATTAAATATTTTCATCAGATCAGATATTTGACAGCAAATTTTACTTGTTCCTACAACCCTTGCCATTCAGCATTTTCTTACTTAACATTTCATGCAGTTTTTTTGTAGGTTACACAAAACAAGTGACACTTCACTACTCCCCCTGCAGCTTCAGTAATCGCTACACAAGTTGTTTTTTTCCATGATCGACAAAATCAAACTTCCACAACTGGAATTTTTTAAGCCTCATAAATACTACAGCAGAGACATTCTTGGCTTAAAGGGAGAACCAAGTGCATTTACCTGCCATCATAGCTATCATACTGGCTTTGTAGACATTGTCAAGGGAGCCCAGTTCACCTGTGGCTAGGATGGTTTTCAAGTGAGCTTCTCCACAGGCGGCGCGGCACAGATGGATCTCCTCGTACAGAGCTGGGGACAAAGGCACGTCATCAAATGAAATGATCAAAGTTGCCTGAGAGATGTTTTCAAGTATGGCCATAATTTCCACTTCTGGATTAATTTCCAATCTTGTAATTAGTTGTAGCACTCAGGAACTTAAGTTTTGTAAGTTCAGTGAATTACATGACTGGAGGTAATTAACAGTGCTGTGCAGTTTCAGACTTTACTTAATACCTATTAATGTCTGTTCTCTCCAAACTGCAAATGTACTAAATACCCATCAGGAGTAAAAAATGCTATGATAGTAAAGATTGATCTTAAACCAGCTTTTCCAGCAATAAATAGGGTGTACATTGAATCACAACTCAGCTTTGTTTTCCTCTGCACCTGGCCAGTGAAACCCTTCCACCCTCCCTGGTAAAATTCAGCAGTGCTCTCACAAAAGTTTACACATAAGGAGACTAAAAGAGCTAGAAACAGATGAAGCATTGCTGTGGAGATATTTAAGATTGCCCCAGTGTGGGGAGAAAAGCAGCTCTTACAGTGCACAGTCACCATTTCTGGGTTCTGAATTTAAAAAAACTAAGATGCAAAATGAAGAAACAGGATGCTTTGCAAGAGGGGACTTTTGACAAACTATACTCAACCTTCAAACAAACAATCAAAAAGTTCTTTGACAGAAAGCTAAAATAGAGCTTTAAATAGGTCCTGCTGGAACAGTCCAGGCTATAAAAACTTTTTTTTTTTTTCCAATACTAGATTCTCTTCCCCTCAGCCCTTAAGTGAGACCTGGAAGCATAGGGCAGGGTTTGGCAGCTGTGGCAGGGCCCTCATCTGACTGACGCCATGGGCACACCAGGGTGTCCAGGGCTGGAAATGCTGGGCTGGCCTTCTGAGACATGCTGCACACATAAGCAGACAACTGGCTGATGCACTTAGCAAGTCCCTTTATAGACACCAGGCTTCACCTTGTTTCTTACTGTGTACCAAAGGTGTGAATTAATCAGTACTAGCATGCAGTCTAACATGTTTTATTGATCAATTGGTGATGCTCCAGAAACCTACATCAAATCGAGGCTCAAAAAGGAAACACAAAGGACCTGTGCTATTTTTTTTTTAATAATCCTGCTCATGTTAGATCCAAACGAAATCTCTTTTAGTGAGGTGACTCTTTCCTGAAGCTTTTGAAAACCCAGAGAAAGCAGCTTTCTTCTTCTGCTACAAGAGGGAAGAAGTTTCCCTCTACCTTTACTCCACCAAAAAACATCAAAATAAATCCAACAAAATGTACATTTAGGTTGGATTCCACGAGAAGAAATGACACCCTGACAGCTGTTGCTCCCTGGCAGTGCAGCTCCAGCACCCTCCCTTGTAGTTGGAAGGTACTTTTACATGCAATTAGCGTTGGGCTCGTCTGAGCAGGCTCGCTGCCTGCCAGCACTCATCATCCCACGGACAGGAACGACTCAGGAGCCTCAATCATCCGTGTCTGCCAGGTTAGCTGGGGTGCCCGAGAAGTGGGCACACTCTAATGGGGCAGCTGTGCAGGCAAGAGAGGTTGTTCTTTATTCACAGGCCAATTATTGCAGACAAGAGCTGACAGTCACAGGGCATTCTCAGCCCCGCAGTAGAAGTGCAGGTAGAAATGCAGCTACATTTGGGACAGAGTGATTTAACCCAGTCCCACTGCAAGCTGGAAGTTCTGCTTTGATAAAGAACAAGGGTAAAAACTCCTACTCCTTTTGATGCCTTAAGTTTTAACTTTCATGGTTATTAGACTCTGTGCTGCCCAGGGGTGCAGTTCTGAGCCTCACATTCAATGTCACTCAGCTCTTCACAGAGCAGGGAGACAAAACAAATCCTTTTCCTGCTCAAGACCAAGGACAACTCTCAGCCCCAAAAGTACAAACAATGGTGGCTGAAGGGAGGAACAAGAAGGATAGGACCTCACAGCCTGAAGCTGGAATTGGACAATTAAACCCTAATATGCAAATGCACCAAAACTTATAAAAAATGTAAGGTCTGGTGACCGGTTGGGAATTTTGTGACCATTTTGAGTCCACCTTGTGTGTAGCCCTAGTCAGGTCCTGTCCTGCCCAAGGTGTATCCTGGAGGCCTTTCAATAAATCCCTACTTCATTCTCCAGCTCTGTCCAGTCTCTTTTTCAGGTCAGACTTCCCAAGGTATGATTTCCAAAAATAAAAGAAGTTTCAGTCCTCAGTCAGATTTAAATCAAGGCACAAATAACAGGATTATCCTGAAAATCCTGGGGAAATGTCTAAAGTATGGGTGGAGTTAGCCACACTCCAAAATGTACTCAGTGTTTCCAGGAGTGCTGGGTTCCCTGTGGGAGTCTGTGCTGCCAAAAAGTCCAGCACTGAATGACTCAGTTCCATCAAGCTGGACAGCAGCAGGATCAAAGCTGGATGCCACAAATGCAGGAATATCTGTGAGCTGTGCAGAGCCAGCAGCTGCCCCAGCAGACACTGCCCCCCTGGTTAGGAGCAGTGGCACAAAGAGTTTAGTTAAAAAAACGATCACAGGAAACCCTGCAGGCATATTTTCAAGTCTGAGCTAAGAGCACCATGAAGAGGTTGCAAGACACATTTTTTTTGACTCCTGAAAATGAAGAAGAAGCAAAAGCTCTCAAAGCAAATGGCCAATACGTAATACAGCATATTAAACAAATCAACAATATTTATCATCCATTCTAAAAGCAGTCTAAATCTCTAAGCCAGGAAAAAAAAAAACAACCCAAAAAACCAAAAACCTATGAAAATCCAAACCCATAAACCCACAAAAAAAACCTCAAAGCAAGCCAACCTATATAGAATATACCTGGAGCCAGCTGCTCACTAAAGTAGTCTGCAGTAGCTCTACGGACCTTACTGTTAAAATGGATGTGACATAAGAACTCTTCTGCCTTGCACCACTTGAGACCCCTGCCAGTTTTCATGGACTTTAGATCTGCTTTTACTAGATGCACTTATAGAAGTCAGAAGAATTCAGATTTTGTAGGGGAAAAAAAATGTTTTTGTAGCTGTGTTTTTAATTTCACTGTTATAAAATACATGAGTTGTAAGCTTTCTTGTAATTTTCCTAACACTCTAAATATTCAGTACATGATATTGAATTTTAGCAGCTATTAAATACAGCGAAGAAAATGTTCCTTCTCCCATAGATTTCCCAAGCAAACATCCCTGATAATTTCTGCTGTAATCCGCACTAGATTGTCTAGATGGTGTTACTTTGACGTAATGCATTAGTCCTAAAAATCATGAAATAAAGGGGATAATCCAGATCTCCTACAAAGGAAATGAAAATATTAAAGGAGGAAAGAAAACCCCACACTGCCTAATTTTTTATGGAATAGCTCTTCTTCAAAAATGTGGTGATAAAATCACTTTTTTTTTTTAATTCAATTTATTAGGTGTTTTTATCTAGTCAATGACTGATGTTAGGGGTAGAAACTGAGATAAGAAGATGTTCGGATTTCTGTTAGCCTAGAAAGATCAGGGTGACTGTGATGGGAAAACTGGAAAACGAGCTGGAGCCCCTTCTGCCTGCATGCTAGTGGCAGGTTTGTTCACAAAATTACAAGCACAAGGCCATCAGCACAACACAACCCCCTCGGCCCTGCTCCCATTTGTGCAGCTCCAGGGATTGACATGGAGCTGGATCACAGAGCTGCTGTGTGACAGCACCAGACAGAAACGGTGCAGAGAGGTACCTGCACACCCAGGAATGGTAAATCCAACCACAACACTCCTGAACAACGAGTGGAGCCTCCTCCAAGTCTCTGGAGCAGGGAGTGTGCTTTGTGAAGTTTGGAGTGTCCCAATCTCTGACCAAAGCCTCAAAACTCACACATGAAAAATCAGCAGAAGTGAAAAGCACTTTCCATAATGAGGTTATACCATGGATGCAGCGGTGCTCAAACTTCTCAGAGGATAAGAAACTTCTAAGTTGAGTTGTGGGTTTTTCCCCCCACTTTTCTTACAGGAAAATTCAACTGCCCCAGAGCAAATGATGGATTAACAATGCTCCTGAAGCCACTGAGAGTGTAGCATGTCCAGGTGTTTGCTAACAGTCGTGGAATTAGCACCAACATTACTGCACACCACACAACCTCAGGAGGTGCAGCAAATATTGATAACAGGGAGGGGAAAAAGACTAATAAATAGATCCAGCCTATTTCAACAAGTTGTTGGTCAACTTGATCACTCCTTCCATAAAGACTCCACATTCTGTGTCTAAAGGAAGTATCCAAGTTGATAATTTATGTTTAATCCATACTTTGTCAAGTAATTAATACAGGAAAACAGCTGAGTTAATTACTTTAAAGTAGTATTGCTTTAAAAGGTTATAACAGGTATGTAAATTCATAAACTTATACCTCATTTAATGTTATTTTCTGATGTAATTTTGCTGTCCAATAAAGCTGCTTTTATATTCAGCATTATTTAAAAGATCTTAACAATTACTTCACAAAGACCTGGAAAACATTCTGAGTGTCCTAAAGAGCTCCAGTAACATTCAAGAACTGCTTTAAAATAACTTGACATAATTGGACATGCACTAAAATATTTAATAACCAAACAAGCCTTTGAAGCAAATCACAAAGCAACACTGTTCTATTGTGGTGACCCCAATTATTGCCCAGGCTAGAAGAAAAGCTAAAAATGAACAAGGAGATAAAGCACTTTACCACACAGATTTTTTTTCAATAACTTCTGAAATTGTGAAGCCTGACAGCATAAGAAAATACCCATAGAAGCTTTATTACTATTATTATTATTATTACCTATTATATATTATTATCTATTATAACCTATTAGCATAAGTTATAATAGAGCTGCAAGGCAGCTTAGTTGAAGAAACACCTTAAACACAGGCATGGGAACTGCACTACTTAATTTTATGTAATATAAATTAATTAGATTTAACCTAAAATGTCCTTCTTTGTCCCTTCTTCCAGATTCCTTAAAAGTATTTAATAGATTATTCTGTATTATCCCTAATCACACAGGTAACATATCTATAGAAAGATAAACAGGAAGACAGAACACCAGATTTTCACCAAAATATCCAGATTACCTAATGAAATACTTTTTTTTTTTTTTAATAGGAAAGTCAAATATTGGAATTTTTCACCTCATGGCATCTCTGTGGCAAGTAAATTCTCTTCCTGAAGTAGCTTTTTTTCAAGATCATGTAAACATATGTCACAAACAGATTCAGATTCATTAATAAACTTTAAAAAAACATTTGGAAACAATTTGAATTCTCCCTTAGGAGAAAAATAAAATATATAAGCCATGCCAAAATAGGGATGGCTTTCAACCTTGTCATGACTTCAGCTCTGGATAAAAAAATATGCATCCCAAATTACAAGCCATTCCTAATTTACTTATTCAGTAAACTGACAGCTTTATATCACAACCATCATTGCTGTGTCTGTGTGCTCCTCCCTTGTGATTTGTAGCCACAAAGAGTAATTAATCTCCCATGCAGAGAGAGATAACAAACCTATGTCCAGCTCATTTCAGTCATGATCCAAATTCTCTCTCTGAATCCAAGCCCTGGATTTTTTGAGTTTTCTTTCACATAATCTTTAAATAACTAAGACCAAAAGTATGGAGATTGCAAATACTGCAAAAGAGGCCAAGATATTACGGCAAGGAAACCTGTCCTGAAGACACAGATGCAGAAACATGTGGGGGTTCTTGGTTCAATTCTAATTGTTAATTGAAAGAAGACCAGAAAACATGATCTATTACCATGATTTCTGTTATTTCCTTAAATAAAGTCAGGTAGCAGGGGTCCATTATAAAGTCTTCCATTAGCAAATAGGATATTATGGCACTGCATTATACAGCTAAATGGAAATTTCATTCCAAGACAATGATGTGTCTACCTTCACATGGAGATTAGTTATAGGAGCACTGTCAGCACTTAAGGCAAACCATTCACAGTACATTAAGGATGCAATTAGAGCAAAAACCATCTTCAGCATTATTGTTCTTACTAATTAGTAGCAGTCTGCAGACACCAGAGCATCAATAATAATAGAAACAGTCAATTTGTACCCTCAACTTTCAGGAAAAAGAAAACAGCTCAAATACGTGTTTTCGTCAAGAATTGAAACATGTATATTTAAAAAGGTATAATCTACATTAGCAGCCCCTTGGGCTTTCTAACAAAACCCTTCAAATAATTAGGCTTTTACTTGCTTGTTTTTTGTTTTGTTTTGGTTTGGGTTTTTTTTTTTGTTGTTGTTGTTTGTTTTTTGTTTTGTTTTTTTTTTAATGCTATACACAAAATGCTCTAAAGGCACAGAGGGAATAGACCTGAGTTTTCAAACCACCAGGTCATTCTGCCTGCCCAGCCTGACACAACCTCCAACAGCATCCCTCTCAAAAAAATGCAACCCTTTGTCACAAATTGATTAAATAACTTTAATTTAGCTCAGAGCCCCAGATTATCAGTTATTCTGAGGTGAGGGAAATTCTTCAAGGGGAAGGGACAAAGACAGACCCTGCATGTGCATGTAGAAAGCTTTAGGTTCTTTTTTTACTCACCTTGCCACTGGCCAGTCAGCACCAGATTCCTGCTGATGACAATGTCAATCTCTCGGGCACCATATTCCACTGCCAGCCTTATTTCAATCAGCTTGCTCTCTAGAGGAGTTTGTCCAGATGGAAACCCAGCAGCCACTAGCATGAAAGGGGTGCAGGTAGAAGGAGCAAATGTTTTATGGATGTGCTGAAGTTTTACAAACTGACCATAAAATTGACAATACCAGCGATAAACCAAAAAGTTTGGACATCCTTCTTTTTCTTAATGCTTGCCATGATTCAAAAAATCTAAAGGCACTTCATCCTACCCTTTCTTCATCCACAAGAAGCATTAGCTCTACCTTCAAAAACCAATGTCCAGCAAGGTAAGTGCATCTTGTGAAAACATCTTCCACGTGCCTTGATGTTTTCCAGACCAGCCTAACTAAAAGCACAGTATCTATTGCCTCCAGCATAATTGAAGAAGCAAGGAGTGAGCTCAGATATGAAGCAATACATGCAATTTAATTTTCTCCAATTATTTTAAGTAGTTATTCGAGTTAAATCATAATAATATTGTTTAACGGTGAAATCACAATGTAGCAAAAATTGCTTTCAGTGAGTTCTATTTAAGATTATGTTTATGATGTTTAAGTACAAAATCCAAAGGTAACTTTGGAAATGGTAAAAATAATGGATTTGTCAGAGATTGTATTTCTCTCTGAAATATAAATGCATTTAGTATGCATTTTTCCCCTACGCAATAATGAAACAGGAACAAAAAACTCACGTGTGCCTTAGCATTAAACACCTGATCTAACTTCAAAGTTTGCCCCTGCTTTGAGCAGGGGGTTGGACCAGATCACATCCAGTACTTTCTAACTTGAGTAATTCTCTGATTCTACTTCTTGCTTCCTGTACATCCAGGGCTTGTCTCTCATGTGAGGTGACTGGAGAAGAGCTGACCCTGTTAGATTTGGGATGTGAAAGTCCTGAACCTGCTCAGCAGGCACCAATTCCTGGCTCTGCACACAGCTTCCCTGAGATCAGCCTGTAGGATATGCTACTTTGGGCTGGGATAGTTATCCTCACTGTAGCTGGGGTAGTTTGGATTTGTGCAGGAAGCAGCATTGGTTCCACAGGGATGTTTTGGTAACTGCAGAGCAGTGCCAGCACAGAGTCAAGGCCTTTTCTTGGTGAGTGGGCTGGGAGTGCACAAAAAATCAGCTCTTATCTGAAACCACAAATTTTCTCACTTCTACTCTTTCAATTGTCTTTTCCCCTCCATCCTGGCAGTGGGTGTATGAGCCAGCAGCTCTGTGGCACACAGTTGCTGGCTTGGGCTAAAACTTCACACAGGATTACACTTAAAAGCCAAACATGATAGGGGAAATAAACCCTTACTAGAACTACCATCATCATCATCATGTCTTTAGTGTATACTGATACTTGTCCAGTGCTCTGTCTCAATTTCTTCTGTCCAGGTGGGAAAAACACTGATATGTTTTAAAGGCCTCTGTGAAGAGCTTCCAGCAAAAAGACTTGGCATTCCTGATAATCTTGAAGTTGAAAGACAACAAAAGATTATACCAGAAGAAAATCCTCCTTCCATTCCCTTCCTTCCACCTGTTACCTTTTCACCTTACTCCCTGACACAGAAGCAAGTCCAAACTTCTGGATTTTTCCTATATATTTTATAACATCAAATTATTTAATGGGCTATTTTTGAATAAAGCTTACCTGAAGCCACAGGTATGTTACAACCAGCAGCCTTGAGGGTGTTCACAGCATCAGAGACTCTTGCAGGATACACACAAACTGCTGCACAAGTGATACCTGCAAAAGCCACAGTTCCTTTTTTCATACAGAGAATTCCACCTTCTCCATGAGCTCCTGTGCACTCTCCTCACCTCCCACTCCTGTGTTCTCAAAAGGATCTTAAGCACTACACCAGGGATGTCTGTTACACTGCTCAAACAATCCAGATAATTCTTATGCTTTTTCCTCCTTCACGTTCCTTCACCTGACCTTGGGAGCAAGTCTGCATTAGCAGGAGTTAAAACTCCAAGATTTTTATCCACAGACTCACAGTTTAATGCCAACACACACAGTTTAAGAACGTGCTTGATCAGAGAATTGCTGCAAGAGAAGCTGCACTGCCAAGCTCTGCTCTTACTTGTGGAGCCAAGACTGAGCCCAGCAGTAACTGAGCAGTCTTTATGCTAATGCAGCCCTCCTGCATTTCTGGCTAAAATGCTCTTCTCTCAAACTCTCAGATGATTGACCTCATATTTTATACTTCAACCATCTGAAGAGTCCATCAATCCAAGAAAGACTTTGATATTTTATGGATATGGCTTTAATCAGAGACCTGATTCCCCTTTGGTCCATGTGACTTCCATCAGTGGATCAACTTCCATCCTTGGATCAACGTCCTTTCCAAAAAGTGAGAAAATAACCAGAAAATGCAGACATTTCCTCTACAAAACACACACACCAATAGCTGCCATACCTTTATCATGCATGTCCAAGGCTTTGAGCAGATCCTCTCTGATAGGGTGCTTTGCTTTAAAACACAACCTCTTAACATTTGAAGGAGTGTCATCGCCTGAGAGGGTGGTGAGGTCTATGCAGGTGACAGCTTTCAGCAGCCAAGCTGCCTGGAAAAGCAACAAAACAAGGAATGGAGAATTTCTGTTAACACTTCCAAAGCCAAACTGCCTTAAAAGATGCAGGAATCAGAAGCCTGGCTCTCACTCTGACAATGGAGAAATGTATAGGATGTAACATGGAGGATAAGCAAATAATGGCTGAGGACAGACAGGGCTGGCAGATATTTATTTGTTCATGTCTCCATCAGTATCTAATGATACAGAAAAGATCCACTTCCTTTTGTGCAAATCAGGAATAAAAAACATCTCTAATTCTGATGTCAAAAAAACCCAAAAAATCCAAAAGCAAGAGGTAAATGGCAAGGTTAAAGCACTCTTTAGATGAAAATGCTTCAGAATTTTAAAGGACTTATTAATCAAAGAATGGAACAAAAGCATAGCTACAAATTTTATGAGCTTTTTTTGCTGAAGGAAAATTGAGCTTAGGACATTATTTTGAAACATCTGTTGAAGGTCTTCCAGAAAATGCTCATTTATAGTGATGGCTTCACTCAAAACCGACTTCTCTTACAAGGCACTTGTACAGGGAAAAGTTTGCAATGGCAATGGGGTAATGAACCATCACCGGCCTCTGTTAAAAACTGACTGTTTCTGGTTTCTCCTTTCATCCTGTAATTCTTTGAAAGGGGTTTTCCCCTTGAAATAGTTTTATGTTACTTTTTTTTGGACTTTTTTATCCTCTGAGGGAATTTTTGTCTCCTCTTACGACATGAATCATAGTCTCTAAGACAGATGTAGCCAGAGGGTTTCAAGAACTGGTATAAATTTCAGGGTTTTTTAAAGTGTTCTTCAATTGGGTATTCTGGGAAACAGGCTACAGAATTTGAATCTGTGATGCTGCTTACATTCAAACATTTCAAACAAGCAGGTTCAAAATAATTTCTGTTGAGAAAACAGAGAGATTGCCCTGCAGTGACGATGTTAAAACAGAGGAGAGATGCTTCTGACACCCTTCGAAGTAAAACCTTGCTTGAGTACTGGTGTTTCTCCACAGGAGAGGGGAGAAGTGTTAATAAAAGAAGGAATAAACATCTGTCCTCCAGCTGTGCTGTGGGAGTGACACTAAATCCTTTTCTTCCCAAGGAGTCTCTGCAATCAAAGCCTGTGGCTCTCTCTGTCTTTGTTAGTTACATGGTAAATACAATCAGCCAAAAGAAGACTTTATTTTTACATTTCTGCACCTGCAGTATCTGAGGACAGCCATGGTTATGGAATATCATCTGAATCTTCTCATTGATGTTATTTGCCAACTCAGAGCCACTGGACTGATAAACCTGGTATCAAGCAACTTTTTATGCATAAGAAACTCTAAAGAAATGCTGACCTGGTGTCTAAATCTCCTCTGTTCATCTCCATTTTTTAATTTAATCATAACTCACAAAGCACAAAATTTCAGGAAGGAAAAACCAGCAGGAAACTTTTTCTATCACCTTCCAGTAGCATCTTACACCTACATCAAATTATCCCCAAACTGTAACACCAAAATCCGTGCTCCTTGTGAACACAACTTCAGCCACTCCAGAACAGCTGCACAATGTCAACTATTTTGAACAACTTTTTAGAAGAATTCAGTGTAATTAAATGATTCTGGCTTCGTTCTGTTACGTCCCACTCTCAAGATTGATCCTTCATCATCTCCTTCCCTCCTGCTTCCAGGTTTTCAGCTACTGTTGCACATAACCAACTTGTTCAGTGTGCACAGGGGAGGCATCCCAAACATTGTTTGCAGACCAGCTGCTTGGTGAATGGAGAAACAGTTTGTCTTTTTATACTAAGATGGACAATAACCAACCATTTACCTTATCTCAGCACCTTAAAAGCCAGTTTTCCTAATGTTAGTGGGCTCCTTCCCCCCACCAAACAGCACAGCCAGTCAGGATTTTTGAACTTTAGCTAAAAAACTAGTTAAGCAATGAAATCACACGTTGAGAATGTTTAGGCAAAGAAAAATCATCCAGGTAGGTCAAACTTGACAGGGACCATGATCATATCTTACAGCTTTAAAATTAAAAAATAAGAAGGCAGCATGCAGAGAAGTCTGTCTGGGAAACAGAATAAATGTGGAGGGATAGTAATATACAATTTAATCCACTCATGAATAAAGATGACTTAAATCCATTTGCGGTTTTGCCAGTCGTGAGTTATAAGGTTTTTAACTTGTTTGGATAAATGCGTCACCTTATTCCATCCCATCATCATCAAATACAAATTACTAAAATAAGACATGGACAAGCACATCTTTTAAGTTTACATGTATCTTGAAAAAAATTCAATATTACAGCCTGGAGAGGGAGAGTGACTGCTTTAAAAGTACAGGAACAGAATGCATAAGAAGAGCACTTACTTGCCAATTACCTTTCACAGTTTTCCATTTTTTAATTTGTTCTGCATGCCTCACCACTGCAGGTCGATTCACATACACTTTCGACATCCAGCCAAGCTCTGGGGGGAAAAACAAATTTAAAAGAAAAAAAAAAAAGCCTCATCTATTTCTGTGTTCTTTTAATATATGATGTGGTGCTTCAGAGGAAAGTTGTAGAAAGTTTGGAAGGTCTGAAGAGCATGTTGTGCTTTCCTGTCTTTCTAAGGGCCTGTGTACTCATCAGCAGTCCAAATTAAGCTCATTTTCTGTTAGGGGATGATCTGTGAACTGGGTATTTCACACAAGCAAGTTTTGTGTGCCATGACAAGTGAATTAACTGAGTGCTGATGAGACAGACACACTGTGCTGCCAGCCTCGGACTGAGAAGTTTATTATACGTGTAGCATGAAAAAAAACCCCAAAAACAGCCTTCTGCAATTGCTTGATGACTTATTTCTAGATTCCAGAATTCCCAAAGAGTAGCAGATGCTCAAAAAGTACTAAAATAATGAAACTGTCTAGAGCCAGAAGAACCAAATATTGGCCACTGCTCAACAAAGGGTAACTGACTAATAAAAGAGAACTGAGGGCTCAGGCTCTTGAATCTTTAAATTTCTGCTTAGTATGGTAAATCCAGAGTGTGATTTTTAATATTAACAAACACAGACTGCTCATGAGAGTACACAGGAAAAAGAAACTGGAATATCTTTAAAATCTCTCACATCCCAGAACGTAAATACTGATCATATAAGCATTCCACGAAAATGCTCTGAAAATTACATCAACAATCATTAACCACCAATCATCAGTCATCAAATATCATCACCAGTTAAGTTCAGAATATGGGCACGGGCATAGACATACTAGGAGATAATAATTCTGGGTGACTGAATTTATTAAGAGCATGTCACTCTATGAATCTTCTTTACTACGGGGTTAAATTGCATTTCCCTAGAGCATATTGATTAAAAAAAAAAAAAAAAAAAAAAGCTGGTAGACAAAATCACTAATTTTGTACAAAAATCTTAAATTTAATTTTTTTCTTCCTATTGAATTACTTTACTAGCCAAAAAAAAAAAAAGAAAAGAAAAGAAAAGAAAAAAAAGTAGTAGAATACTAATATACTAATATACTAGCCAAAGTATGTGTAAATAGATTTACAAAAACCAATTTAGTAAAGATGACTCAGTGGAAATGCAGGACAACTTGAAACAGCTGAACAAAATCTTGCTCTGAGCATAAGTAACCTACTGTGCTACCACTGTCCTATTACCACATCCAAGCTATTAGTGAGTGGTACCCACAAAGTGTTAGCTAAAAACAGAAAAAAAAAAATTGAAGGAATTTCAAAGGGATCCTAAGGAATTAATAGATTTTTATTTTTTTTTAAGAGTTCAGCATCAGACTCACTGCATGGCAACTGCAGGAAAAGCGGGAGCTTGGAAAGTTGCAAGTGAGTCAAACAAGGAACCCTTGTTACTTCTTTTCCAATTTCAAAGCCACAGGTTTATCCCTTCTGCCCCCAAAGCAAGGAGCTCAGCTCAGCTGACTTTAGAAAGCAGCTGAGAAAAACATGTTGCTATTTTGCTACAAAAACTATGGCTACAACTTTCCTCCTTTTTTGCCTACCAGTAGATACATAGGAGATGTTTGACAAAGTCCATGGGGGAGGAAAACATACATAAGTAAATAAGTAGAGGAGGGACCCACAAACTCTGCATTATGATTCTTCTGCTACGTGCCAAGTGCTGAGGTAGCATCATTTAATCATCATCCCATTTATTATAATAACTTTTGAACCCTCTCGGGTGCAGAGTGACCTTTCAGCCCCTTTGGAAAATGTGATAAAACCCAAGGAATCAATTTAGATGAGAACTCAGCTTCTCACTCTCTAACAAGGATCCTTTCAGTCGGTCCGCTCTAACCCATTCTTTCTACATTTTTGAAGACAACCAAGAAAACCAACCAGTAAATGATTTATTAAAACAATTCTTTGGGAGAATATGAAGACAGTGTCCAGTCTGTCAGGGAAAATTCAAGTTTGAGATGAAAATTTAAATGAAAGGACACAAATTTTGCCCATGGGGAGGTTAATTCTTCATTAGTCATTGTTTGTAGAGGATTCAGTCTCTACAAACAGCTGTTGTATCTACCCCACCTGACTCTTGAGCATCCTGATTCTGTCTAAGCAATCTTTTTAGGATGTAGAGCCCTGAACACTAGATAAGTTTAAAGGAAATAATCAACTATAAAGCCATTTGGAAGGAAAAAAAAGAAAAAAAAATAAAAACAAACAAACAAAAAAGGACAATTCATAATGGGAGAAAAGGCATGGAAGGAGAGTGGAAGTGGAAATGAGCTACTACTTTTGCTTTGCCCAAAGTCACCAAATATCAGCTGATCAGCAATAGCTGACTGCATGCTCTTTGCAGATATGACAAAACCATTGGTTTAAGCCCTTTTCACTGTCTGATACATTTCACCCTCTGTTTTCAGTGACCCAAGGCTAATCACAAAGGTAGTTGCCACAGGGCAACCCAGTAGGGTCGAACATCTAATTTTTGTGCATGGGACGCAAGAATCCCTGAAAGACCACAGAACGTGGATCTCCAAGTTTTTTGGGGGTTTTTTTTGAGTGTGGGAACTCCAACCACAGTGCACAGCACAGGCAGAGAATAAAAATAAAATAAATTTAAAAAAAAAAAAAGGAATAATTTAACAAAAAATCAGTACTCCATCCTTTCTGTACAACTTAATGTGAGACATCATGCAGCTTACTAAGCTTACTACAGGAAATAAAATGGTGCAATAAAAATGGCACAGCAAGGAAGGACAAAGGTTCTGGTAATATGCAGCAGCAGATGGAGACTTCCATATAACACAGACCTTTTATTCAAGCCCATTCCTACATTAATTAAAGCAATGGGTAAGTGAAAACAAATATGTCTCAGCATGATTGTCTCTAAATAGACTTTCAAAGTTTGCCATGTGAGGTCTCATCAAATCTTTAGATCTAAGTGCCTTTATTCAGAAAAATCACTTACAACTCCAGCTTTTCTCTTTTTTTTTTTTTTTTTTTATTAAATATCAGAATAAAACCATTTTTTTAAATAGAACTGACTGCTTTTGGATTCTCCCCCTCCCTCACTCCCCCAAGCTCTATGATTTAGTATCTGGCTAAGGAAAACTATATTTAATTAGGCTCATTAACCTTGCAGTGTGAACACGTCTTTTTTTCTTTTTTTTTTTTTTAAATAAGTCATCTGCTAGTCATCTGCACAGTCATGTGGCTTCAGGGATAAAAGTAATTAAAGCAGTTACACTACAGCTAATTAGCCAATATTCTGTAATCACTCTTCTAGTTTACTTTTTTCTCTGAAGACATTTGAAAAAATCATATTCAATTCCTTAACAGGAAATTCATCTCCTCTCTCTGAAGAACACGCATCCAAAAATACCGAGCATTTCCTCAGAAAACAATAAATAAAACCACTTCATTAGGATAATTACATAAATATCTAAGCCTCCTAACACATTCCTCATAAAGCAGACTAAGCTTCTACAGAAGCTTTTAAAAAAAAAGAAGTGTTGATGGCATCCCTTCAGATGGCGAAACAGAAAGCCCAAGAATGCCTGAGGCGGTAGTTTCACAAGCATTTTAAGGCAGCACTGTTCCCAAAAGGACCTGCCCCCCTCAACTGGTTATTTCATTTTGTGCGCCAGAGACAGCATGTGTGCTCCTGCTCTTACCATGAGCACACGATAAAACGGGGAAGAGAAGTGATGAAAGCTGTTATTTCGGGAGAAGAGACTGAAACTGTGCCCTGAACTTTCAGTGGAGAAAGGAGGAGCTCAGCTGGACACAGGCTGACCCCAGCTGGCCACGCAGAGCTGAGCAAAGCCACTGAAGAGATGGAAAAGGCTTTGGGGTCAGGTGTTGTTAGAGTTGTCTTACCATGTAAGCTGTTTAGAGATCTGGGGGTTATTCAAGACATTCTGTCTTTGTCAAGACAGAAGCCGTGGTTATTTTTCCATAGAGACGCTTGATAAGGACCAATAGATCCTTAATTTCATGTGGGTCTTCCTCTATACAAGAGAAGTTCAGTCTCCAAGTTATCAGCATCCAGATACTCAAAGCATGAGCCCTGAACGAGAAGTCAGCTCTGCTGTCTTGTGTCATCAGTGAAATCGCACGGTGCTGTCCATGGGTCACACAAAATGGATCATGGCATCCTCCTCCAAAGCACTCTGGAAACCACTGGCAAGCCTTTCCTCAGGAACTGAGATGCAGAACATCAGGACCTGCCTTCCTGCAGGTCCAAGTCACCTGTTGTTCCCTCTCTTCTTCCCTGCCTTGAGACATCTCCTCACCCCAAAAACCCAGCTGTCCTCATGTGGTCCTTAAAACCACAAGTAAAACATGACCCCGTTACTTGCACAAATGCCAAAATAAAACAGTTGCAATGAAAATTCATGTAATTGCTGACGTGTACCTGCCTTTCCCTCAATAAAAGAACTGATTTGGTCACTCCACGCAGTGCCTTACTTATCTCCAAGACATGTATTTGTCCTTCAGATTTGATTAAAATTACCAGCAGATTCAAAAGGTGTTAGAACAGTGAAGAACCAGAGCCACAGTACAGGCTAAAACCAGCTATTAATATATTAGAACAGAATTATGCTGTCTTGAAAGGGATATAACACTTCATTATCTAAATGCCACTTACCAACAGGCTAGCTCTCACATGTAGATGGCTCAGAAATACCAGCTATAATTAAAAATATCAATTGAAACATAATGAATGTATTTTTGGCCCTTCAGCTAGAGGGTCTGAGCCACACAGATAGATAATGGGGTTCTTTTGGAATCCAAGAATATTGTGAAACAACTGCAATTAATTACTCATTACCCAAAATACATACACATATGCATGCAGATGTATATTTTCAGACAAACATAGACACACAGAGGTAATAAAACATACAATCATAGAATAATTTAGGTTGGAAGATCTCTGAGGATCATTTGTCCAATCTCCTGTGCAATGCAGCATCAGCTCTGAGGTCAGACCAGGCTGCTGAGAGCTTTATTCAGGTGGGTTTTGAGAGTCCCCAAGGACAGAAATTGCATAGCCTCTCTAAGCCCAGCACCTGACTGTTCTGACCCAAGTTTTCCCTCATATCCAGTATGAACTTCTCTGCCTCAGGACGCCTAAAGCCCATTTCCCTGGGCTAAACCAGCCCAACTCTTTCAGCCGTTCCTCACAGGGTTCCAGCCCCATTGTGCTGTGTCTCTGCTGAAGCTGTGACAGTTTTATTAATCTCTCTTTCCTACTGGAAAGAGAAACTGGACCCAGTCTTCCATGTAGATTGCAAGTGCTGGGCAGAGGGGACGGTCCCTGTGTTCCCACCTGTCTGCATCCCCACAGTTAAACCAAAGCAGCGTGCTGCTAGCTTGCACTTCCAAAACAGGTATTCACTGATATGTTCCAATATTTAATTGTGAAGTGACACTGAAAGTTGCATCTGATACTTTTCTGAAGCGTGACAAAGCATTAAACATCTGGGCTATTATAACCCAGTGACCTGGATTCATTTCCCTCCCTGCAGGCATCGTGGTGAACCTGAGCACACAAGCTCTGTGAACAGTCCTTGTGGAATGAAAAACTTGAAAAACTCTTTGTCCAGATGATTTACATGACTCTCAGATGGCAAATGTATCCATGTATGAGGCTGGTGAGCCTCTGACTGTGCACATCAGGGTCTTTTCATCAGTGTAACATGCACCTGGTCTTTATTCCAAGGAAACACCTTCTTCTACTAAGGGGCAGTGATGGGTACAAGGGAAGGAGATAAGGAGGGAAGAATCAAGGAATTTTACAAAAATGTATTTATTTTTTTAAAAACTTACCCAGGAAAGCACTACATGCTGTGATTTGTGAAGAGTTTGGCTTGTCAGTGATAAGCAAACAGGTCCTCTCTAATGGCAACATCAGAGACCTACTGCTACATTACGTAGCAAGCACAGAAACAGCAGACACACAAACAATGTATTTTTAAGTAAAATATATTTTACCACTAGATGTCCCTGCTAGAAAACTATAATTCTACACAAAGCTGTGTGGGAAACAGGGCAAATCACCTGAATTAGTGTTAAAGCTGTTGGCACAGGTTTGTGAAACCTTCAAAAGCTGAAGTGCCTAAGTCACAGAAGCAGTGAGTATTGTTAGCAACCACGAAAGACAAAGGTAAGGGTTTACCCTGTTCTTTCTGAGTACTGCTACCAGCTAAGGTACAGCACTGAGATATGTTAAGTGCTGCATTAAGTATGCTGCTGTACTTCAGACACGTATTCAGTGGGAGAGCAATGGCAGGGAGGTGCAGTTCTCTCTCTAAAGCAGCCAGCATAAGGCAGACGCTAGAGACTGTCACTTAAGCATGGTCACAGCCACACCATTCCCTCTCCCACACCTGTCCTGAGCATCTAACCCGGCTCATTTCGACCTCAACTGGTTTAAACAAAGATCACTGGGAAGGGATGGCAGCAAGTATCAGAACTGAGCTGACTTCACCTTCATGTTTCTGGATTCCCCACACATCAACTAATTTTAAGCTTGAATTTACTAAGAAAATGCATGACACACCCCTATTTTAAAGTAACTGGAGTGCATTTGCAGACTTCTGTACTAGCTGTTTTTCCTAACAGATAATGATGTTTTATCACTACATTATAAATGTTTTTTCAGCTCTTCAGATGCTGCAGTTGAAACTCACCTGTCCCTACATGCACCCCTTAATGAACAAGGACATCAGAGAGGAATTAGACAGCTCACTATTGAAAGCTGCAACATTTCCACAATTTCAGTGGATGGAAACAGAGTTGTCACTTGTCCATCCATGGGCTAATCATTCAAACTGCATGTTGGCTCTGTAAAAAGTGCCCGTGCTGCTTCTTGTGACAGGCACGTGATGGCACAACCTCCTGAACTCTGCTCGGGCCAACTTCGAGACCCACCTGTCCCACACCAGCTGCCCTTTGCTCCTCCTCTCCTGTGAGGCCACCCCTGTGTGTCCTCCACCTCACTGTCCACCTACTCATAATGACCAAATTATCAGACAAACCTAACACCTTAAAAAGGTAATGCCAGTCTACCTTAGCGGCAGCCTGTAGGGAGTCTCCGTGCTCTAACTCATCCCACTGCTGCAGCTGCAGCATTTTCCCCTTCCCCAGCAATGAGGAGAAAGAGAACTCTAGGAAAAGGCAGAGAAAGTCCTTCTTGGCTGCTCTCTGCCTTACCTGAGGCACAGCCACCTTCGGGCCCGGAGATTACCTGGAAAAACCCTACCAACTCCTTAGAGAGCAAGCAACAAGAACCACCAGAAGAGGTGGAATCTGGAGTTTGCAAATCAGAGCCCAAAGTAAGTGTTTAAAATCTCTTAGTGAGAAAGAGGGGAAGAAGGATCGTCCCCTGAGAACCAAAGGCGTGCAAGGGGGATCCAGGTCCAGCTCCTGACAGGACCAGGGCTGCGGAGCTGTGCTACATCCCCTGACCCTGCTCGGAGCCCCTCGAGCCAAAGCCACATGCCACACGGAAACTGGTGTTTAACCTGCAGCACCAAATCCTCCTCCCGGGGTGTGTCAGAGCCCCCACAGGAGCGGCAGGGCCGTTTCCGTTTGGGCTTTCCAGAGGAGCGCGGTTCCGCCGCCGCCGGGAGGAGGCTGGGCCGGGCTCGGGGGGGCACCGCCCGCTCCGCCCCGAGGACCCGCAGCGCCCACCGGGGAT
>VWZU01010116.1:384266-412334 GCA_013397095.1 Sterrhoptilus dennistouni
CGTCCATCCATCCATCCATCCATCCATCCATCCATTCCATCCATTCCATCCATTCCATCCATCCATCCCATCCATCCATCCATCCATCCATCCATCCATCCATCCATCCATTCCATCCACCCACCCATCCATTCCATCCACCCATCCATTCCATCCACCCATCCATCCATCCCTCCATCCATTCCATCCATCCATCCACAGTCATCCCCAGGGCTGCAGCCAAGGTCCCCCCATGCCCTGCTCTCTCCTAAACCAGCAGTAAATGACTTGCCCAAAGGCAGCCCCATTTTCCTGCAGGACCAGCTCCCCTCACGGCTCACTGTGGGGCCTGATCAGCCTTTCCAGCCAGGGAGGCAATGGCAAAGCCCTGAAGGGTGTGAGAATTTCAGGGATATATAGCAGCACTCACCTGTTTGGGCATTTTTATGCCAAAGACAAGCTGATGGTGGTGACTGGACTTGCCCTCAGAAACGTGTGAGGATGGCACTTTAAAATGTATCACTGCCTTTGCTCAAAGATGAGGGGAGTGGTGTTTCTCTCAACTAAGAATCAGAATGATTGGCAGTTAATCATCTTTTTCTCTTAAGCCTTACAACTAGGAGAAATATTTAAATCATTAACCAAAAATTGAAGTTAGAGCTAACTGCAGACTTCCACAGCTTTTTTATTTAAAAGATAAGCACCGTATTTCACGTTTTTCTGGTGTCTTATTTCTCACCCCGGGGTTCTCAGAAGTAACTCCTAAAGATTTTGTAACTTCATGACTCATTTTCAGGCATACTGACACTGTATCGTAGATTGACAGTTTTTCCATTCAGAGCCACAGGTTGCCACGTAGACATTTCTAGTGTCTTTAAGATTTTCTGGATTTTTTCCAAACAAAAATTTATTACTTCTACATTTACGTTTTTCAAAATCTTTTCTAAGCATAGGGCTATGTCTCCTTGCTAGAAATGCTGTTTGGGTTTACATTTTTAAAAAACTTCTGGTGACTGATGCTGTCAACTTTTTCAGTGGGAAAAAAAAATGATCCTAAGAGTGAGTACAAGGAAAAACTGAGTATTAAGTTTAAATTACCTGCTTAGAATTCAAGGTTGAGAAACAAAAAATGGGAAGATTGTGTTTGGGGAAGTTTACTTTTAATGATTTCACAGTTTTGATTGATTTTGTCTTCTGTTAAATGGATTGTGATTTTCCACCTGCACAAAGCTTATGACATCCACTTAGCAAGACACAAAATCCATAACAGGCAGAGAAAGGCAGAAATATTTCAAATTTGCCAGTAAGTAGTTGAAAATCAGAAAAGGAGAAAAAATGGTGGAGATGTGAAACCTATAAAATCTAGACATCCCAATAGGCCAGGCAGAACTACAGGGTATTGGAAAGTATGACTAAGGACATATGGAATTAAATTTGAAAATAAACCTGTCTACATTTTTTCTTAAAGTCTCCAAAGTTGGTGCTAGGCCTATCTCAAGATTCTGTTTCTTTAGCAGCGGTCTCAGACTTTCTCCCTGGTAGCACCTCCATCGAAATAGTTTATTTCCCCACTGTCTGGAAGTGTTTGCTTTAAAAATACACTAATTCTGTGCCCTCGGCATAAAGCTCTGTAACTGCTTTTTTTTAAAGGAAGTAGGAACTGTGAAATAGGCATTGGTTTTTCAAGGAAGTCTAGACATGATAAAAGACAAAGAAGGAAAGATGAAAGAAAAGTTATTACTTACAAATGGAAATTTAGCAAGCTTAAAATATATCTAAGAAAAAGGAGATAATCCTGAGTTTTATTGTTTTAAACAGGGCGATTATGTATCACGCTCCAGTGATTGAATTCTTTCAGAAATGTTGCTGACAATAAATAAAGCTATCCTAGTGAAACGTTATGATTCTAGCGCTATGATTACGATGAATAATGCAAAGAGTCAATTAGACATGTTAATTATACATATTTACATTTCCAAATACTCCTTTCTTCTCTTGTAGATATCACAATTGGAAATACATCGTCTCGCCACTGAGTGGAGCTCCTTACGTATTTATTAGTACAGTAAAGCTCTAACAGAGTCCCTGCTGTGAGGTGACCTAGGGATGGTTATTTCAGCTTGTGCCTGGCAGCTGTGTGGACACAGCGCTCAAGAAGTTACCAAATGCTTAATTCTCTAAAATTAATTAGCTAAACAGGTAGATGGAAATCTCCAAGGCAGAGCAGCAGCATAGACCCTTTGTTAGAAGACCTCGAATATGAGATATTTTAATGAATGGCAAAACATTCAGTGTAGTCTGTAGGCACATTGATGTTCTCTACCTCTGGTGTGTTTTTTTGTTGTTTTTTGTTTGTTTGTTTGTTTTTGAGAAATGCCCTGCACTAATCTGTACAGCTAATTTAGGGGGATAAAAAAGGAGAGAAAGAAAAAGAAGAGGACTCACTATTTGCTGAAGGATGATGTGTTAAAGATGCTGCATGCAGATATGTGAGAGCAATTCCGAGCGTGTTGCTGGGTTTCCACCGAGGGGATAATTAAAAATGAGTGCCAGCCTCGAGCAGTCAATTATCACTGAGTAACAAGATGAAAGATAAAAGGCAGATGTAATCATATTTCACAAATAATACATCAGTGTGCCTCTAGTCAAGGAGTCCTTTCTACATAGCTTTTCACAGCTAGTAACCGTATTTTTTCTAGTTTTGTGCAGCTTCTTTTAACATTCATCTAGGGAATGTGAGTGCTGGACCACAGACACTTTTGTGGTGGGTGTCCATGGTAGGACAATCTACTACAGTGAATCCTGAGAACACTTGGGTAGAAACTGGGGATCCATTTCCTTTTCTTGGATGATGCGAGTTTGGTAGTACAATTTATGTGTATGATAGAGGCCGAGGGGATTAGACAGGGAAATGGGATGTAGAGGAATAGGGAAGGGTGTAGAGGAGTTCGAGACAGCAGCAGAGAGGAGAAATGGTTTAGGAGGAGAAATTGGCAGCAGGAGAGGAGGGGAGATAGATTTATCAATTGTGTACCTCACAGTTGCATTTGTACCTTTTTTCCTGTCTTTTCTGGTAAGGTCACATACAAGATCATTTCTTTAACCACCATGTTAGTGCCAGGATCTCAAAATGATTTGCTCTTATGAGAAGAACATTGTTCCTAACATTGTCGGGAGCCTTTCCATCTGTCTGGAGGGCACGGATCCAGCACATTCAAAGCATGCACCAACCACAGAATGATAAAACCAGTGAGGGATATTTGAAATCATTTTATTTCTGCCATAATGGCTTCTCACTTCCTCGGTCTTCAGGTCCCTGTCTGTCTTTTGAGAGGTAACAGTTAGTAGTTTTGGCCAGATAGAGAGGAGAGATGAAAAGGAAATTATTCCCCAGTTTCTATCCAGATGTCTTCAGAACAGAGTGTTGCTAAAAGTAATGCTCAGGAAATAAAGGAATGTAAAGTAAAAGTACACATAATATTATTTTGCTTCTTCTTTTCAAGCCTTATATTGGACCCACTTGATATCTCAGGCTAGCTAAATAAACATTTACCTCTGCAAAAAGAATTTCAATTCATAATAAAACCAAATCCAATTGTAAAGCTCTGCTAAAGGAGAATTAAAATTGCCTGTCAGTTTACTTGCTTTCCAGGAAACAGCTTAGCAAAATTCTTATTCTCTAAGGATCATCACAACTGTAACACCTCTCTGTGAGCTTACTGTACTGTAAGAAACAGCAAGACAAATTTCCAGGAATGAGCTATAGCTGAGCTGATTCATAATTGTAGGCTGCTTTGATGTTTTCACTTGGAAGATGTTTTTCACAATGCAAGATGTTTATACTCCTAAAAGATTAATTCAAACATCAGCCTCTGAAAATCAGCCATAGCAGACAGTCCTGCTATCCTAGAGACACTTGAACTGATCTGACATAGAAAGGACATTGAGATTTTTTTCCTTGTTTTCATGGGTAAAAGCTTTGCTGAAAAGACAGAAGCTAACCCAGGTAACACCAGTCAGGCTTATTGATAAGCCTTTTCTAATCTCTTCTTGAACAATCCTGCAGATTTTCTTCAGATTCCGTTTTTTAGGAGTCACTTGCAAATGCAGTTTTTCTACCAATAATATTAGTGGTGTAAAATACTCTTAATTTCTAATAAATAAGACTTAGTTTGGAACTTGACTGTGAGCCTCTCTTCACCAGGCAACATGATGTTTGCTTTGGTTTATGAGAGCAAGGCTGGCAGTGCAGAGAACAGGAACACAGTAATGTTGTTCTGCTACTACTTGCATGATAATTTAGTTTCAAAAGAATAGATTTTTTTTTTTTCATGATGGAAATTACTATGTCCTAGACTGTGTGTCCCTTTTAGGGCACACTAGAAAAATTGATGAGCTTTAAAAGAGAGTATAGCAAGAAAAAGATGAGAAAGACTACTCGTATGTGGCATATATTTGTGTTATTTGGAAAAAATACTAAAAAGAAATCTGTAAAATTTCTTGGCATAAACAGCAATTCATACTATTCTCCCCATCCACTGGCCATAAAAATCTCAACTTTTAAAGAAATATTGTTGGTCTTCTGAGATTTGAGAATATGTTCCATTTCAAAACAACTTTAAGCTACATTTGTCTCTGGACTGAATCCACCAATGTCATCACTATTAGATCATGGATTAATTTGGCTCGTAGTATTATGCTTGGAGTAACTACAGTTGTGGGGTTTGGTCTTTTGCCATGATCAAACTTTGAAAGAAATTAATAGCACTGATGGTAGAAGATGATGGCCAGGAGACAGAAGACGAAGATTTTCAAAGGGTTTTTTTTATTATGACTGAGATTTTGGGGAACAAAGATTATTGACCCAAGATGCATACCAAGTATATAACTGCAAGGAACTGAAAATATTTAATAGTGGAGTGAGTCAAAAGGATAGGAAGTACCCTCATTACTCTTGAATAGAACTTTACTCACAATGCTTACACAAATATTTGGAAAATTCATTAGTGCAAGGAAGTTATTTGCCGGTTGGGTTTCTGTGAAACTTTCCCATTTGGTGCTGCACATCCATATCACTATGATGTGTAAAATGCAGACTAGGATTCCCAAAAGTGCATTTCATGTTTCTATCCTTTTGTTTCTTGCTGATGACACAGGAACAGCTTTGACAAAGTGGAAGGAGACTTTAGTTCACCTCACAGCCACGTCCCATCCAGTCTGTACTAGTAATGGGTTACCTGCCATTTCGGATACTAAAAACAAGAATCTTATTTGTATGTGAATGTCGGTGTGACCCAGGTTTTGTACAGTATTTAATATAGATATATAAATAGCTTCATATGACAGAGTAGTTTAGGTTTGGGCTAGAAGTGGCTGGCCCTCCGACCGGCTAAAAATAGAAGAAGTAATATGTGGACATCCCTACTGCTTGATTCCAGGTGAAAAAAAAAAAAAATCTTTGCTTATAGTTAGAGGTTCATCAGCTGGCTGAGCATGAAGAGGGGGAAATCAGCAAGTTCGCGAGACAGCCTCACACCCATCAAGAGCCTTTGAAGTTTAAAACAGAGCCTGACTCTAAGGGCATAAGTATTGGGCCACGTAAGGAAAAGTCATTAAGCAGTTAATCTTAGGCCTTATCTCAAAGTACTTCATTTCTATGGAAACTGAGTACTTGGCTCTGAACACCGGAGCATATCCTAGGAATTCATTGTAGGAGTATTGGAGCAGAGATAGCCAGCTCTGTGTCAGCCGCGATAACATTCTCTAGTTCTGCTCGTCATCTTGTCATCCCTCTCCCCACATCTCCACCACCCCGCGTTTATAACTAATCCTTTACCTCGATTTTTGTCCTCATGATTTACATCTTTGTGGGCATGGTAAATCCAAAGAAAACAGTGCAGAAACTCTCCCTGAGATAGCTGGGGCACTCTTGATTTACTAAAGAGGACCTGTGTGAGAATTTTATCAGACTCAGGCTTTTGGGAAGGAATTTTTCTGGCAAAGAAAAAAGAGTCATTTTACAGAGCCAGTAACACTCTGCAGCTCCTGCAAATCCCTTGAACATTTTGACCACTTAAGAGTTGACAGCTGCAAACAGGTTACAGGCAAAGCTTTCTCTATCACAGTAGCATATCTGGGATTTTCAGCTGGCGTTTTTATATAAATAATATGCCTAAAAATAATTAATGTGGATATAACACTATAATCAAAAATATGCTTCTAGTATCTCACTTATTCGAGGCACTGAACAAACAGTCATATGTGAAGTGGAAAATGAGAGCAGAGTTTGGAAAGTAATGGCTGGTAACCTACCGAAACGATATGACTAATTTTACTGCATGTTAGTGTAACAGTAAAAAAAAAAAAGAAAATATCCATTAAAAATCTGCCCAGCACCTGGGAATGGGCTATTACTACAGCTGGCAAGAGCTACAGAGATTTCCCTCTGTAGATCATTAGTCAAATATGTGCCGGCTTGAAAGACCAAAACCTGCTATCAGTGATTTTGTCAAAGCCCTCCGTATTGACAGCATTACAGGAGAGGCCAAACGCGGTGGAATCCCATCCTCTGAACAACCTTCCTTCTTGTGAGAGTCAAAATACATTGGCAGAAAGTTTTGAAGTTATATATTAGTACATTCATTTCATTCTACTGAAAAAAAAAATAGATTTGTTCTGCGTGTTCCATTAAACAGCTGTCAGATCACCATCTTATCTGTCGGATCACCAGCACTTGGAGCACTGCTGGGGCAGCTGAGTGCGAGTGGATTGCTGGAAGTGAAATATTTTGGTCACTGTAGTAACTGCACTAACCCTACCTTCCAAAAGGACTTCAGGCTTTTGCCCTGAGGCTCCTAACCAGGCTTTGATACCTCTCTTGGCTTTTTCTGTTACCTGTCTTTCCTGTCTCTTAGCAGCCCCTCCGTGACAGCCGCAGCTATTTTGCTGGACATTATCCTTACTGCTTTGCAAGTGCTTTGCTAACTAAATTCGTGTGTTCCCTTCGCCCCTTTTCCCCCCGCCCCGCAGAAGTGATGACAATGCAGAAGAGTCAGATGAAAGCTGTGGTTTGGGTTTCTGTGCAAGCGTTCCGTTCACTGCCGACTCTTGGTCTCAGGAGTGGCAGCTGCTGGTTTGATTCCATTTGTGAAACGCGGAGTACTCAAAGGGAAGCGAGTCTGAAGCGAAATACAGTTACTGGATGTTTGTTCAGAGCTATAATGAGATTGAGTAGATAAAAACAAACATAATACTTTCATAGGCTCTTGATCTGTCTGCAAGTACCGTGGAAAACAGTGTTAGGAAGAACAAAGGCTTCAAGATGAAACCTCTATTAATTCTTTTGCTGAGAATCTTCATACTACTATTTAAAAAAAAAAATAAAACCAACCAGTGCTGTGCTTTTATCTTAACGGATGTTACTGAAAGTAGCTCAGATTCCACATCCAGATTGGCATTAAGCTTGTAGTTGCAAAATGTTCTACAAGTCGATCCCTACTTGTATAATGCATTAAACCAAAAGTCAAACTTCCAGCTCTTCAAGTCTATATTTGCATTGTTTTCACAAAACAAGTTAAATGAGTCTAAGATTGCTTCTAAGATGTTTTCCAGAAACCTAAAATTAGCTTTTAAACCCCATTTCCACTAGAAAATGAAGGTTAAATACTTTTGCTTTGAGATCTGGGTTCATTGAACTCTCCCAAGTCCTAACACAGGCACAAGCCAAAAAACCCATGAACCAACAGTTCATACAAACTCCTGAGAGCCAAATCAGCTGACTCTGGCAGACCACAAATGTTTTTAAACTCATTTCAGCTTCTTTTATGAAGATAATCCAAGCAGTACCAACTTGCTTTTTCCACCAGCATTTTCTTTGCTTCTCCCAGGACAAAATGATAACATTGGAGTCAAAGACTTGCAGTGTCACAAAGTCATGGCCTTGATTTTTTTGTACTGAAGCAACAGATCTGCAAGAGAGCAGATACTTGTTTTATAATACAGAATACAATGTTGGAAAAATAACAGAAACCATCATCTTTTTTAAACTACCCACAGTATTTTAGAGAGGGCTGGAATGCCCTGTCTCTAATGTAAATGTACAGTATCTCATTTAACATACTTCTTTTATTTATTCTCTCTTGGTAATCAACTGCTGCCTTTGAGAGGATGATAAAATTAGTTTTTATTCCCACGCACAAACACACACATACAATGTAACGTATCATGACCGATTTACTCTTTTTAGAGAAGCTAAAAAAGGAGAAATGCACAAGAGCACCCTTGTTTGAATAAATACTGGGCTGTCTGTATGGAATAACAATTATATGCTGAAGCTAGAGCAGATGTATGGGTGTGAATCACATAAGGGTAGGTTGGGGAATTATAATCAGCTAAGCAGACCTAGGAATCAATCAGCAGTGGAAATTTTTCTTTGGTTAAACAGCAGATTTTTCTAACTATTATGGGGCAGGGTGGGGAAAGTGATTTTTTTTCAGCCCATTTTTTGCAAGTGTAGTGTGAAAGTTCCCGAAGTGTAGAACATACATTTGTGGCACAGAAATGCAAAATGAAATGAGATCTGGTGCTGCCATTAGAAGCCACTGTTTTGACTGATGAAGAAAAGTTTGCAGATCTCTTTTTTAGGACTCTGCAAGAAGATCAGTTCTGGAGTAAGGACGATATGAATGCTACTTTTTCCTGGGTTTTGCCATACTCTCGGACCAAGATCAGATTTAGATTGATTTGTATCACCACCAGGTATCCAAGTGTGAGTATAGTCAGTAGAAGGAGTCAATAAAAGTCACTTTCTTTAAAAGATGAGGTCAGCTTCTGTCTCACAAATGATGCAATATAATGATGTGTCTTCATGGGCGTTTCTGATGTTCCTTTGATATTTTCATATAGAGGGTCATCTCAAATATTCTTTGCCTACTTTTCTTCATCATTTCTGCATTATCATACAAGAAAATTCATTCTGGTCATTCAGTGGCTTTCCCAGCACTGTGTTTGTGACCTACTTACTCTCTTATTTATTATAGTAAGAGCTTTACCTGAACCACCAACACAGACACACTCCCAAGAGTAGAGACCGGAAAAGTAAAGATGCACATTTTTTCCTCTCTTCTCATTGTTTTTTCATTTCACAGATGCTGTGTTACCTCGCATTAGACTCTTGGAAATAACCAAAGGCATCTGGAGGCTCAGGGTTCTGAACCACCCCCCGACAACCTGCCAAAAGCATCTTCCATCAACTTCAAGTGGGAAGCAAATGGACTGAAAAGAAGGGGCCATTAGCAGTGATTACACAATCTGACCTCTTTGACTGGGTGGCATATTCAGTGAGCCAGGAGCCTTTTTTGTTGTTGTTGTTCACCTCCCTAAGGTGTCTACTGAGGAAGAAACGGAATTTTATCTGGCTGTTTTGTGGGCAATCTCAGCTGAGAGTTAAGACAGAAAGGCAAAGAAACAGGATCAAAGTCATTACTGGGGGACTGCGGGGTAATGTGGGGTCTTTAGTCCTGCTCTTGCTGCTCTCATACCTCCTCTGAGTGGAGACTTGACAGTAACATTTATCATTTCATCACATACGCGTTTTTGCAAATAATTTTATTGTACTATAAAGATTTTATTGTACTAAAAAGATGAAAAGATTTGAAAAGATCTCCCAAAAATATTTTATTTTACTATACTCCTTCCAGGATTGAAGAAAGTTTCTCTACTCTTATCCCTTCTACAGAAATTCCACGTGCATTAGCTGCTACCCGAAAGACATGTAGCTGTTCCTGGCAGTTAAGTGATTTCTAGCCCCTGAATTAAAATAATTCCAAATAATTTGAAAAATTTATGGTATTCCAGATTTTTAGACAACTTATAAAAGAAATATGAATCTTTCTCAATAAGCTTGGCTATGATTATTGAACAGTGACTGAAAAAATCAAGCCTATTTCTAGTGGTAGCTGAAATTACCACTTGTTTCCAGTTGATCCAGTGGGCATTTGTAAAGTGATATCTCAGTGACAATAGATTATTTCCACAATCTTTATTAGGTAGATTTAAACATTCCACAGAACTCAGTTAATTAAAGAAAAGATGGTGCAATACAAGCAGCAACCAAACCTGCTGCAAACCATCCTCAGCAGTCATATGTGGGTTGACTGTATCCTGTATCCTGTTTTACAGACAACATCTCCACTCCTAGGGACAGGGGATTCCCATCTCTCTGAATTACTTTTGCACAAATCTGTCACATTTGGGCTCCAGAACATGACAATCTGCAAAACTAGCCTGAAGTGGCTCTGACTGCCAAAGAAACATATATTTATTAATAGAAATCACGAGCCTCCTTCAGAGAAATAAGTCCACCATGGATTTCATGGAAGCAATAGGAGCCTAAAGATAACATTGTGTACTGGAAGCCTCCCCATTTATCACACTATTTCACCCTCCTGTTTTTAGACAAAAATCATTCTCAGGAAAGAGTAAGGCTTGCAATTATTTCTGCAGCTGGGTTAGCTGGATATTAGTAAGATACAGACAGCAACGATGCGAAGAAAAGGCAAGACTTTCCTGTGGCACAGGATGGAAACTGCATGAATATTCACACTTTTGATGGAATTTTGATGAAATTTCTAGCCATCGATGCAGAAAACCTGTTTGCAGCACAAAGTGGAGCAGGCTAATGAACAATTTGGCCACTCAGTGCTACATGGGAGTCAGTCATTCCCTCTGTCATGGTTTAAAGCCAGGCATGCACCAAGCACCATGCAGCCACTCACTCGTCCTTGGCTCTGTGCTAGCCCTGCTCAGCAATAACAAAAACATCTCTACATTATCAACACTGTTTCCAGCACAAATCCAAAACACAGCCCCCTACCAGCTACTGGGAAGAAAATTAACTCTACCTCAGCCAAAACCAGCACGCCCTATCTAAAGCCTTGTGAGCTCAGTAAGGAGCAAGAGTTCTTTTTCTGCCAGGTTGCCCTGGACAGAAATCCTGCTTCAGTAGTTACATGATATCACTTGGGGAAAATGGAGTGATACCAACTATACATCAAGTATAGTTGTTTGGATATGTAATTTTCCACAGAAGGATTCAGCATCAAAAATTCCACAGTATTTAATGCTTGAATGAAGAACCGGTTATTCAGATTAATGGTGTGCCGTGCCAAAATAACAGTAGCTGCCTCCCAGAGCTCTCTGTGCAGTTAGAATATATTTTCTTCCTTCCATCCAGATGTTGATGTGATCAGAAATATCAGCCAATTTATTAAATTCAGAAGCAGCATGGCCAAAGCTCATCCTTAACCTCGATCCCATTTCCTGGTATCCTGCCAGAAGAGATCCTGACTACAGCAGCCCATCAGTCCCCGAGGTTGTTCAAAGGTAAAGACAACACCAGGGCTTATGCTGGAAAAATGCAATGTCTTATTTTTCAGGGGGATTAAGAGCTGCAGATATTTTGTGTCTGATCTTTTTAGCTTCAGGTCTACTCTGTCTGCCAGTTCGAGGGTCAGATCCCTAATCTTCAAAGCCATCAGCAAGTTTTAATCTCTTTAATATTGGCAGAGCATCACTATCTGCGCTATGTATAGAGCTGCATCCTCTCAGAAAAGCAGCTCAGAGTGTCCAGGAGAGCGTACACTAAAGGCTGAAGACAGATGGTTTTGGCACAGGGGCTTCACTACTGGGTAATCTCCTCAAGGAGGTCACACACTCAGCAGTCCTGAACCATAAAACCTTGTCTCCTTTCCAGAGTTACCTGTTTTCCCTGTGGAATGTTCCACTCATCTTTGTGCTACATTTTTTTTTTAAATTTAATATCAGAAATTTAGAAGTGTGAGCTAAGATTATTCAGATTTATTTGCAATCTAGAATGAGCAAACCTGCTGTAATTGAAAAGTACTTGCACAATAATTTGAAAACAAATGTTGCTTATTTTGAGATACTTTTAACTGACATGATGGAAAGAAATGCAGTTAGTTCCCAAATTTAAGTCATTTTTGATACACCTGCAGACCTTTCTTGTGAAAAGCTTCTTTTCCAGTAGAACTGAGCTGATTTGAATTATAAAATAAATCTTTCATTACAGACAAAGATTTATGTTACATATTCAGCTCCCTTAAGAAATGGCCTCTTCTTCCTTTGCACATATTCTGATGGAGATAATCCCCTGCAGCTGGTGATTCATGCTGAGATTGCTCAAGCAAGGGTTTGATGCAAGATTTACATTTGCAGTAGAGTGCCTACATTGTGTGAAGGGACTCTTGCAGAAAAATAGATTTATTTTTCCTTTATAAGCAATCAGCAGTGTTCCAAGTGCTGAGGCAATGCTGGGAGTCAGGTACCAGCTTGAAGATCACCTGATCCATACAGCAGCCACCAGTTTGCTCCATTTTTTTAATGGGGAGGAGGAAATAAAGGGGAAATGTTAAGCAAAAACAACCAAATACTGACCACACAATTAGTGTTGCATTTATTTTGCAATTATTTTTCTGCCTTGGAGTAGGCCAACAGGAGAACTTTGTTGATATTTCTGTGATTGTTTAGGAGAGAAAGCAAAGACTGTGTTTGCCCCAGTCCTTGCTTTCATAGCCACCTTCCTATTTAGCCAGAAACATTGAAATAGTGAAATCAGCGCTACTGATTGCTGCTGATTTTTCAAACTTTTAGCATTTCATGGTTTTATTTGATACTTCAGACCCTGAAAAATCTCAGTCTTCACTTTTCTAGAGTAATTAGGTCTCACTGAGAAAAAAAAAAAGATTAATCAAAGTACACTTTAAGGGCTCAGAGTTACAGCAAAACTGAAAATGTCTTAATTTATTATTTTCCAACTAGATTGCATCATTTGTGTATTTAGGACTAACAATTTTGCCGAAGATTCTGTTCTAGATACCAGTTTTTTCTGAGAGAACCTTTTTATAATTTAAACATGAAATGGTCTCCCCTCAAAGACATTTTGCAGATTCCAGTTTTGTGATTCACTTGTGAAGGGAGTTTATTTTCAATCTTTCCCATGATCTCAGTGTCATGGGATTTTTGTCTTCTGGGAGCCATGATGACACAAATAACATTAACAATAACAAATGGTTTATCCATATTGAATTTGTGATAAGAAATCCACTCGTGACTCCTGATAATTTCTTAGTGGGCCGGAGGTTTTGTTTCCAGCTACCAGTACAAATCTGTCTGTTATCAGCTGGGGAAGGCTGCCTAGACTCAACCAGATGTCAGCAGAACTGCCATTTAATTTCACCTTTTTCATGTGCTTTCTGTTTAATTAGTCAAGCGACATACTCTCTCTGCTTCATATAGTATCTGTAAAATGGGATCCTTTCAATTTCCTTCTATTTGACTATAAACAGGTTGTTAAAGTGGGACAGATTCTGTCATCTCTGCCCTTGTAGCTGAGCACTTCACAGAGGTAAATAATAGGAGTGAATGAATATTGAGTGTTTATCACAAGAGGAGCCTGATTTTGAAGCCTTAAATGTATTCATTTATCTGCATATAATGAATAAAGTTATTAATAAAGTAATAAAGCTTTTAAATTACATGGAGGCTTATCCAGTGTGCAAATTCCTGAATACAGCAGGATGGTTTGATTACCACACTAACTGGTGAATTCTCAACTACTCAATGCATACAGAAAGAGAAATCTCTACCCCTCCAACACATTTCCCTCGCTTCAGGCAGACTCTGTGTACAGTCTGTTTCTGTTTTGTGCTTAAGTTAAGGACATCAGTTTCTTGAATGTTTCATACTAAACTGATACAGAAAAATAAATAACATTTCAAAAGAACAGCAAAGGCAGTACCAATGTGCCTGAACATTGGGTGATTGTCTGTCCTCCTCTATTTTCTCCCCCCTGGGCTCGGTGTGCTTGGTCCAGCTGCTGGAAGATGATGTTCTGGTGAAGCTGCTGCCTGTGCCAGGGCACAGGTCACTCTGAACCTGCAGCTTCTCGGTCTGCAGCTGAAAATACCGTTCTTGTGTTCAGGCTTCTGGGTCAGTGTTATCTCCCTGGAATTTGGTATCAAATGGCCCTGCCTGTTCCAGCTAGGTCACGTACTGTGCTTGGAAGCTACCAGCTTGTGCTGTGTGGGGTTAAGTTCTCACTGTGTTTCATCAATGGCTTGCTTGTGTTGAAAGATTAATAAGGAAAACGTGGCAATATACATTGATATTCATGCTGTGTTTTGGCAAGGGAGGTCATAAAATTAATAGAGGAATTTAACCCCAAAATCCGTCATAGCAAGTACCTGGAATACAGACACCAGACCAGACAGGAATTTTGCATATGGTCTTTTCACTTCTTTTTATGGCAGGAGTAAGACTCTCAGGGAAGTGTGTTATCTGTGTCTCTAGTTCCTTCAATGAATTTAGTTTTGAGTATAAAAAAACTATATTTTTAAAACACTGAAAGATATACTGTATGAGAACAACATAGACTTGTATTATTTTTTTAAATCTACATTTGTTGCAAATACATTTGATTTTTGTCTAGGCAAGAGAACAGAGCCATACCTTACCTATCTATGCTATTTTGGTTGTTTTGAAACATTTTTTATTGTTTCAACATGTGGCCACCTGAAGTTTAATATTGTTTATGCAATCCTTACTTTTCCAGGAAATGTTTAGACTGAACAATTTAAATAATAGGGTCTAAAACCTCTCTAGATCAAATTCATAATTTTAGTTCTGGAGACTGTTCTGGTTCACACTCAGCACGGTCCAAGCTGATAAATCCTGTTGCAAAAATGTGTGATGTTTCTAATGTGGGTAAGAATATATGTTTGCAGATTGATTTCGAAGGAGGGCTGTTTCAAATCCTTGCAAATGAAGAGAAAGAGGACAGCTTTCTTGTAACGTTGTTTTGCTTTTGTTTTCAGTCTCACAGCAATTGGATGCAGAACCAGCACCATCTCAGGCGTCTCTGGCTTTGCTGCCAAGGTCAGCTCTGCAAAGCAAACTTAATATTTTACACGTGGCTGTTCCATGCTTCAGCTATTTCTCTGGTGTATTAAAAACAAATAGGCTCCTCTCTAACATCAAATTTCTCTGTCTTTGGTTTATTTCTCTGTCTCCTTTCTAACCCTCACATCTGTTTTAGCCCTAGGAAGGTGCTCCCAAACCCTCTTATCCCATCTAGTCCTCAGCTGCCCATTCTCCGCCTCTGCTGGCCTCAGCAGGAGGTGAAGGTCTGCCTGGGACACATTAGCCAAGGAAGCTGATAAGGAGGAACTCTTACAGATCCCAAAGTGGCCATGAGTAAGGTCAGGGATGCATAAGGATTTATTCCTCTGAATAGCTGAGGTTCCAGAATTGCATGGAAGATGATGGTAACAGATGTAGAAGAGTGGTAGGTTGTCCTAGAGCATCCTTTTGTAGCTACAGTAGTTTGTTTTGTCCCGTCTCAGGTGTAGGATCCAAATATTAAATATGTATTTAGTGGGTGTTCACAATTAGCTGGAAATTACATTGTACCATTCAATTGCAAAACACAAATGTTCTAAACTCACTAGTAAAGCTTTCATGTTATGGCTATTGCCCCCTGAGTGCTGTGGGAGCTAAAATTTGGGTTTTGATCTTCAACGAGCTTGTGTTTAAGTGTTCACAGCTTTGAGAGACTGATCTAGTGAGCAGTATCTATACACTTACACCCACTGATAGCTAATACACGTCCCTCTTATGCTTATAAAATTCTGTTGAAGAACCAACTGGAAAAAGCACTTTGAGTAATTTTTTTTTTTTTTGCCATCATTTTAAAAATGAAAGAATAAATCCTGACTTGTGAGTGGTGGTGTTTCTTGTTTCTGTATGGTATTTTCAGGACTCCCTGCTGCACACAGAAGTATATAAGCAGTCAGGAAAGCTTTCTGACAGTGACAGAACTCTGCTGTAGAGGTGCTGCTCTCCTTCTGAACTCCCTGTTGAAACATGCCCAAAAAGCACTTAAAGAGGTTGGAAAAGAAATCCTCTGTCCAGGAGCTGTAATGCTGATGGAGATGGATATGAGAGGCAGCCTCAGAAGCCTCACCATAGTGGCCATAAAAGCAGCTATACATTATCTATATAGTATTGGAGGTGAACAGGGTGCCTTTGAAAAATACAAACAGCTGAGCTCCTGTGAGAGCATCCTCTGGACTGTTCAGTGTCCAGATTCCTCAACTTCACTGCTCTGTGCTTATTGTGCCCTAAAAGTACAGATAATATTTCAGTTTAGAAGCCTGAAACTTTCTGGCTTTATAACTCTGTAAGCTAAATAAATCCTTTTCTGCTTTCTATCTCTAGATTAATTACAAACTTCCTTTTTTAATAAGTGCAGCTGTGACAACACAGGCCTAAAATCCACAGAAGGCAAGAGCAACCCTTGAGCTAATGAAGTGTTGAATGTTGGTTAAAAAAAAAAAAAGGTATCTGCACCTCTTCATATGAGCCCAAAAGTTCTCTTATTGGTAAAAAAAAAAAGTAATCCTAAATTACCCCTTCATGTGACCTATAAAACATATCTGACAGCCAACTTTTTCTATTGCAAAATATCAATACGGAGCTGCAAATAAAACAAACCAAAATCAAACCTGAGAATGAGTCCTGACAAGGTGAAATAAAGCATACTAAAATTTATGGAACTTAATGAGAAATCAAATGCAATTTCTTTGGCATATTCCCACTGTTTAAGTTAATGCAAACAGTAATGCTGTAAGCAGTCAGGTGTTATTGCTCTCCTTGAGGGACCCAGGAGGAGACCTGTACTTCATTTTTATTCCTATATGGTCAAAACTGCCTATAAGTGAGAAATAATTTAAAATGTGGGTCATTAAAAATCTCATTCCTCTAGTAGAAAATAATAAATCCTCTGAAGAGAAAGGTCTACTGCAATAACTTTAAAGATTTACTATCCTTAAATATCCTAAAGATAGAAATTGATGACTAGAACCAGGATAAGGTCAATATAACATTGTAAACTCAGTGAAATACATCAATAAGGATGAAAGATATAAGAAATCACATGCTGACAAATGATGATAGGGGGCTGTGAGCTTTTTATTTCCAATGTATTGTGAAATCTGCATCAAAAACTTCAACCTTGCCATCAGTTAATCAAGTTCTGTCTTACTTTACTCCCCCCTTTAGCCCATAAAGCCTTGTTTAATAGCAGCAATGACATCTTCCTAATATGAAAATAGAACTTCATGAAAAGATGTTGATAAGAGGAAAGCCTTCCTATTGAAGAACAGGTCTCCTACTAAAGGAAACTATCATTCTGTTATAGCTGTTATTCAGAAATATGAGTATTTCCTTTTTTTCACTAGAATAAACACACTTTGAACTATATTTCTGTGTTGGACAACAAAAGGATTTTATTCAGACCCAGAGAATCATTCTAAACTGTGCAATTAATCCTTTATATTCCCTAAGAAGACAGTGACACTCCCATAGATAGAAGAGCTGGAATGGTTGCAGTTAAGTGGATGCAACAGCGAAACCCAAGTCGAAAACAGTTTACATTGATATGAGTCCTTTCATTTCCCCCAGATTTCTGTGACCTGATTTCTTACACTGCTTGGCTCTTTATTAGCATTATAGGTTCTATAATATAGAACTACTATATTAGAGCTGCTAGAATATTAACCCACCGTATAACCAATAATCCTATTATTAAGATGTATTCTTATAACATGTGATTAAGAAGAATATGTCATGTATGGTCTTTTTCTCCTTGTTTTTCTTATATTCACTCTCAGATTTTGAAGACAGTATCATGTTATCCTTTGGTGGAACAGAGTTGCTGAGACTCACTCAAACCAAGGTTTATGCAGCAGCCAGACTGTGGCAATGGACACACATTGACCATACTCCAGGTTTCTTAAAATCAAATGCAAAATGCAAAACACCAGCTGAATTTAATGTACAAAGGTTTGAAAAACAAAACTAAACTAAGCATGTAGCTGTAGGGCTACAGGGCTGGGGACAAAGCTGGGGACTGACTGGGAGAAGGAGTTGATTCCATTTCTCCAGCAGTGCTTGTGAAGCCTGGAGCAGGATGTCTGGTTTTGGGCCCCTGAATACAAGGGCAATATGGCCATATGGAAGTGAAGCTAGTGAAAGGTCATTAAGATTACTTATTTGGGTGCTGTGATGAACAAAGAGAGTCTGACAAAGCTGGGTTTCTTCAGCCTGAAAAGAGAAAGTCTAGGGGAGACCTTATTGCTGTCTTTAGCAACCAAAGAAAAGGGTGTGGAGGAGACAGAGTCAGGCATAGCTCAGAGGTGCACAAGGAAAGGATGGGAAGTGGTAGGCACTCAGGATAGAACATGGGAAATTCCAAGTGAATAAAAGGCAAAATAAAACTGCCATGAAGTTAGTCATCACAGGGACACAGACACAGGTAGGTTGTGGAATTTTCATTTCTTGGAGATACATGGAACTCAGCTGTAGGAGTCATTTAGCAACTGAGCCAACTTCATTTTGCTAGCTCTCATTTATGGTACAACCTCTTTTACTCCAATTCTTGCAGTTTTTCAGGGCTTTCAAATAAGTGTAAACAGATAAAATACCCATACAAGTAAATGCAAATATTAAAGTAAACAAGAATCAGGTCCATCAAATGTCAGCTTTGGCCATGAGTGGCCATCAGCCAGAGTCACTGCCCTGCTGTCTGGAGGGAAGAGCCCACAGTCTGAGCCGCAGAAATTCATATCTGCCTCAAACAGGAAATCTCACTTCACTCTTGTACAGGAGGGTGTGCCAGTGCTTGTTACATCGGTGGCCAAGGGGAGTTAACCCCAGTGAAGAGAAAATTCGCTCAGAACAACATTTTCTTTAAAACTCCCACTTTCTTGGTCAGTACCTCCTCAGGGGAACTACACATGGAGTTGAAAATTCTTGAAATCAAGATTCTAGTGTCCCTGTTAAGACAACCTAATTTATTGTGTGTGTTCAATTTTGAGTAAATGGAGAGTGGTGACAACACTGAGGAACAGAACGTGTCTGTATGTCTGTCCCCTAAAGAAATAAGCTCTCAAACTCCCTCTGCCTCTTCTTCCTGGGAGAAGCACATTAAATGAAGCACACCAGAGGATTTTTCATTTACCACTAAGCCTTTGAACTCCTTCACAACTGCTCTAGCATATACCTCGTAAATGAGGAAAATTAATTGAAAATTGCTCTCAGCACGGAGGGCCCGACACTGGGGGAGTATTGTCTCTGTGCTATAGTGATTTGATTGGGGTGCTGTCACATGTTATATATGTTATGTTCAACTCAGCACTGAAAAACAGCCTTTGCCATTTGCCCTGTTCTCACAGGCAGGGAAGCTCCAGCCATTGTTCCCGGTTTGTTTTCAGTTGTTGCAGTCTTTGTGCTGATAATTTAACAGCCTATAACTTAGATGAGGATAGCAAGAATATATCTTTGAAATAATACAATGCAAAGGCACATGAAAGGATAATTAATTCTGGTTTCATAGTGCTGTGCGCAGCCTGACTTATCCTTTGCCACAGCCATTTACTCTGTAAAGTTCAGTAGTAATTTTGCAGTATATATAGGCTTGCTCCTTTGTCCCATAAATTAAAGATATCCTTTTGAGCTTCGGAGAACTTTGGATTCAGTTTTAGCACACTTCTCATCTCAGGGTCTCAGAATGTTTTGTAATTATACCTAAATAAATCTTCACTGTATCTCACTCTCCTGTAAGTAACAATTCACTTCTCCAGAGGGAAGGGTAGAATTTGGAGGCAGAGAATAACAGAGGAATGCAAAGCTAGCTCTAGTCCTCTCTGGTGGGTGCATGTGCTAAATCTCATTTGTGTTTGCTTTGCTTTTGTTCTCAGACTGAGGAGGAGGAGGAGGGATGTTCCAGACATCTGAAGTTCACTTCTCTCACCTCCATCAAAACTATAGAAATACACCCCCCAGGTTTTATGTGCAGGGAAAACTCAGCCACAAACCTGCAACACTCTCTTCAGATCCCAGAAATCTACAAATACTGTGGATTTACAAACCTTTGAAATGAGCTCCTAGGTAGGCTATCAATGCCTGCTGTGTACATTCCTATCATGTGTCGCTGTCTTACATTTGGGAATCTGAAAGCTCTTCAGTCCTCCCAGGGAATTTTCCAGATTATCTATTATTTTATTTCCAGTCACAGTTAGTTTGTTTATTTTCCTTGGGGATTAACTCAATTCCTTCTCTTCCTACTTTTCTTACGGTCCAGAAATAGCTGCACCACAAGCGTGTTCCCAGTCCTTAGCTTGTTCATTCTAGGGGTTAAATCATCTGTGTCATTCTATAAGGGCTTCAGTCCTTCTCAGTTTTTCCTTTTGTCTCCATACAGCTGCACCAGCCACAAGCATCGCCTGATCAAGACCATTCAACCCCCCTTTTTTAAATTCAACAGCAGTCCGGGTTCTCTTTGGAGTGGTGAATTCTGCTGGCTGACACCGCTCCAGAGGAAGAAGAAATTCTTCTCTTGGCCAAGTACTTGCTTATTCTTTTAACATGGAAGAGGAAGGAATGACATTATTTTTATCACAGTTTTGCTTGATTTGGTAGGATATAGAGACTTTTCTCAGCACAGAGCCCTGGCTGTGCTAGGCTGGATACCTATATATGTCTGAGGACAAGTCCCAGCCTTGAAAATCTCACCCTTATTAAAAGTGAATCCACAGAGGATGTGGGAAAATGTTTCTGTAAACAAGCAGGGTGGCTATCATTGTGTGTAAGCTCAGTTTCTTCCTCCAGCTCATTGAAAAGCACCCCTGGCAGGGGTCAGGAGAGGAGGGTAGCTCAGGTTTCTCCAGTTTTCCGTGGTGCAGAGGCAGCAATGGAGCAGGACACAGGAGATGTTTCATGGGACCCTTTCTGCCGATGTGCCTGTCACCTGCAGTGTGGCATGGTGGCTTTTCCCCACCCTGTACCCCTTCCCCTCATCACCCCCTTGCGTGTAGGGTCGTGGAGGGAAGGTGAAGTGCTGCTGCTCCCTGGATTCATAGGGGAGTGGAGGGGAGCTGAACTCTGCAAGTCTCACATGCACAGTGTGCTGGTGATGGGCGCATCAAGGACAGGAGGTGTCTGTCTTAAAGGACACACCTCTGATTTTTGGGGGGTCAAATGGCTGGCCTCTTACTGCCCCCAGAGAGGACAGAAATTATTTTGGCCCTTCACTGTGTCAGTGAGTGCACTTACTCACAAAGGAGTGGGAAAAGTTTTGTGGCATCACAATATAAAGGAAAGGAAGGACATGGAGGACCAATGGAGAGTTTTACGAGCAAAATCTTGTTGGTGAAGGAGGAACACACAAGCCAAGGGTTTTTTTAGTCTAATTAACATCTTAACATGCTAACTAATACACAACACACAGTTAATTAGTTGTAGTACAGTGACAACACACAAATATTCACCCTCCAAATTATCTAATTAATATAAAATAAGCTCTGCCTGGCTCATTCACTGGGGTGAATAGTTTATCACCCTGAAATCTTTAGTATCATTCTGTGCCTCTACTTCACTGGACTGCATCTCATGTCCCCACTCTGGAGGCTACTGCTGTCCTCCTGCATCATTATACCAGGGCTATAAATATGTCAGAATACGCAGACTATCAGCTTGTTGCTGCTGTCTGTATAAAAATTACTATGCCATATGGCTGTAGCATATGATTCTGCCCTGTGATTTTGCTCAGCTCTAAAACTAAGTTCAGCTGCACAAGCTGATGGTAGGATAGCTCTTAAAGCATAGTTGTTCTCAAAGACCTCTCAGTCATCCAGACCTGGTAAAAGGCAGTGACCTCCAGACAGGAGTTTTCCCAAGAACTTTTTCTGTGCCCCAGCCATTTCTGTCCAAGAAAGCACAAGGTGTGCTGTGATAGGCAACTTCTTACCTCAGAATATCTGAGAAAATAGTTGTGACCACCTCACTTTGAAATCCATCCCTGGCTGACTAATGATCATAACAACCACAGAGTTTAATCTCCCTTTTAATTATTGTTAGCTGTTTCTTACTTGTAACAGGCTCAGGGAAGGCTTTCTTTGATTTGATAGTATTTGTGTTTCAAATGCTGATATTACCATGGGGACTGGGGTGCCTTAAGGCAAAATCAAGTAATGCAGCTGTAGATCTGTCACATCTGTCATAGACTGAAGGAATTATGAATTTGGACATTATATATTTTTATCTGAAAACTGGGTGGAAATTAATCTATCTCGTGGGCACCTTCTGTAGGAAAGAATAATCTTGTTGAGTCTGATTGAGTTTATGAGGCAGTTCTGAGGTCTGTGGCAAGAACTATGTGACCAAAAAATTGATATCAGCATTATTAATTAGCTCCCTCAGCTAATGGAATAATATTTAATCAGAACTAAGCAAGTATATGCAAATGCAGAATTTCATTCTCTAATCAGTTGGGAAAGTTGAACAAGGCCTTTCTGTCTTTAAAAACAGAAACCAGGACAACTATTTTCAAAATAAAAGTTCAGCACAATAAACAAACAAACAAACCAAAAACAGTTTACAAAGTAATTCTGTTCAATCTAATGATTTTTATTGTTGTGGTAATAATATTTGATATGTTTCTCAGAAGCTTAACTTCATCTTGTGAAAGCCTCAAATCATTGTCATTTGTTACAAGAAGAAAGCCTCTCCCTCTGACGCTTCTGCTAGGAAACATGAGATCTATGAACCCCGAATCCAAATAAAAATGGCAGCGTCTTTTTTATCAGAACCCCATTATTATTAAAGAAATGTATTGATCTTAAATGCTGGACTCAAGAACTCTGAAGGCTTTGGGGTCAGGCACATGGTTAAGAGTGTTCCCTCTCCTACACAGAAGCAGAGTTCAAAACCCTGGAAGAAAAACAAAAAACCAGAAACTTCTATAAATTCTGGCAAAACAAATGATTTTGTTTCTAGTAGTTACATCTGTATTTTTTGTGCCCACCCTCTTTCTTTTCTTATGAATATGATAAAAGGGAAAAGAACTATCTGAGGTTTAATGCTCTATCTCTCTATCAATAAACATTCAATTGCAATAAAGCACACCTGTCATGCTTCCCTGTAAAAAAGCAGAGCGTGGATAAAAAATTACTGATTGTTTCGTTTCTTTTTTGTCTCTGTAAAATAGGAACATGGAAGCATCAAACATGTAAGAACATCTCAGTTTGCTTTGTAACCTGCAATTTATCTGCTTGAATTCAATTAGAGTCTCATTATCAAACACAGTGTAGCTCTTGAGAGGTGACAGATCAAACTCTAGCAATCACAAACGTGCTGAGTTTTGCCCAAATTATGGCAAAGGTTTCTTGCACCTCAGGCTTCTTTCAGGACAAAGTCTTTGACTTCCAAATCCAAGTCTCAGCCAACCAGCTCTCAGTACAGAGATTAAGTAATGTGCAAATTAAGAGTTTGGGGCTGATTCTATTCCTTCTGAAATAAATGGCAACACTCCCCATGGCTCCAGAGGGAGAGAGGTCCTCTGCATTGCCTCACTGGCTGATTGCAATCCACCCAGGACCGTGCAGAGAGAACAGCAGATAATTCATAACGTCACAGAGCCCTTGCCTTACTGCAAGGCTTTTTATCGTCACACATGCAGCTTCAGCCCTAGTCATAAATTACGTGGTTTGTAATTGATGCATTAGGAGTCAGAACAGCTGGATGGCAAGTTTTTAACTCATCAGTGGAGGCAGCTTCAGGCTGGAGAGTTTTGTGCTCAGGATGAAGAGTTGGCTCATTTATCTCACCCAGCTCAGTCAAATAATCTCCCTCACAGCTGTAACAATAATTAGGAACAAGGAATAAAAAAATCTGTAAACTTCTGGCAGCTAGACTAAGGGACAAATATGGAAGGTGTACATTTACTGATGCAAACTCTAATTAACATTAAACAGAGACCAGAACACCCAAGAGATGTTAACTCCATGTTCCCTGACTTGGGAATGAAGGCACCATAAGGACCATGAGCAAACAGTTGAATGTTTTCTTTCTGTAACAACACCAAACTTTTCTGCTGTACAGAGTGGTCCCTCATTATATCTTGAGCAGAGTGACTCATGACAGCTCTGTGAGGCAGTTTTATCTGCCACAGTGAGTGGGAGCCTCCGTGGAGCCCCATGGCATGATGCACTCTGACAGACACCTCACTCTCACCTGATTTATTCTCTGCCATATCCCCAAGCTCTTCTGAAGAGTCATTTCTTGCATGGAAATGAGACTTCTGGGAATTTTTTGTGCTGCTTTGGCTCTGTACCTGGGATAGAGTGTGTGAGTCAGCCAGGAGCAGTCCAGACATTTTCCCTCTGGTTCAGAACTCAGTCTGGAGTTCAGTGAGGATTTCAGAAACACTGAGTTCCTCCTTTCTTTTTCACATTTGGATTGTGGGTAGCTCTCTGCTGTGCTTTACTTTGTTTGCTCAAACCAACCTTCCTTAAAAAGGTGATTCAAGAAACTGCAAGTAGTAGTTTCTGTAATATATTAATCAACTAACCACAAGCTTTTCAATAAAGGAATCAACTAATGAGGAGAGAGGAGGCATTTTAATAATCTTTTTATATTCTTTTTTTTTTTTTTTCTTCTGGGCAGGGGAGTCAAACCCAAACATATTTAGAAGGTTTGTCCACAGGTAATTTTTTGGGTAGCCGATACCAGCTTCTTAATTAATGTAGAAGTGTATAGAATGTCCTGGACATGTTTAGACGTCACAAATTTTGAGGTCATTATGGTATTCATAGTTTTGATACTGAAATAATTAATCTGAATTTAGAATAATTAATCAATCACATTCACTTAGTATCTTCTAAAATGGTCTAAATATATGTACACATATATTTATGACACAAAGGATGACATATTTAAGCAGAATACTTTAAAATGAGACCCACCCAAAAGAAATTCCCAATCAAACTATGAGTTTCTTTGGGACTAGAAAAACCTCTATGCTTATTCTTCATATCCTCTTACCTTCATAGTATTATAGAGTTTAACATGTTTAGCCATGATGCAAAATATATTCTGTACTTTTACTTAAGCAGCAAATAAATACTTTTGTTTTGCTTTTCATAGCATAAAGAATGGAGTAGCATGGGCCAAAAGCCAGTCTCTTTTGTTTCTCTCATTTGCTGTGGATTCCTCTGGGTTTATCTTGCATTTTTATGACCTAAATCAGGAACAATTCAGCTGTTCCTCACTGAGCTGCACGTGCCTGAAAATCAATAGAAGACTCAGGCTTGCTTTGTATATTTTTCTTCTGAGAACTCTATGGATACAGCGGTGTCCGTTTTCAACGGGAATGGAAATTCCAGTATCAGCAGCTAATCTGAAATCTCTGGGCTCTCTGGGGCTAATTCTGCACAACCCGAGCCCTTGGATGTGTGTTTCCAGCAGAGGCTGAACAAAGGTGCTCCCCAGGAAGCTGCAGGTTGGTTCCATGGCCTGTGCACCTGCAGAGGAGATTGCGGCTGGAGATCACCGAGCCTTGGCCGCATTCCAGGCAGGAAAGGGGCTGGCGGCAAACAGGCTCTGATGGACCTGCCAGAGCCTTGTGCAAACCAGCCTGCAGGTTCCCAGCCCAGAAAGGCTCCTCAGGCTGATCTCCAACAGAAGGAAATTCTTTGGCGCGTTTTGTCTTTCCCCCATTTCCACCCCCATTGGTGAAAGGCCTTTTTCATCCCCTGTGTTACAATGGTTCTGGCTTCCTTTCTTCAGCGATATTAGCTTCATGCTCATGTAAAATAATTCTATAAATGCTCATACCTACTGTACACATCTCGAAGAAAAGTCGTGGAGAACAGAAATGGAATTTATTCTTCCCCTAAATCTTTCTCCCATTTATCCTTCTGGTTTTCTCTCATTCTCACATCCCACTTTCTTTCCTCTTTAATGTCTCTGTTCCTTTAAAATATTTTCTTTCCAAGGGAAAGCAAACAGAATTATCAGCCCACAGTGGTCTTCTGCATTTGTGTTCTGTCCTTTGTCAAGGGGAATTGGAGCAGGAGGTGGGCTTGGGCTTCTATCCAGGAAAAAGGGGGAAGAGAGGCACTCTTTATTGCTGCCAAGGACTGAAGCCGTCCCCAACCTTTTCTTTAAGAGAATCTCTCGTATTTCGTTCTACCTCTCATGGGGTAAGCACTTGTAAGTATCAATTACTGTTATTATTTACCTTGGGAGTGTGTGTATGGCATCTGGCATAGTTTGGAAATGTCAGTGTTCCTGTAAGTTTCATTCATAGCAATTACCTAGGCAGCCTCTCCATAATCAGATTCTTTCAATATTTGAAAGTTTGTTGGAAACAAACTAGGGAAGCGTGTGCTACCTGTGCATTTCAGTGCGTGTTTGGGTCCGTAGAAGTGGATGGGGTGGGGTTTTTTTGTTGTTGTTGTTGTTTTGGTTTGGTTTTTTTTTGTTGTTGTTGTTGTTGTTGTTTGGTTTTTTGTTTTTTGGGTGTTTTTTTTGGTTTTTTTGTTGTTGTTTTTTGTTTGTGGGGTTTTGGTCTGTTGTTGTTTTGTGTTTGGTTTTTTTTTTTTTTTTTTTTCATTCCTGTTTTGTGGAGAATCAGAAAAATAGCAAAGGCAGAACTAGTAGAAGATGCAGCACGACAAGAGGCTCTGCCAGCTCCGAGCCAGGAAGGGGAAGTTGGCTGAACTGCTTTTCTCTCTCTCTCCCTCTGTCCCTCTTGTTTCCTTTAAGCGGGGTTAAGGTGAACTCCTAAGCGATTGTGGAGTGAGGCCCCACCTCTCGCAGGCTGATGTGCAGGCTCGGGTTACTCTGTCCTGCCTGTTCTCAGGAGCCCACAGTGAGTTCCCTCCTGCTGCTGCCCCTGCCCTCAGCCCGGCACAACAGCTCACACCTTATTTCAGGAAGATCTGCCGGCAAACTCCAGGCCAAGGATGGAATAGAACCACTTGGGAAGAGATTCGGCAACCAAAGTGCTGCGAACAGTAGCTGGGCGATATCATCCTGCCCGCTTTTTATCCAAATCGGGCAAATCCGTGTCCTCCCTGGAGGAGCCGTCAGGGGCAGGACTGTGGCAGGGATGGCTCTGACTTCACCTGCTGCTGCAAATGATTCACGGAGTGTTATAAAAAGCAAGGGCCTGCCAAGTCTCGCTTCTTGGAACTGAGAGGGAATTTCAGCCAGCAGCTGCTCTTCCCTTAGTTTATACTTTTCCTCTACAGGTTTCTTGGAGGGGGCCTGGAATCACAGAAACTTTGCCCCATAGAGGACCTGTTGCTCCGTTTGGATAACCGTGGCTCAGTGGAAATAGCTGTTTGGTGCAGATACTGTTCTGATCTTCCTAAGGGATCTCAGTGAAGCCTGGAAGGAGCCTCGGGAACGTAATTCAGCAGGTGTGTAAATCTTTCCGGATTGGCAATCGAATCCTATCAAAAATCAGGAACAGAACCTCAGAAATCAGATTATCTCTCCTGTGCACCACCTGAATAGAGGTTCTTTTCACATGTCTGATGCTGTTAAAAGGTTTATGCTTTGTAGCTTTTCTCTGGAGTCACATAAGGCAAAACCTCATTTGAAAGAGAAATCAGTGAAAAGAGATTCTCGTGGAACAGCCCGGTTTTAGGAGGGGAAGTGGCTCAGTACAGCAATCCTGACTGTGCCGGCGGTGTGGCAGGGGACCTTGGCCACCTGCAGGCGCTCCCTTGCAGGTAGGGACCATTCATTCCCCCGCGCTGTGCGACAGCCACCTGTAACTTGTCACAGCGGGCAGGAATGTGGGGCCAGATGGAAACAACATAAACAGCTGGGAGATTTCAGCCGGGATTTCAAGCGAAGACGGGAGAGTTTTGTTCTGGTAGACCAGTCGTTCCAAAGGTGGTTTAGCTACACCTACTTCTTCTGGGAAGGATGTTGCTTTGGAGCCGTGGTAGGTTTTTTTGGGTGGGCTTTTTTTTATTTTTTTTTTTTTTTTTTTTTCAATTTCGTGAATGCTTACGATGACTTTAAACTCCCCCATTCCAGCCCGGCTCCGGGGCGCTGCTCTCAGCACCTTTGCGCGGTGTGAGCGGGAGGAGGGAGGCGGCTCCGCGCAGCCCGCGGGCTCCGGGCGGCCGCGGGGTCTCTGGCTCTGCCTGGGGCCGG
>VWZU01010116.1:412894-431367 GCA_013397095.1 Sterrhoptilus dennistouni
CCCTCGCCTCCCGCCAGGTGGCTCGCCTTTCAGTCCTTACTGGGGTGGGTTCCCCCCCGCCCCCCCCAGTGGTTTATCTGGCTTTTCCGTCTCTGTTGCCGGTAGCGGGCAAAGAGCGGCTCCGGGGTGGGATAATCCTGTTGAATGCCCGCATTTGTTTGGTGCTCTCTCCCCTGCTGTCTTTCATCTCCCCCCGCTGTTGAGCCCTTTCATTCTCTCCGGTAACTTTCCCTGGCGTCTTTGCTCCTCCTGCCCCTCTCAGCCACATTGCCGTGTGCGGGTGACCTGGGCACACCTTGGAAAACAGGTTGGTGGCATTTTGAGGAATAATTTAAGGTGCTCCTGCCTCCTCCTGTGACCTCAGTAGGGTTGCATTGTATCCACGAAAAGCGAGGTGTTGCAGCTTCCACTAAAGCGTAGTTTCAAGGCAGCGAGTAGCAGGCAATAGAAGAGAGGGTGGAACAGGTTTTTCATAAGGATGTTGTTTGGGAGCCAATCCTCCCACTCAGGAATTGCGCCTTGCCTTGTGAATCTTGTACCCTCCAGAGTGCTGTGACCTTTGGTGGAGTCTGCTTGTTTACTTGAGGTGAGGTACTGAAGGTAAAAGTACTGCTCATCTGCATTGTGCCTGCTGAAATATTAACCAAATGATGGATCTCGCATGCCTTTGCAGCACAGATGATATTTTAATTACTCCTCTCCTTCATCATCAAAAACGTGGTCCTCCTCCCTTCCTATTGACTGTCTTTCTTCTCGTTTGTGATTGAGCAATGTCTATATGTCAGCTACAAAAGTTGCTTACATGGGAAAACATAGAAATGACCATTTTTGTTGTTAGCAACTGGAAATACTTAATCAGCACTGTGTGGCCGGTCTCCTTTCCCTGGAATACCCATGGAAACGCTGCCCTCTGAGGGGAAGGAACCTCTCCTGGGCCAGGCTTGCATGAATTGTTGGTTTCCTCTCAGCAAGTGGAGACTGCGAAGAGCTTATGGAGTTTCCAAGGCATACGGGAGACGCCCCATATCCCTGATTCACAGTCCACAGGGGGTGTAGCGTTATTAGCATTCAGGTAACGAGACACTGTGCTCAGGGCTCCATGGGAGGAGCAGCCTGTGGCTGCTGCTTGCTTTTACTGGGGAGGCTGTGGAGATGGAAGTGGCTTTGGCCTTGGGTTGTCCAGCTGGCTTGTGCTGCCACACACTCACTGTGGAGGCTGGGGTGTTGAGTTATGCCTTCTCATGGCTCCGAGTGCACGTTTCTGAGTAATTCTGAAAGCAGACAAAGCGTCCCATTAGATTTATTTGGAGGGAGGTAACGCCCCACAAGCAGCAACACCCAGTAATGATTAGGTGCTAGTTATATACAGCAGTAATAGAGAAGGCAAGATTAATCTGAAGTTACTTACTTCTGCTGTGAAATGCACAGATGGAAAAAAGTACCAGAGTTTTCCACTTGATGACAACTAAATTCTTGAAATATGGTTGATTTTTTTTCTGTCCATAGTCCTGCTCTAAGTGGTGAATCAGTCACATTAACTACTGCTTTTTTCCCCCTGTGGGTGACAGCTTATTAAAATCTAACATCTGAAGTCAAATAATTGAAGCCCCAAGGGTCAAAATAGATTAAATATATAAGAATTCTTCAGTTACTATAGGGAGATAAGAGAAGACTTGAAGTCCACACGACAAAAATCGCACTAAGAAAGCACTTGCTAACTTTGTTTTCGGTGTCTCCCACTTGTTGCTCTTCTATTCCTGGTTGCAATTCCTGCATCTCTTCTCCTACAGTGAATGACTGATCAATGCTCAAAGATTTTTTTCAAAGACAGTTTTTTTGTGGCCATGGCAGACAGAAAAAGGAAGCCCTTTAGTCTGTGACCCCTCCAGACTCCTCTCTCTGCCGTGGGGCTGGTGGCCAGAAAGAAAAGACATTTAACACCTTGAAGCTGTGTTGCTTACGGTGCAGCATGCACTGATCCTTGTATCTCCATTCAAAATATATTTTTCAGTGTGAAAATTCCGTATTTAAGAGGCCCATTTCTTGTTTTCAGTGCTAGTTCTCTAGGTTTTCCATTATTCAAACCAGAAGAAACTAGAATTCCTGCTTTTGGGGAGGGGCTGTAACTGGTGCCGTTTTATCTCAACTCCAGGACTGGACGCTGATTTGTCCACCAGCTCATCCAGAACAATGACATTCTGTTTTGTCCGCTTTTGATTTAACTCTGATACCTAGGAATTTCAGTTTTCTCCCCTGAATTCCGGGTTAGGTGATGGCTGTCATCTGCACTTTGTTCACTTGCCATGAACTTCAGCTGTTAGTGCAGTCCTGAGTGACCACAGCATTTCTCCCTGTTGTGCCCCTAGGGGAATTGGGGTATAAAGTCATTGAAAGTTTCACCTAAATCGGTGACACTGCTTTGGGTGTGTGCAGAAAACATTTGCAAAGCTGTTTATAAAACAATGCTCTGCAGTCACTGAAAGGGAATGTTCAGACAAGGTGTCTTTTGGTGTCTTTTACAGCTGTTGTCACTTGAAGAGTCACATCCTTCTTGGAAAGACCATGATGATGTGGGAAGAAGCAACCTCCACATCTTTCTCTTTTTTTTCCTACTGATTTTGTGTCATTGACACTGGGGGATAAAAAATGAATCAGAAATGGAAATGTTGTTAGCATTAGCTCTTTAAGGCCCGTTTCATTTTGAGCTGTGGCCGTGAACCTGCAATCACTAACACATGCCTTCAATTGTAACATCACTTTTAGTAACATTTTTAAATAGTAGCCTACTCAAGGCCTTGAATTGCTACTAGCTGAACACTTCCAGTCCTTTCTTCCCTTCCCTCTCCATGCCACTGTGTCGGTAATTAAAGTTAGGCATGCTGTGAATCTCCACAGGGTTAGGATCTGACACGGAAATAGCAAATTACAAATTAATGCCTTTGCATTTATTACCTTTGTCTTTTGATGAATAGACTTCAGCGACCTTGTGCATCCTGAATAAACAAAGTTAGCAGGCGTCTCTAGCCTCAAAGGTGCAGAGTTAGTATTTTTCATGAAGTTACCCATTTCTGTGGGGTTTTCTGTTGTGTAGTTTTCTGATGCATGGCAGGCGTCTTCATTACTGTGCTGTGGTGACAGGGGATTCTGCTTGCCTTTGTTCTCAAAGCCTCACTCAACTTGTCACTTTGACCAACCATGGAAATTGTTAGGTTCTCTGTAAAGCTACAGAGGAAAAAAGAATAGCAAAAAACCCAGTATAAATACAAAAAATGATAAAACCGTTCTCCTGGAATGCTGTGAAAACTTGGAGTATTTCAACAGAATATTTAATAAAAGTTAATAATTTTGGGAATGGTATCTGCTGAGTGATGGTAGGTGTTGTGAATGTCCAGTAACTTAAAAAAGGTTTCATACAGAAAACGTAGCTGTTTGGGGTTTTTTGGTCTTTTTATTGTTTTGTTATTGATTTTATTTTGTTTTGGTTGTTTTTTTTTATTTATTTATTTTCATTTTCTTTCCACAAATGCATTAGTTTTGCATTAGAGAGAGGATTTATCTTTGAATAATCCAAAATGTTCCAGTTCATGGATTTTATAGATTACCCCTGCGGGTAAGGGAACACCTGATTCCTTTCAAGCTTTCCATAAGTGCAGGGGAACTGTATTCAGCTGGGTTAATTGTGAAGCTGCCACAGCTGGTTCTTGGGGCTGGAGTTTGCATCCAGTAGCTGCTGGATGCTTCAGACTAAATAAGAATTCCTCTTATTGTATGTAGCTCAGGAACGTTTGTAATAAAGAAGTGACTCCTGGCGGATTTATATTTATTACTTGTATTACTTATTATTATTTATATTTATTACTTTGATTTCTGTCCGGCATGTAAAAGCAGTTTTAAAGATTTGCCCAAGTAGAAAATCAGGCACTAGGATTGCTGCTTCTCCCATCAGTACTCCCTTCTCCTCCCCCTCACCGTCCAGAAATTGTCTCAGGTGCAAAGAGGAGCTGAAAGTGAGGTGTTAGCAGCACCTCCTTGTTGTCCATTAGATAAGCCCACACGCATTAGAAAATGGTTTTTAACACTCCCTCTCCAGGGCAATTGCATCAAACTTGTTCAAAAAAACATGAGAAACACATGAGGTCACAGAAGCTCACTTGTTCACTTGCTTCTCAAGACTTGCAGATAGCTGGTGAGATCTAAGATTTTCCCAAATTTGTCCATGTTTTGACTTTAGGCAGACTTTGATGTCGCTGTGTTTTGTTCTGGTAAAGGTCCTAGTGAATTGTCTTTCACCTGAAATGTGAACTTTGGTTAATGAGCACGTTCTTTCATTCTGGGGTGGTTGAGAGGGCTTAATTCAGTTCTCAGAATGCTCCTTTCATGAAAAACGGAGGACTTTGCTCTTCTAAGGTATTCTTCCTTCTTCCGAGGCCACTGATCTTTTTATTTGTTTCCACAGGTGTCTGAGGTGTAGTCTTCTCTATTTCCTGAGACAAAGATCTCTTTGTTTCCAGTGTAAAATATAATTTGAATAATTAGCCTGAAGAAAGCTTTTTTTCCCCCTCCTCCATAAGGGATTAGAATGATACTTGGTGTTAGTATCTAGTTAATGCAGGGATTCACTTAAGAGTTCGATGCCTGTGAGAATCCCAGTGTACATCATAAAAATGTTTTTGAATGAGCTGTTCTATTACTCAGAGCATGTGAATGTGGGACCTTTGTACAAAGAGTGAGATGTTTGTCTTGTACATTGTCTTATGCACTCAGATACATGGAGAACTCAATGATCTGGCAAGGATAATGCAGGGAAATTGAGTTACATCATGAGGAGTCTGTGATACCGTGTGGCAATAAAGTTTAGCTTGATGATCTTCCATGCCATTTAAAAAAAATGGCGTGGAAAAATCAACTCTTTATACTTGTGCCTCTAAATTAATTTTCAGCTTTGCACAATGTGTCTTAGGAAGGCAGTGAGTGCATTGTTCTGGCTTCAGTTGGAGATAAAAATATACATCTGTGTTTCACATTCAGAATTGGGTGGCAGGCTGTGTATTAAATACATGTGTTTCCCTCTTTCCCTTCAATCTCATCTCAGACTCACTTTTCCCAAAGTGGAATTATTTATTCTCTGCTCCACTTCCAGCATTATTTATTGCTTTGCAATTCTTCCTGTGCTCTTGCAACCCTCAGTGTAATGTTTCATCTTTCTGTTTCCTTCTCTTCCTATATTTGCAGATAAAGTCTTCTCTGGGGCAGTGGGCTGGGAGGTCGAGGACAGGATCTGTTTCTGTTTTAGCAGCAAACTTCGTTCAGGTTAATCAATCTGGGCTAACTGGTAATTGGCCTCTTGGTGCTATCTCACACAGAGAGGGCAGGAGAGTGTGAGGAACCTGGACTTTGTGCCTTCGTGTTTCTTAGGTAAGTCACCCCAGGTGACAAATGTCCTGCCTCTGCCAAGGAACAGACACAGCTTCTCCACTGCAGCCACAGTGTCCCTTCTCTTTCTTTAACTCCCATTTTCCTTACCCTTTTTCTTTTACATTACTCTTCAATGCCACATACTGCTCTGTGTTCGTGACACTTCTTGCAGTAAAGCTTTTGCATACTCAAACCCCAGCTCTTTTTCTCCTTTTGTGTCCTTTATTCCAATGTCTTCACTAAAGCACTTCAGATCCACTGTTCTCAGTGGGAAATGTTGCCTGTGAAATTATATGGAGAGTCAAGTCTTTGTGGGTTTAAGTCATGTCTTGCCTATAATGCTGTGTACTTTGTCAAGGCAATAATTTTAAGCTCTCATCATGCAGTTATAGAGCTCGAGACCTTACTGGGAGGTGTTAGAGTGTGTGTAGGCATTTGTTTTCCCTGTGTGAGTGAGGTGTCTAATACACATCAAAAAAAGTCTCTTCAATAAATAGTCTTACTGAATATGAATGTAAGATATTCTCAGAAGTGCCTTCAATACATGGTGGAATAAGTTCTTTTCTACTTAAAATTTACAGTTTTCTCACTTTTTATGTGAAAGCTGAATGTTGACATGCAAGGGGCTTGGGGCAGCTGGCAGCAGGGAGCTGTGTCTTCCCAGGGACAGCACTGATTTTTTATTTTAGAGGAGGTGGATGCTTAGAGCATGAGAGTTTATGTCCCACTGGGCTCTCTGAGTATTTTAAGCTGTCCTTTTATAACTCTGAAAGTTATTGTCCAGACATCTCCAATCCCTTTTAAAAAAAATAATCTAAAAATCTCGATTTTTCGAAACAGCTGTTTTGTCTCTGTCTCAGTTTTCCTACTTATAAACAAAAGCCATATCTGTCTCTCAGGAGTTTTTGTGAGGCTTAATTAACAAATATTTATACAGGCTTTTGAAGCTATAAAGCAGCATATAAATGCTAAGTAGTGTCATTATTACCACCAGCTGCTTTGTTGTAATTGAAGTAATAAAAGTTTCAGTGCCAGTGGTTGCATTGCTGTTGCCTAAATAGAGTTTTTGTGAATTCGGGAGACACTGAGGCTGGTGGCAAAGTGATGACGTAGACTGAAATACACTGTGTGGGACAGTTACGAGATCTTTGTGAGGGACTTAAAAAAATAAAATTAAATATTGATTATAAAAAAGTGAAAGTCCATAAGGGGAACAGAATAAACCCTCTTCTGCAGTATGTCAGTGTTTAGAGGTCCCAGGACTAACTGGGCGTTGTCAGTGCTGTGCAGTGTCCCCTGGTTAGGAATGAGCTGGCAGCATTTGCACTGATGACTCTGGTGTATAAAAGAAGGGATCTTTTGTAGAGATGATTGATAATTGGTAGTATAGGAAAAGTAACATGGTATAAATCACAATTAGCCTTTTTTTTTTTTTAAAGGTCTACTTTTGTAAAATGTTCATGACTTAAAGCTAAGCTATTTTTATTAATGTTCTTGGGCTTATCTCATATAACCAGGTTGTTAAAAGCAGATATGAACACTTTTTAAGCCTCTGGCTTATACATTGTGAGAAAGAGAAAAGAAGATTGATTCTAACAGGCTTGAAGGTAGATTCATTTCTCTTCTAGTTAGCAAAATGAGAGAAGGGGAAGAATTAAACTGTAGACTTAGTGTGCCAATCAGTTCCAGCCAGGTTGAAAATCATTACATTCAGCTCCAATGTGCAGTTTAATTGTAAAAGTCTAACTTAAAAGAGAATGAATTCAGGGGAATTCTGTTTTGGCAAATTGATGATAATATCTCTAAGTTTTTTCTGCCTGAAGTAACAAGAGTGTGGAAAAAAATAAAGTAATAACAAAGGAGCAGTGAGGGGGAACAATTATTTTGCAAACATCTCCTGGGGTTCAGGGGGGGTTACTTGGTCGCATTAAAACAAGACTGTTGTGCTGCTTGAATGTTGGAGAGGATTGATAGAAACTGTGGTTTGAAGAAAACATCTCTGTTCTTTTTTACTGTAAACATTTGAGATAAGATGGAAAAGTTTGGAAGAGTGCAGCATCTTCTGTGAGTTCTTTCAGCATTCTTAATTGTTTGTTATGAGATCTTGGTTTGAACACTGATAGATATTTCTGGTGGGTTTTAGGGGGTTCAAATTTATTCAGTTGGGCTCTCAAACAACCTGTAGCAAGTAATCTGTCTCTAATAATATTTTAATATTTAGTGAAATGCTGGTTTCAGTTGTAAGGGGTGTTTCCTAATAGCTTCTGGATCAGTTCTTCTTATGAAGCCCTGATTTAGTTAAACCTTAGAGAGATCACTCAAATCTGGATCATGGGTGTCGTGATTTCATGGTGGCATTGCTGCAAGGACTTTAAAAAAAGAGAGGATGCAAAGCAGGGAACTTACTCGGTCCTTTATGATTATAAGTAGGCAAATTTTCAGACAGCTTTGAACATTATTAAACATTGAGGAAAAAAAGTCCTGAGCCTTTTTTTTTTTTTTTTTTTTTTTTCCATTTTTGGGCAAATATTACTTTAAAACCTGCCATAAAATGTGCAACCACAAAGTTGTTCTGTATAGAAATAGAAGCACTTTAAACACACAGAGACAGGCACTATAGCCCTGAGGCACTTATGGAGACAACCCAAGTCCTGAATGGTAGGTTCAGAAAAGGTTACTGCTCAAAATATATTCAGTAGCCAAGTGGAAGACAAGTCATAGCATTGTATTAGAGCTGCTCTCTCTTTGTGTGAGACTGGTGCCACCTCATTGTGAATAAAATTCTGGGGATTTTTGACAGCTGTGGGAAAGAGCAACTTTTTATTTTATGCTCCCTGTATACAGTGGTAGAACAATTAGATAGGAATTTATTTTTCTGTTATCCCAGGGTGTAACAGAGAGTAATATGATAACTATCATTGGAAGCACAAAAAATAATCTGCCTCGGGGGCTATCATTTTAAGGCATCATATGAAATGCTGATTTAATAAGGTCTGCTCCTTGCACATTTTAAGTGCAAGGAAATGCATGTATTGAGACCTTGCTAATCCTCCTTTTGCACAAAGTCTTCAGCTTGTTCCCTCACTGTCAAGCAATTAATGGTGTGCCCCAAAGAGATCCTGCATTTCTAGGCTGTGATTATTTTCATAAGAGATTCTGCACTGCGTTTGGTGGTGCTTTATGAATTATCATAATAAATAAAATGAAATTGCTGTTGTCAGAACATGTGAGCAGAGTAATCTGATTCCCATTGTTCGTGTACTCAGTGGCTCGTGGAATTAAGTGATACCCAGTGGATTTCCAGGCAGTTCCTGCAAGTTGGTGAGGTTTGCTGAGCTGAGTTGTCGTGCTTGTGGCAAGTTAAACAGGGGTGTAGCTGACAAGGAGCAATTCCACTGAGCCAGAACCAGGTTCCAGTTTTGCTGGAATCCTACAAACTTAGAATTTAGGGGATTAGTGTATAATAATACATATAAGACAAGATGGAAGATTTTAAGTGTTGTCTTTGTCCTTCTTCTTCATGGGTTTGGGTGGTTTTCTGTAATTAGGTGAAAAAGGTCTGCATTGTGGGCCCTAGGTGGTCATTATTGAGTCAGAAACATAAATAATATAAATATCACCTTAGTTTCAAGTGTTTATTGCTTAAATAACTTAGAAAAAATTAAAAGCAGTCCATTTTACCTCCTTAGGGATCCCTAGCGTGCTAGTTAAGCTCATGGCTTGTGAGCCTGTAAATGCTGTAAATAGATAAAATATAATAAACATCCCAAGTTTTTTTAATGGAAATCTGCACCTAGCTAAAGCAGGCTGTACAGAAGATACAGCATTTATCACTTGCTTTTCAGGTGGAGGGAAGTCAGTAGCATTCCATTTTGGAATACCTACCCAGGCTTTTCCCTTTGGTTTATTACAAATCTTTGTGTGGTTGTGTCCTTCCAGGTCTTAGCCAGTGACTGAAGGCTTGTTGTACCAGGCACTCAGTTTCAGGAGAATGTTATTATTTAAACATTATGTCTATTTTTAAGTCAGATTATCTATAAAACCTGTTTAAAACCACAAGAGATCATTACATCATCTAGTTTGACCTCCAGAGTGTACAAAGGAGGAGACTTTCTGTTTCTGGTAGAAAAATATTAATCAAGTTTCCTTGGCTTTCCTCTCAGAGGAAGATAGACACAGTAATTTAAACTACCTGCCCCATGGCAAACACTGGCATTTTTCACTAAGTACAGTAGTGCATTAATTTTTAGTGGTTCTGTAGTGTGTAAATCATGTGAATGCCAGAACATGGTGCAACCCTCTAGATGCTGTTGTGTGTGTGTATATATATATATATATATATAATATATATATAGGCACATAGCAGCAATCCAGGTTTCTTCCTCTAGATACACACCATTTCCCCAAAAGCTTCACAGGCTAAAAGCAGGTAATCCTGGAGTCTCTACTTGTATCCTTCATGCTTCACTGGATAAATTGTGTAAATCCCTCTCTGAACCACTGTGTACTTGTCTGTGTAATAATTTTTTTTTTTGTTCACGTGGCAGACTGAGGCACTTGTTTTTAAGAGGTTTTTTTGAGGCAGGTTTTTTTTTTGAGGCAATTTTTAAGAGTTAAAGGCTGTGTTCCCCTGTGTGGGGAATCCATGGGAGTGTTGGGGAGGTTCCTGTGTAGGTTCACTTTGATTTTTAGGAGATTTGTGGCCTTCCTGCCTCCTAGAGCCTGGAACTGGTGTTGTACAGACTCTGGGGTGTCCAGATGGTGCTGTGCTGGCATGTAATGCCAGCAGTAACTTTTTTATTTTCAATATTGTCACGTCTTCCTCATGGCTTCTATCAAAGAAGATTTACAGATGTCACTATGGAATGTGTCACAAGGCATGTAAACCAAGGAAACCACCTTGGTCTTCAAACCTTCCTCAGAGAGCTTTAGTGCAGTGACTTCTTTAGGATGTAAAGAAAAACGAGTGGTAATTTTACCCATGACCTTGCACTTTATGCTCTCCTTGCATGAGGCTTTGCATGGGAGTGTTGGGGAGGTTCTTGTGTAGGTTCATTTTGATTTTTAGGAGATTTGTGGCCTTCCTGCCTCCTAGAGCCTGGAACTGGTGTTGTGCAGACTCTGGGGTGTCCAGATCATGCTGTGCTGGTATTTCCAGTAATGCCAGCAGTAACTTTTTTTTTTTTTTTTTTTTTTTACAATTTTTTTTTTTTTTTTCTTTTTTTTTTTTTAAANTTTTTTTTTTTTTTTTACAATATTGTCATGTTTTCCTTATGGCTTCTATCAAACAAGATTTATAGATGTCACTACAGGCAATTTAGTAAATTGAGCGCAAAAATTGGGTTTTTGTGGGAATGTGTCACAAGAGACGTAAGTCCTCCTTGTTTTTCAAACCTTCCTCCTTTGAAGAAGTGCAGTGACTTCTTTAGGATGTAAAGAAAAATACATGGTAATTTTACAGATGACCTTGCTCTTTATACTCTCCCAGGACGGGACTCTTGCTTCCAGTAATGAGGAAATGTTCTGAGGCAGTGTTCTTGCCACGATGACATAAAATAACAGAGACTTCCAGTTATTCCCCTGTTCTTGCCCTGTAATAGACATGTGCCTTCAGGGACCAACTGACCTTAAAAATGATGCATATCTGGAGCTTGGGGTCATTTCTGTTGAGCAGAATTTTTTTTTTTTTTTTAATAGGCATTGCAATGGTGATACTGCACTGATCAGAAACCACATGTAATTAGTATTCTTGATCCAAGTGTGCACTCTCTACTCTGGACACACGTTCCCCCATGAGCGTCTAGGAATGCACTCAGTTGTTGCTCTGACAGAATGAAAAAAAACAGGAAAACTAACCAACAGTTGCCTAAAAATTATCTTTACGAGTTAGAAGGCATTTTTCAGCCCAGGGATAAAGATTGGTAGTGATGCTCATGAGTTGCTCAGCTGTGGGTGAGAAGGTTTCTGCAACATCAGAACCTTGATCTCTGAGTAGTTTGTTCCACTGATATTAATAAAACAAATTGTCTGTCTGCCTGTTTAATGATTTTGAGGTTGAAGCTCAAAAATCCCAAATCAAAAAAAACTCAACCACCCACAGCAAAGAAAACCAAAGCAAACCCCAAGATAATTTGTGTGCTTGTTTTAGTAAAGGAAATGTAGATCATTTGGGAACAATTTAAAAGAATTTGTCACCATTCTTGTTATATTTTTGTCCTCATCTTACTGTGAGACATCTTTTATTTGAAGTGTGTACTATTTTAAACAGGCATTATGTTTTCATGAAAACTCTGCTGGGCAATGTCTTAACTCCAGACATAAAAGCAAATAAACTATGAAAAATCCTCTGTTTATCTGAGATGAGGGGACTTTTTTAAGAAAAGGAGAGAGAGAGAGGATCTCAACCAACTTAATGGTCTCTTTTGTCTCTCTTTATGTTCCTTAATGTTCTTCTGCAGTCCTCAGGAATTACATTATCCCATTGGTATGTCACTGGGGTAGTACTACAAAGGAATCTCAAAATGCTGTTGTCTTTAGGCTGTACAGTGAAGGGAGGCAGAAAGTGCTGCATTGCACTGTTTGATCTAGGCCGATTCTGATTTCACTCTTTGCAGATTTCAGATGAGAGGGGAAAATTCAAAATTGATGTGGGTGTTTAATGATGGATAACATCTTTTGGATGCTTCCTGCACCTCAGTGAAGTAAACCTGAGCACTCACATCTTCCTTTTGGGGCTGTTAATTTTGCATATAGCTGAGATCTCTTGTGTGCAAGGTTGGCTATTTGGGATTTCTAATTAATTAGGTGTGACAGCTCATCCTCAGTTTTACTACTCGGTATTGCCTCAAACAAACCTTACTGTAAACTTGCCTGAGCTCTTCTCTGTTGAAATCTGTCACAACTTCCTGTCACTTGCAAGGCTGTTGAAGGAGCTGTCACACAGTGGAATACTGGAATTGTAGAGGTGGGTGTATCAGCAGTGCTAAGTGAACTGGAGATGGAGAAGTGGGGGCTGCTGGCTGGGAAATGAGCAGGATGGTGTTGTGGGAGGCTCACTCCGTCTCCACTAAAACCTTCAGGATCTGGCTGTTGAGAGCTGTCCCAGTGTTCCTGGCAATGAGGCTCCTCGATGCTCCACTTTTGTTTTCACTCAGTTCTTCAGCTAGACTTACCATTGTGACGGCCAACAATTAAATGGGAAATTAAATTATCTCCAATTTTCTTCCTTATGACCCCTGTGTTTTTCACAGCATCCACTGTATGGATGGAGGGCTTGTTACCATATATTTTTTTTACAGTCTCCAGATCTTTTGTGCTGACTCCAGACCTCATTGCCAGGTACTAGACAGTGAAAGCTATAACTACTACCCCAAAAACCCTGATAATTCAATCCTCAGTGATGATACCTGGTGAGCCTATGACAGTTGTACCAAACAGAAGTCTGGAATGGGGAATATCAGTGCTGTCACTCAGGAAATCAGAGCTTGTAGCTTTTATCCATTTTTTGCAAAGCCCTGAGATTCTTTTTTTTATCTTAGTTCAGTCTCCTAAGTCTTGTGAAAACAATAAACTGGCTCACCTCCAGTACTGTGATTTTTATCGTGAATTAAAACAAGTTGTCTTTGCTCACAAAGATAAGTACTTTTCTTTGAAACAAAAATGGCTTCATTTTCTTGAGGATTCCACCATGTCAGCTAACACATTAAATATGGTGGGTTGTTTTTTGTTGTGTTTTTTGGTTTTGTTTTTGTTTTTTTTTTAATAATCTTTGTGCTATCAGGGCTGTTGGTTTGCCCTGGATTTTAGCGAGCCATTTAAAAGCAGAGGTCTGTTTTGGCAATTTGACTGTGATACTCTCTCAAAAAAAAATTAGTTAACCACTTTGAGAATGACATTTGAGTCTGCCTCTGTTTCTGCATGACTGGAAGCTGTCACTACTCATTGAAACTTATTAGTGCTGGAAATGGATATGCTGGTTCATCTGCCGGGGATGAAACATGAGGCACCAGCAGCCCAATTTAAATGTTGTTCTCGTGAGGAATAGGAGAGGTGACTGTGGTGAGGAGAGCTTGGACAGTGAGGGGTGAGAGGCTCCCAGAGAGGCTTTGGGAGCTTTGCCTACAGGTTGCTGAAAGCAGATTGTGGCGTTTTTTGATGATTCAAGAAGATGCTGTCCTTTAAGATCAAAGTTTAATGGGAGGCTACGATGCTTTAGCTGAAGATTAGACTGTGGAAATACTAAAATTTTCTCGAGGAGGAACCAAAGTTGGGAATCCTCCTTTTGGGGAGGGTGGATAAGCACTTCAGAAATTAGACTTTTAAGGGGGCAGGTGCAAAGTTTGACTCAAAGGCAAGGATCTGCAGCAGCTCCTGAGAGTCCACACGCACACCGAAGGTATGCAAAATGATTCCTAAAAATACAGACTTGCGGAGTGAAGGCCATGGCCATCCACATCTCTTTAAAGACCTGAAGCCTTCAGGGCACACAGTGAGCACTGCTGACACATTGTCACTTATCTCATCTGAAAGGGCTGTGAGTCAAAAGAGCAGAAAGACGAAAGGAGTCCCTGAGCTGTAACTGGCCCTCAAGGCATCATTGATGCTGCTTGTTTTACAAGGCTGTACTGGGTGATCCTGTATACTGTAATTTCTTCTTCTTTTTTTTTTTTTTTCTCACTTCATTATATCTAAGTATATTCCCAGTGCAGAGATTATTTCCCCCACCTCTTCTCCCCCTCTCATGACTAAACACAAACCCAGAACTTGCTTGTGATAGGAGTCTTTGATTGACAGTGTCTTCACCATTTGGGACTAGTGGTGTGTTAAAATGTACAACTGGCATTTCAGAAACTGTAAAACTGACCTGACAAGGTGTGATTTTCAATTTTTTTTTCTTCTTTTTCTTTTTTTTTTTCCAAATCTCCCCTTCTCTCAGCAAGTTGTAGATGTGTCTTGTTTCTGATTTGTCATGTTGTTATGTCACTGGTTAACATTTCTGTAACCTGTAGAGGACTATGGAACACTGAAATTGATACACTCTGAAATTCATAAATAGAGTTGAAACAGCATAGTTATAAATGAATCTCGATTAAGCTTTTTTCTTAAATAGAGTTCAGTTTGCAGCAGAAATTCAGCAGTCTGCAGCTGACAGAGAGTTCAGAGGTGACTTTCAAGGTGATGGGAATGGTTGGGACAGACCAGATTTTACTAATGGATTTGTGGCTTCCACACTGCGTCAAAATAACCCTTTTATTTCTCAGAAACAAACTGAGTATTGTTGCACTTTGCCTAAAGATCAGCATTTTAAAAGCAAGTTTACAGTTTTCTCACCTCCCCATGCAACAGCTTGGAGGCTTTTCCTTGACAGATTATAATATTGTGAGGAAAAGGAAGTTTTGCAACCTTTAAACTTCCTGAAGAAAAAAGTGCTGCTAAGATTCCTTGAAAAAAAAATAAATTAAAAGCACAACAAAATATTCAATGAGTCATAATTTACAGGAACATCGGTTTTCTTTGATGGTAACAAGAATATAATTTCTTTCCATTTATCCCAAAGCAGGGCAAAATTTGCCAGCTTTTTTGCTGGTGTTACACTTCAGTATTGCAATCATATTTAAAGGAATAGTATCCAATTTCATCCATCAGTAAAATGAGGAGGCCTCTGAATTATTAATAGTAACTCTTCACATCAGGTTTGAACATAGAATAAAAGGGAATGAGAAATCAGTTGGATAAAAGAATGGAAAAATTTCTAAAAGAAATGGCATAAATAATGAAGCTGGACATTTGCAGAAATGCTTATTAAGGAAAGCCATTCCATTGTAACAATTAGTCTGCAGCTTAGTGTTTGTGCAAGAGAATTCTGCTTCAATTAACAAAACTGATTTCTATAGCACAGCAGTGAGACTGCCTCAGACTAAAACTGAAATGTTCTCTCACTAAAGTACTGATGCTAATTAGTGAATAAAGATCTCTTCCAAGTAAAGTCACGTTTCCTGTATGAACTAATGACTCAATTTTAAAGAAGGCTCTTACCCAATCTACCATTGAGGTATTGCACTGGGCATTACAGTTTTACAACTCTTATGCTAAATAACATTTCTGAAGTATGTGCTTTCATATAATGAAGGTGTGCTGAATGTCTGGTTTTAAGCTCATGGGGATCTGTTCTTGAGGACCTTTCCCCACATCACATCTCATTTTGAAGTTCTTGCTTCTGAACGTCTGTTGTGCACAAAGTTTTCTCTTGCCCACATAGAGAAAAATATTGGGTTTATGATGCTAAGTGCAATATTTTTACTTACTTTTTTTGGGTTTTTTTTTCCAGGTATTTAAAATAGCAATGTATCAATAGTGGTCTTTGTCCATGTTGTTCCCACAGTTGCTATATTGCTGTAGTGTGGGGCATCAGAAATCTGGTTTCTCCTGGACCTTGAAAGTTGCTGTGGTAACTGCACATCTCACTGGGGACTTGAGTTAGGTGTGTACACTTCATTTAACTTTCTGGCACTTCTCTGCAAATGTGTTGGGTCCTTGAACTCCATTAAAACATCATCTCTGGTGTGCTGATGGAAAGGAATCCCTCCCTCTGTCTCTGCCTCCCTGTCTGTGATTTCCTGTTCGCTCTGTGTTGAGTGAAAAGCTGAAGATGCTCACCTGGAGCTCCTTGATTCTGATGGTCACTGATGGAGGGTCGAATTAGCTGAGTTATCTCCCTCATGTAGGGGAACCAATTTTGTCAGATTTTGCCCTTTTCTGACCCAGAGATGGGGCAACTGAGACTTTTAAAGACTTTTATTCCATTTTCAGTCTCATGTGAAGGGTGAGACATTACAGAGGTTACAATTCATGCCATCACAATCAGAAGCCAACTATTTCCTAATTACAATACGTTATAAGCATTTCTTAACCTATCAGCTTTTGCCACACAATGCTGTTATTGCCTTAAATCCAATCATCTAAAATTACCCCTTGTGGGTTCTATTATAGTGCACTTTTCATAGTTCTATTTCTCCAAAATATCTAATCTTATTTTCAAAGCCATCCTTCAAAACTTGTTTCTAGTCCCATTTCTCTCTCAAAAACGTCTGTCCTATTTCATGGCATTTCTAAGTCAACATCTCTTTTCTCAAAGTTTGCATACAAATATATATTATGTGACCCTTCTATCAAGCTTTAAAAATTCTCTACAAATCCATTTCCCATGTGGTCCAAACTCTTGGTCTCCATTGATGTTTTGGAAGGTTGACCTGAAACAGAGACTGGACAGAGCTGGAGAATAAAGTAGATATTTATTGAAAGGCCTTTAGGGTCCACCTTGGGCAGGACAGGGCCTGACCAGGGCTACACCCAAGGTGGACCCAAAATGGTCACAAAATGACTGACTGTAAGGTCACCAGAACTTACATTTTTATAAGTTTTGGGATTTAATTGGCATTTAATTTGGGCATGTTGGAGTTTAATTGTCCAATTCCAGCTTCAGGTTGTGAGGTCCCATCCTTCTTGTTCCTCCCTCCAGCCCACCATTGTTTGTGCTTTTGGGCCTGAAAGTTGTCCTTGGTCTTGAGCAGGAAAAGGATTTGTTTTGTCTCCCTGCTCTGTGAAGAGCTGAGTGACACTGAATGTGAGGCTCAGAACTGCACCCCATGGCAGCACAGAATCTGAAATACATGAAAGCTGAAACTTAAGGCATCACCATCAGTGCCCTGGCTATGGGAAAGGGACACTTCAGGGGATGAGCATGACATGAGGACACCCAGCTGAGTCAGGGCTGCTGCTGGGTTTGGGCTCCTGGAAATGATTTTTTCTTACCTGTGAGGCAGCTGGCATCCTGTGCCCTGCCTGGGCATTGCTTCCTTCTGAAGCACCACACAGGTGAGCTGACCTTCAGAGTTAGTGCTCTGGAGGCTGGACCTTGTCCAGGGCAGCTCAAACATCTCTTTTCATCACCCCCTTCCTAAGAATATAGCAGGAATGCTATATGGACTGAAAGGAAAGAAGGAAATCTTCATGAGGATGAAATGTAATTGTGTGTTGTTGTAGGGATGATCACGACACACAGAGTGACACAGTATTAAGTCTGCAGAAGGCTGTTTATTATAGTTGCATGCTGTCTTTTATACAGTTTGTATAAACTGTACAAACTTTGAGGGCAACTTTTAGTTAGGTAATAACTTTTTTGTTCATTATTTGATTAGTTAGTAAAAGACATTTACTTGTTTATCAAATCTGTCAATTCTTAAATTGGATACATATTTTCTTTACTAATTCTCATGAGACAAATCTTTTATTATGACAAGTACATTTATTTTTCACTTTTAAAATAAATTGTGTTAAAAGAACTTTTCATTCCTAAAGTTATTTTATATAAAAACTTAGAAACTACTTATTAACTACACTTTAAAAAAAAACAAGTAAACTTTTTTACTCTTTTCTTACAATTGTGTAAATATTTTTTACATTATATAGTGAGAATTATACCCTCCTCTTTGATTTTTATGCTTTTATTTTTTGCCAAACTCTAATCCAAAGAAATGTTTTAGGAAGCCAGCATCTCCCACACACAAGAATGTGATGGCTCCTCTCTTTCTCCTTCTGTGTAAGATATTTTCTCTTAATTTGGGTGATGCTTTACCATCATTCATTCTGTGGTAGGACAGTGAGCCAACCCTGTTGGTGCCCCCCAGGCACTGAATGGAGCAGAGCACAGGCTGAGTGCCTCCCTGAGCTTGCAGCTGGGTTGAATTATGGTTTGGGTTTCTTTTCAGTCTTTCTGGAGGGTTTAGCACCATCTGTGAGCTGTTTGCAGACAGCAGCAGTCTCATGTTCTGGAGTAAATTTGGGTGGGAGGGAAGAGGGGCTGGGAGGGGTGGCAACCCCTGTTTTTGTGTGCATGTTTGCTTGAGATGTACCTGGACTGACTGCCAAAAAATCTTCGAAGGTCTTTGTCACTTTCTCACCCTGCTAGCTTACTACATTCAACTTTTGTAGACTTTTTGGTATTTTTGGTACCTTTTGTTTTTTTTTTTTTTTTTTTTTTTCCTTTTTTTTTGTTCTCC
>VWZU01010116.1:434937-457365 GCA_013397095.1 Sterrhoptilus dennistouni
CGCCCCCATCATATTAATTTTCAATGTTTTAGGGCTGTGAAAGACAATATTAGCTTTGGTCTTTCAGAAACATTCTTGTTAAGAGCTGTCATTCATTACTTCCTTTGGCCTGGTTTTTCATCCACCTTGTTTTAAACCAATTCTAGAAGCCTGCAGGAAGCATAGCACAGGATGTTCTTGGTGTAATGCAGTGACATAACTGATATATTTCATACATTTATGTCCTAGGTTGGTAACATGAAGTATCTGGTTTATGTTTGGGGGTGTTTTTGGCAGGGCAAGACACTGACAGCAGTGTTTTGAGCCTTCTGGGAAGTGAAAATATTTTATTTCCTCTGGAATATGATTTTGATATAACAAAAGTTTTCTCTCTTCTTTTTCTTATAGGTCTTTCATGTACATCCTATATTTTAGCAGTCTTCATTTCACCCTAGCAAACAGAGGGGAAACTGTGGATTTATTATTAAACTCTAATAAGGGTGCACAAATTGTTTGGGAGTTCAAGACAAATGCCACGGTTTGGGCAATGTAAATAATGCAGTGAGTTACCCGATAGGCTGGAGGCACTTCTAGAGTTTCTCACCTCCTCACATCTCCTGAAACAGCTGGAAAAGGTCAACTAACACTTAGGCTGGGAAATTTTGCTTTCTTCATTAGGCTCAAAGAGATTGTCCCCAGTTTCTTATGCTTCTTCCTCCATTTTTTTCTAAGCATCATAATAGACGCGAGATGCATCTTGCTTTTCCATTATAACCTCGTATCTTAAGTTTTGTGATTTGGCCCCCGGTTTATCCTCCATGCAAAGGTGTGGAATAGCCTCTTTCAGCCTACAAGGAACAGCATTTTATTCACATTTTCTTGAATTTGTTTACCAATTTGAGGCTTTTATCTTTTCATTCATCACCATGAATTGATATTTTATGGCTGGAATTGCAAGTCTGAAAGTAGCTTTGAATGCATAAGATAATAAGGTAATGAATTATTATTCATTGTTGTTATTCATTATTATTTGTTGTTTTAAAATGGTTAGAGCAGATTTCTGATTTGATTTATTTTCCTCAGAAAAATTCTGGTGGTATGATTAAAATGATGAAACACTGGATTAGGAATTGTTTGTTCAGAGGGATTTTGTGTTTGAGTGTGTTCAGCATTGGTAATGACTCTATGCAATGAACAAAACCAAACACAATTGACATACTTCGTTGGTAGTAGCAAGACTAAATTTCAGGCATTTTTGGGAAACTTAAAGGTGTTTACCTTTTTTCCCCTTCTGGATGAGATGCACAAAAGTCCCTTTTGGTTGTGAAGACTTTTAAGGTCCTCACTTTGTTGTCTAGCAATGTTGATTTAGAGTTACTCTCTTTTGATCATAATTGCCAGGCAAAAATAGTGTGGAAATATGAGAGATTTGCAGAATGGTCAATACAGAACCAAGCAAAAGTATCTGTGTAACCATGGTGGGGGTTTTTTGGTTTTTTTCCAGTTTCAAGGGAGGTTGAGCATTTTGTGTTTGTTTTTCTCTATGATCAGAAAAGCTGAGGATTAGGCTCTTTTGTTTGTGGTGTAAATCCTGTTCTTGGCCTCCAATGAATATTAATTAACTTCTGTACTTATATGTGCTGTGTTGCAGAATCAGCTCTTTATTAGCAAAGGCAAATAAAAGCATAAATGAGAGGATACAAGAAAGTCAAAGAGAATCTGGGATCAGATCAAGGGCAAGCATCCTTATCCCAAAATTATAAAACAGAGGAAGAGAGATAATTTAAAAAGTTGGAAGGTATTTAAGCTTGAGGATTTCCTTTTTATGCACCCTTAAGTTTTAGAAGGGCATTACTGTGAGACATTATTGAAAGCATTACTTTTTAATAGACTTCAATAAAAGAAACATTAGCAACAAAACCTTTATGGAGGTAAGTGGTGCTTTTTGTTGTTATTTTGGGTTTTTTTAAGAAGTGGAATCTTTTAGAAAGCTGGCTCCTAGCTCAGACTTGATTAAAGGAATATTATTTTGTAGTTGGCCTTTGCAGGGCCCTTGATGAGTACTTGGCCATCACTGGTACCTTTCATCACCTACAGGAAACTGAGGGAGGGATTTGTCCTGCAGCAAAGGAGCTGTCATGTTTGTTAATCTCATGTAGGATCTGAGGAGAATACCTAGGCCAGGGTCTCCAGAAATCCTTTCTGACTGTCCTGAGCTGTGTCCTGGCCAGAGTCCTGCTCCAGACTGGGTTTTCTATTTTTTTAAAACCCAATCAACCAAAGGGAAAAAAACCCAAAAAACAACAACAAAAAACCCCACAAAAAACCCTCCCAAAAACCTCAACACTCCCCCCAAAACCCCACATTGAAACAACAAAACACATTTTTGTAGTTCTTATCACTACCACTTTACTACCGCTTTTAATGTGATTTATTCCCATTGCAATACGAATTAGAAGTTGTGCTCTACTGGGAACATTTCAGATTTTTAGAAGGGACAGAGCAGCTCTAAGAAAACTGCCACCTTGCCCTTGTTGTAGACTATTAGGTTCTTGATTCTTCTTTTCAAAACAACGTGTACTTTTTTTGTTAAGCCTGATAGTTGGTCTGGCCTGAAAACAGGTTTGTTCTCTTTTTCTTTTCCCCTTTTTTCCCCGCTATGTCCATCAGTAGACTAATAAAGGCTATTACAAACCTTGCTTCCTTGCTTTTCATAGTTGTATTGATTTTTTTTTTTAGGTAGATTTAACCTGGCATGTGATTTAATGTGCCTCATTGCATTGTAATAAACCATTAATTCATGAAGTGAAGGTCAGTAATGAGGGGTTCAGGGGCTGTGATCAGTACCAATGGTGGAGTAGAAGAAAAAAAAAAAGGTCAAAGTTGCTGGATTGTGTAACAGGTTCTTTGAGTCAGAGCAGAGGTTTTCTGGCTTTGGTGGGCAGTATCAGAAGAGACTGGAAAACATCACCAAGAGGGCAGTGCTTTGATCCCAGGGGACTAAGATGAGCTAGTCGAGGATTTTAACTGGGGATGAGTGTAAAGGCAAAGGTGAGAAAGGACATTTGAGAAAATGAAGAGATTTCTTTTCATTTCAAAATGAAAATTCTGGCATCCAGATGTCTCGACACTGAGTCTTTTGTTATTCCTAGGTAAAGGATAGCATGAACTGCTGAAGACATTCTGCTTTTATAATTGTCCATAAACAATGTGATTTGATGTGCATGAGCATAGGAAAAAAAATCAAGAGGTTGGTAGAAGTTTTAGGTGTTTCAGAGGCCATGTCCATGATGTGCTCTGTCTTCTCTTGGGATAAAAGTTTAATGAATCTAAGTTTTTATATATCTTCAAAGTAACTTCTGATTACATCATGATGGGGAAACTCCCCCTCCTCCTCAGCTACAAAGAGAAAATTATTGGCACTAAAACTGATTTATTACTACAGACCATGCTTAAAATAACTTTTATGACCACAGTGGCCGTAATGTGGTGGATGTCTGTAGGTGTATTGATGTGAAAACCCCTCTGCTTTCCTTTGAGGAAGTGATTTCAAAGGGCTGCCTGAATTTTTGCTTTCCTTAATAAACAGAAAAGATTCAAGATCTTCCTGGTGATACAGCTCTCAAGAGCTGGGAAGGGCTAGGTTCCTAATCTGTGCCCTAATAAGTGCACAGTATTAAATTTATACCAGTCTGAACCAGATGTTCTGTCATTCACCTTTTGGCCCTGAGTTTTCTTAACTGGAGAGTTACTGACTGTTCCCTCATGCTGCTTCCCCATCCCTCTTTTAAAGACATTTTCTATTTTCTGGCTTCCTTCTTCCACGTCTTGAAGAGCCTCACATAACAAATGAGCTATAATAAATTTACACAAGGCAAAATAAGTGTAATTTTTTGAACAAGCTTCTTTGTTTGTTAAATTTTCCCATGAATACTGTGCCTTTTTTATGGTGTGCTTTGCTCTTCTGATAATGTGAGAGAGCCTGACTTTTCAGGCTCCAGCAGGACAATTGCCTGGATTATTTCAGCTCTTATTTTACAAGAAGGTCAGCAAAGGAAGGAATTGGTATCAGGCAGCTGGGAAATTAGGTTACTTTGCTACTGAGCACAGTGGACACTTTGGTCATCTCTAGTGTTGGGATACGCCAAGGACGGATGTTGTTTTACACTAATCTGTCCATGTTCTGTTTCCCTGTTTGTGTGGAATATTACATGTTTTTTTGGGTTTTTCCCCCCCCAAAAAAATTGGGGATTGTATTCATTTTCCAGGAAAATGGAACTAAAAAGAAGAACTAACACAGTTACTTTTCACAGCTTAGTTCCTACTGCTCTGAGCACCTGTGGCAAACAACCTCCCCTCCTAAGCCAGTGGTAGGATGGAAAAAAACCACCCTGAAATAAATGCAGTGTCTTTGGGTGGTGCAGAGGGAATGCAAAGGGTGAACAGGGATGTGATGAGTGGTTTTGCCAAAAGGCAATATCTGGAAATTGGTATTTAAAGTGTTCCCCAAGTCCCAACAAGGCTGCTAACTCTGAGTCAAGGGCTGAGCATTTCTGCTCACATTTCAGAGTGACTAGTGAGAAACCTTCTTGCACTCTCCTTCTCCTTTCCAAAACCCAAATTATTTTTCCTACTGCTTTTTCTGAAACCACATGTGATGCTTCCCACACATCTCTTCAGCTACATCAGTCCTTGTCAAAGGTATGGGAATTGATGCAGTTTTTAAGAGCATTTCCGATCTTATGATGTCCCTTGGTGGGAGTGGGTGGTGCATTTAATCACACCAGTAACACTCTGTGTCTGTTTCCCATTCCAGTGCTCATCCTTTCAATCTGTGGTGGTATTTGAGGACAATAATCTGATCTTCCTAAATAATATCCTGCTCTCCGTTTTGTTTGCTTAGCCCATATCTAAAGAGGCAGGTTTGTCTTCTGCAGTGCTAGCAAGAAATCCCAGGTCTGTTGAAATGTAAGACCAACTGTGTATTGACTTCAGGAAAGCAGATACTTAGCTTCTGGAGGGTTTTTTTAATTAATAATCTCTCTTTGTTTCAAATGAAAAAATAATAATTGTAGGGTTTCTACCAAGATTGCTTCTAGCAGTTAGAATAAGAGTTTATATATGAATATATTTGACAGTGTAATTTTAATGCACTGAGGTTCAGAAGTGGATCCAAGCTGAATATATGAAAAGAATTTTTATAATACCTGAGACTAACATAATTAGGCTTCTATTTCAAAATAAAAGTAGTACTGATTGATTTTCAATTTATTAAACCTGATCCTTGCAGAGTTTGAAAACCAAACATTGTGGCAGGAGTTATCGAAAAGTAAAAACAGGTTTCATTGTCTATCCTGTAAGGAGCTGAAGCTGAAACAAATGCAGAAGTAAACAAGGAAACAGCTTGTGACAATAGCCACTGAAATCTATTATGTGGCTGTGAATAAACCAAATCTGACATTGATGTACAGAACCAAGGAAAGTTTAAACACTCAAAAGGTGACAATAATAATAAAAAATATGTATAGTAATTTTGAACGCCTATGGCAATGAAGATGGACAACTTTTAGACATCAAACTGGATTTACTAAGCTTTGCATCAGTATAAGTAACATGAAACACATTTTGCAGTTCTGTTGTCTTCCCCTCAGATTTCTGTCTCTCTTTATATCCATCCCACTCTTGGGTGGTATTTTATTCATCTCTTTAGGGGAGCTATTCTACAGTGGAATTATAATGCAGCATTTTGAAATTATATTGTTGAATATGAGCTTTTGAGTGTCTGACTTGTACATGAGTGGTGTAGAGACTTCCTTTTCCTTTGGCATTCTGACAAAATGATGCAGCATCTTTGCCCATCAGAGAGAGGAGTTGGGCATTTGTGTGGTAAATGGAAAAACTGTAAAACTGGGAAAAACTGTACTTTCAGAGAAGCTGGAAGTGTTCTTGCATTGTGTGTCTGGTGAAATGAGCATTTTTGTTAGTCAAGAAGCTTTCACAAATGTGCATGTAAACAGACCTGAGTTAGACACTGATATGTTTTTGGGGGTCTCAGTATCTCCCTGTAGGGTAAAGAGGATGTATTATGTCTTTTAATTTTAAATTCATTAGTGCTTCTAAAACAGGGATTACAAATGCATCACACTAAAGGATATGTTGTCTCTTTTGACCTTACCAGTAATGCTTTTATCTTTGCCTCACAAAGAGGCTTTTCCCTGTGCACTTACCCATCAGCTCCTGAAAGGCCAAAAGAGGTAAAAGCTGAACTTGGAGGAGGCTTTTTGTTGGTTCTGAATTTCTTTAGTTTTGGTTTGTTGTTTTTTTTTTTTTTCTAGATTACATAAATGACTGATTTAGGGACAAAATATTATGTTAAATAAACTGGTGTGTGATGATTTCAAGCTCCTTTTTCTTCTATGCTGCTTTACCATCTCAACACACTGCCTCTCTCTTTTCCACATCCTCAGACCCTGCTGGTGTGCATTAAAGCCAGAAAAAAACAAAAAGGAAGAGAGTTAATTACAGCTGCTTATAATTCTGTGGAAGAAATGGTTTAAAAACTAGTGACAAAGCCCCTTCTCTCTACTATAATTACTAATTTCACAGAGAAGCAGTGCTTCTAGATCTGTTCAGGTGACCACTTCCACTCACTTTGAAGCATGATTGTACTTTTTCAAGACAAAGTTATGCCAAACTAATTGATTTCTTTCCCCCCACACTTCTTATTAAATAACTTTGGCTGGGCCACATTTACTTGGATTAAATACAAGCAAAAAAAGAAAACTCACATTGGTTCAGGAAGTTTGTTTTGTGGCTCTTTGGAAAAGAACATTCTGTCCACTCCTTATAAAACCAACACAAACAGTCTCTTGGCACAGACACTATTCTTTGTAGATACCTTACTTTAAATTATCTCTCTGTTATTTTGCAAGATTAGGTATCACAGTCCATATTTCCTGGATAAATCCTGCCTTGTGTAATTGTGCTTTCGCTTTGTAAGTCCCATCTGCAGTGGTAGTTGGTATTTTAACATGATTAAATCCTCTAAACACTACTTGAGGTCTGCTGATGAAAGATCCTGAATAATGGAAATGGTGATTGTAATTTTTAGGGTAGTAAATGTGGTTTATGTACTAGCACTTATTTAGAAGTGGTTATATCTCATTGTAGAAATGATCATGTAAATATGTTAAGGAAAAAGAGCTGTAGAGGCATGAGGTAAAACTGCAAGAGGTTTTTATTTTGTAATTGAAGAATTGTGTGTGAGTTTTGTGTGAGAAATGTCCTTTTCCCTTTTAACTTTTCAAAGGGTATCATTAAGCTACTCTGTGCCACTAAAGGAGTACTGGGATAATGCATTTCATGTGCTTGTAGCAGGCATTTCTCACATGTGAGGATCTGGCAGGAGCTGCTGGAATTGGGAATAGCACCAGAGAAGGAAATGTGCACTGTGCAACCTTGATCAAACAGGGAGCAATCTCTGGTGCCCTCTTTTGATAATATATTCAGTGGAACCAGTTAAGGGAGGATCTTAAGTGATGTTAGTGAGTTATTGGATTGATTCTTCAAGTGTCTACAACTTGTACTGGCTTGGGCTCTTACTGGAAAGGAAAACAAAGATATCTATTACCTCGTAGGAGGCAGACCTACATGTAGTAAATAATATTCCCAGAGAGTGATAAAAGCAAATCAAATCTGTCCTGTAACAGCTTTGAATTGATCTGAAGGTTTACACACATATTTGGATGTAAGTTTTGAGAGCTATGTTTTTTTAATGTAAAAGGGAAATACAATGGAGAACCCCAACCTTTTGAACTTTCTATTTCCATACATTTAAAGCCAAAGACTAAAGTATTTTGAATGACATGTCTGTCTTATCTTTCCAGCAAAGCTTTTTCCTATAATTAAAAGGGCATCAATTTTTCTAATTGTTGCCAATTTCAATCCAAGCCTCCCACACAATCACTTCACCCTTCCCTCCCCCTCCCATCATTGTCTGATATTTTGTGTGCACAGTCATTAGTCACTAACTGTGTTCATGTCCAGGGCAGAAAACAGAGGAATCACATTAGCAAGGAGGAGCTCAGAAACTCACCAGTAAAATCTGGTTTTCCCTTTTCTGTTTTACATTGGCTTTCAGATGAGAATCCCCAAACCTGTAACAAATTGCAGAGATAAGGAGCCTGGAAACAATGAGTGTGCTACTGTTTGCTACTTCCTTTTCTTAGCAGAATTCTTTAGTCTTCCATTCTACTGAGAAGAATTAGTTTCTATTTAAGAAGCTACTGAGATTGTAAGTTACAATTGGAAAAGAAAAGAGGTGTAGTCTGTCCTTTTTTTATTTTTATTTTTTTCTTACATAAGCACACAAAATCATTAGTTAGAGTTGGAAGGGACCTTAGGAGATCATCTTCATCCAAGATGGGGTCACCTAGAGCAGGTTACACAAGAACAGGTGAGTTGTGGAGTCTCCAGGAAAGGGAGATTCTACAACCTCCCCAGGCAGCTGTTCCAGGGCTCTGCCCTCCTTGGTGTAAAGTTCTTCCTTCTGTTAAGGTGGAACTTACTGTGTTTCAGTTTATGGCCACTGCTCCTTGTCCTGTCAGTGGGCACCACAGAAAAGAGCCTGGCACCCTCCTCTTGGCACCCCTTTGAGATACTTAAATTGATTAATGAGATTCCCCTCTCAGTTTCCTCTTCCCTGGACTAACCAGGCCCAGCTCCTGCAGTCTCCTCTTGAGAGAGGCACTCCACCCTACGTCATCATTATATCCCTCTGCTGGACACTCTTCAGTAGCTCCTTCTCTTTCCCGGATAGCTTTATCCATGTTTTGAAGGGAATGAAATGGGCATGGAAGGGTGGAGGGCCTTGCTTGAGGCCACTGGGCTGGGAAAGGCTGAGACTCATGAATGGAAGGCAACCGACCTTAAGGTGTTGTGCCCATGTGTTTTTGTCCTTTCTTCTGCAAGGGTTTCCTGGTCAGGAAAAACATTAATTGTTTGTCTCTCCTTCAAACATTAAAATATTACGTTTTATTATTTCCTTTTTGTGTTAATGTGCAACCACTGGATCAATTCAGATTGACTAAACTGACCTATTGTCACTTGTCCTATCAATGAGTTGACTTGGTGCCGCTTCTTCCTAATTCTGTTGCTATATCAAATTGATCTGTATATTTTAATTAATTGGATTTATCCAATTTTATTAATTTGATTTATTGTAAATGGCCTTGTAAGGGAGAGGAAATGGAACCTCTCATACAAGTCACAGAATTGGGATAATGCCAAAATAAAGGCCTAAAGAGAGTAATTAATGGGAAAATTTTGCTGTAAATTGGTCAGATTTGCTAAAATTTGAAGAAATGTTCAGTGCCTGGAATAGTGAATGGTGGAAGTGACTTGTATTACAACTAAGTTAGAATGAAGTCGTTGGATATCAATAAAGAAATGAAATAGAAAAGGACTAACTCTCGAATGTCAAATTCAAAATTAAGGGGTAACAGAAGGGTTTTAGGGTGGAGGCTGTTCAGTTATCCTGACCATGAGGTTCCTGTTAGCTGTACAGAGGAGCTCTTTCTGCTATTACTGGTATGTAGGAAATTCACACTGACAGTAGTGGATGAACTTTAACCAGAACTTGTATTTCTCCCTGACATGCACTGAGGGAAATCACGTTTTAAGAAGTCAGGGATTAGCAAGTTGAACTCACTGTATAATGTGCAGAGGAATTGCAAAGCTGAACGTGTTTCTTTTCTGCTTTTCAGTGATTTGTCCTGTTGGGGAGCTGCCTTCTGGGTGCCTCTGGAGAGATGCCAGCCAGCTGAATTAAGCAGTAGCAGGGGCAGCATCTACCCAGGCTGAAGTTTTAAAGCCAGGCACGTGGCATTTGCATAAGTGATCACTGGTGAGTTGTACATAAGCACAATGTCTCTCTTTCCTCTCTATCTCTTTAACATCTGGCGTTTCTTGCAAACTCAAAGTTTCTGGATGCACAGACTGGCCTGCCTTGCTTGTTTTTCCCTGAGTGTAACTGATGGGCTTAGAGAAAATGAGAGTGATCCAGGTTACCAGCTAATCTTAGGAAATCCTTACTGTTTGTTTGGATGTTTATGGATTATTTCCCCCTCTCCCTCCACTGAATGAGTAATGTCCTGGTGAGGCCAGACTTCAATTCTGTAGTGTTTGTGTGTTATACTAGATGATATCACTGTGCTTTTTTAACCAGAGGAGATTTTATACCCTCTTCCTTAGCACTTCATAGCCTGGAAATCCAAGCTGTGGGGTTCTGATAATAGAAGTGACTGGCTGCTGTCAGCACAAGGGTGATTAAAAATGTGTGTGTCTGCTGGTTCACTCCCTTTCCAGCTGAATAGAAAATGAAACTACCCAAAGCCTTTTATGTAAGTGCTTTGGGTAGTTTCTTGGGTAGTGGATTTGTTTTTTTTTGTTTTCCTGTTTAAATCTCTGTGTGGCTGTGTGCAGACAAGCTTCATCCACAGCTTCCTTTTGAAGATGCTGTGTAAAGAGTGAGCTTGCTCTGACCTCAGAGGCGTGATTCTGTTTCCAGCTCAATGCTAGGCACAGCCTCCCCAAAAAAGACAATAGCTAACAATTAATTTTTTTTTTCCTAGAGGAAGGTGGTTTCTAGTCAGTTTTTCCAGTCTGTGATTTTCCTTGATAAAACAATGGCAATCTGCTTCTTCCAGAAGCTGAAATGCTGTGATTCTTTGACAGCAAATGTGTGGAGAGCTGCCTTACACCTTGTAACACCCTGTTTTATTTAAGGCTCTGCCATGCTGGGCTGACTGCTGTTTTCCTGGGAGTGTGGCACCAAGGAATTATTGATGAGATGGAGCCTGGTCCGTAAAACACACGTTTGCTATTAAAAACAACATATGTGCCCTTAGCTATAGCTAATCATGTAAAAATCTCTGTGGAATTTGGGGGAGAAAGCCCCTCTGCACAGGGAAAGAATCCCATTAAAGCATCAGCATGAGACAGCTCAGCATCAGGTGCTGAATTATCCTGTGAATATCAGGCTTTGTGCTTTAGGCAGAAATACCTGCTCTTGGTGGAGCAGGTTGGAGGAGCCCCCTCTAAGGATGAGTGCAGGAAGGGTAAAATGCATCCAGGGCACTTGTCTGGCTCTTTCAGGTTCTTGTCATATTGTTAAAAGGGCTTGTTGGAATATTTGAACAAAACCCTGAAGGTCAGCGTTGTCCTGAGCTATACGTGCTACCTGATTAGCAACAGAGTTGGAAAATTCCCCTGGCCTGAAAAATTATGAGGGTAATTTTGCTTCATGCTGAGGGAGGCAAAGGCAGAGCAAGGAATACAAGTACATTATTTCAAGGTCCAGTAGCCTATTAAGCCAGACTAAAATAAGTAGGCTTTAATTAATGGAAAGTTTAGGAAAACAAATTTGGTGTTATCGTCACACAGCCACTGTGAGCAGGAACATACCTGTCCTTAAGTTCCTTTCCTTTTATTGCTGCTGCTCTTCCAGCTTCAGTTCAAGCATAAACAGCTGCTACCTTGGGAGCCACTGAAGGTAGATGCAGTTCCTTTCTGCTGCTGGAGAACTCTGAACCCCAGCACTTAAATAATACAGCGACCTCAGTGCTAACAGCAGCAGCTTTGGAGCAGAAAGGTTTTCAAATTGCTGCAACTGATTTTCAGGGTGTGTAGAAACAGAGAAAACAAGGTAATTATTGAAGCAGTGTGTTTTTGTATTTAAAATCATTGTCACATGGGTAGGTGCACTTCTTTTTTACTTGTAAATATTTTCAGTTATGAAAAGTTAGAGACTACAGATTTTTCTAGAAGCCAGATAATTTCAGTGGAAGCATATCTGTGTCTTGGTCAGGGGGACACTAGTTTAGGACAAATATCTGTGTGTTGTGTCTAAGATCTCAGCCTGACTCAGGAAGTGGAATGCCAGCATGGGGGAAAAGACAAAAACCTTTGCTCCCCTGTAAGATGGGTGGGAAACCACCTCCATATGGAGAGGTTCCTTTGGGAACTGCAGATCATCAGGAAGGTGTGTTGAGAATTCATTGCACAAATAAAAGCTGAGTCGAGCCAGTGCCTATTTGTCACACCAGGTGGTGACTGTGCTGTGACATAAATCACATAAATCACAACGTGCTCTGAGTATCTCCAGGTTCATGGGTTTGGTTTGCCTATGGCTGCACTTAAGAAATGCATGTGAACTCAAGTGCAGGTTTTTAGTTTGCTGTTTGTTTTTTGGTTTTTTTTTTTCCTATTTCTGAGAGCACTCTAGAGCACAGAACTTCAAGTACAGGGTGTCTGGGGATTGTCCTGCCCTTGGGGTTGAGTGATGTTTTGCACTTTGCTTGCAATTCCCCTTGATTGCTGTTTGCTACCTGCAAGTGCAGTCTAGACTTTTGAAACCACAGTTTGAACCTTCATCTGGAAGTGGAATTGTCTTACGCTTTATTTTTTAAATGTTTTTAAAATTTCTAGTTCTTAATTATAGCGTCAGAACAGTATTATAGAATCATGAAATATTTTACATTGGGGGAATCTTTAAAGACCATCTAGTACAGCATCCCTCTGCAATGGGAATGGACATGTTCAACTAGACCAGGTTTCTCAGAGCCCCATCCAACACCTGGCCATGAATATTTCCAGGCATCCACCACCTCTCTGGGCAACCTCTTTTAACTCCTTCATTGTTAAAAACTTCCTTATAGCCATTCTGATTCAACCTCCTTTTACTTTAAAGCCATTCTCTCTTGTCCTGTTGCTGTGGGCCCTGATAAAAAGGTTTGTCCTCACCTTTCCTACAGACTCCCTTGAAGTACCAAATCACTGAAGTGATTGGCAAATAGAAATATTGCAGAACCAGGTGGATGAACTTCCTGCCTCAGGTGCCTGGATGCTGAAACTCACTGACAGAAATTGGAAACCATCATAAGGCTGCAAAAATTAATGGTTAGCTTCCAATGACTCTTTTGAAACTCAATAAGCATGATAGCTTAAGCCACTGGTATAAATCAAACCACCCTTTTGTTAATATAAATTTTGCTTAGATCCAAAAGCACTAAAGCTGGATGGGTATTTCTGATGATTTTTCTACAGCAAAATTTAACTTCTATTTCTTGACAGGAGTAAATGAGAGATAATGAGATTTTGATACCTGCTGCAATCACCCATGACTTTGATTTAAAAAAAATAAAATTCCTAGGAACCATTGGAATTTTTTGTGAGGTTTTTTTTTTGTTTGTTTGTTTGTTTTCTTTTTATTTTTCTTTTTTTAATTCCGTGATTCAAAACAAACTGTTACCTATCTCTTTTTTAAATCCTGAGACCTGGCTGCTCAGGTGGGGGGATGTGCTTTGGGACAGGTAGAGAAATCTGGGCATTTTCAGTGCTGTCATTGCATGTGGTGTTGGCTGCTGGTGCCCATGTGCCCAGCTCTGCAGGAGACAGCTCAGTGTCACAAATGAGAGCCACGCTGCCCGCAGAGTGTTGACAGCCTGTCATTACAGACAGCCTTGTTTCCTCCTCCTGGCTGGTAGTTGAAAAGGTTTGGAAATGATCTTAATCTCTTTCCTCGAGTTCTTTCTGGATTTAGGGACAAAAAGGCACTCTGCTTTCCATTTGTGCTGCGTTTACAATTGTTTTATTGTCTCAGTTGGGTTTTCATAGCATATCCAAAATCATTAATCTCCCGTGGAGGGAGAGAGGATGTGAAGAAAAGAAGTGGTGAAGGGAGAGGAAGGACAGAACAGGGTTTTCTGGGGTTTAGGTGGGGTGTTTATTTTACAGCAGCTGTTCCTGGTACCAAGGGGAGCACGTGGAGAAGGTGGGGTGGCAGTGACGTGTAATGGAATGTGGCACTTGCTCACCGTGTGGCAAGAAGGAATTGTGTGTCTTCTCTCTCCTTTTATCTGGGCCTGTAGAAGAATTTTATTGTTTAATGCATCTATGTGGCCATTCTCTGCTCTGGGGTGCTGAGAGTGGATTTGGGAGATCCAATGACATTAAAATAAACCCAAGCAATGAAGTCCCCTGTAGGGTGCAAGTGGAGAGCACCTTCACCCTCTGTCATCAGAGGGAGAGGGATGGGTGAAACCAGTTTGATTTGGCTCCCACCTTTGTTTGGAGGTTGCTGTGGTGATGAATAACCTTTGCAGAGGGTGTGTGAGCCAGTGTGTCCTCCTGCCTTGGCCCTGGCAGATAAAACAGAGCCCACAGCTTCTCACCCCCTCATCAGAGCATGTACCCTACCAGTGGATTGGGCTGCCAGAATAAGTGAAAACTGCTGTCTCAGAGCTGGTTATTGACGTGGCAGAGATCTACTTATCACTTCCCCTCACTGCTTTCTCAGCAGGCAGCAGGAGCCTGAGTGATGGCAAGCTGTGGCTTTGTTCCATTGCATGGAAGGGCAGCTGATGTGCTTATTTGTGCAAGCTTAGGACACCTGAGCTTTGTCTCCTTACCTGGCCTTGAGGAAGGAGAGTAGGTAGAGCAAGAGACTGCCAAAGGTATTCTGTAAAATGAAATATTATTATCTAAAATAATATTTTCCCCCTACTGTTGCAAGGATTACATTTTTTATATTGAGGAAACCTTTTTTACCGTCCATTTATCAATAAGTGTTACAACAAATTATTGTTAAATTCTCTGTAGCTGAAAATACACTTCTGACACAAAAGTCTGATCTAACAACCACATAGTGATACAAAAGTGTGAAATTTGGAATTCTACATAAGCATTACATGCTTTTTTTCATGAATTCACACAAGTACGAGTATATTTGGATGACACAGGTGTCTGAAGATGCTATAAATATCACTTCTGAACAAGAATTGCCTTCAAAAAGGTATTGGAAACTTGTTTTCCTCCCTCCTAGAAGGAAGAATTGCCAAGAATTGCCACCTGAGGCAATTCATAGAGAGTTTTCCTCCCTGCACATCACCCTTCTTGCCAACATCTGTGAAGCTGCCCTGTGCACAGCTCACAGGAAGTGCTCTGTGAAAAATTGAGTCACTCAGAGATGATCCAGCGGCCCTGACACTGTGGTGTTTTAAATGTCTATTTCTGCTGCATAATTCCTGAAATTAAAAAAAAACAAAACACCAAAAACATAAAATAAAACAAAAATGTGAATTACTCAGCTCTGTGTCAGCTCCTCCATCTCTTCACAGACCTCCAAAAACGGGTGGTTTCATTTGTCAGACTGTGCCTTGCTCTTGGCTGCAGCCGTGCAGAAGGACCAAAGAGGAAGATGAAAACCTTTTAAAAGCAGTGAGGCCTCTCACAGTATTTAAGATGAAAGTGGCAAAGGCAGGTCCATGGCCCTCCCTCCATTGCATGACTGATGGATCTTCCTGAGTTAGAGCATTTGAGGAAATAAAAAACTTCTCTCCTTTCAGCAGTTGTTTGAGGCTTGTCATCTTGAAGTTTTCTCCAGCACAATTTAAACATGCTGTCAGCTCCTTTTAGTCACTTACTTAGTTAAAATCACCTTCATTAAGGAGTATTTAAATACATCTTCTAATACCTTATCCAGGCTGCCCTCCTGGATTTTTGAGAATCTGGAGAGTGCTGCTATTAGAGCAGACATAGCATTTACAGGAATAAATTAATGGCAGTCCCATAGCTGTGCTTTTTACATCTGACACATTCTCCAAGGCTAGCATGGTACCTCCCATACTCCTTCAAATTCATTTGTTCCATTTCAGCTCAGCCTTTTGAAATATTTTGTGATGAATGAGTGTGCTGTACAAGCTGGTGATCAGGAGCAGCTGTTCATAGTCATGCATTAAATTGAACCCATCTGTCAGTGGGCTCTTTAAAGTGTGAGTTTTACGTTGTCAGGAGACCTGATTACACCAGAGCAGTATCTGGGTGCTGTTTGCCAAAAAGAAAAGGAGAAATCTAAAGGAAGGGAGCTTGGATGGGCTCTGAGATAGCCCTGTGGCCTCATCTGCAGGGCTGTGATTTAGCCTGCTGAGATGAGAGCAAAGTGCTTACAAGCAGCATTTCTGCCCTGACATGCAGAGAGTTGTTCAGATGTAGACTGAAATTAGGAGCTGACTTGCAGTAAGCTTTGTAGAACTCACGTGTGGTGGTTGGTGCTTGCTTTTTAATCCTGACCCTTTCACCTCATCACCAGTTCTTTCAGTTTTTTGGTTGTGGAGTTTTTCTTCAGAGCATGAGCTGAAGAGGAGAAAAAGTGTTTTTTTCAAATAGGAGGCAACACTGTTTGTTTGTTTCCCCCAGTATGCATGCATAATTTTTATACTCATTTACAAGTAGAGATGAGCAAAATGAAGCTGTTCTGCAAACTGCACTTAAAGAAACATTTCAGCCCAACTAATGGTTGTTTCCTGATTGCAATAATTGTTCTCATAGTTTCAAGTGAAAGCTTCAGTCTCTAATACTGTCTGTAAATGACACACAGGATATTGAAGCAGCTGATTCATGGCCTGAAATATGTTGATCTTATCCAGGGGTAACTTCTCTTGGTTTCCTCCTCCCAGTTTGCTTCTCACCAAGACTTCAGTGGTGAGGACTGTGTTGTGTGTACAGCTCTGGGGAGAAGCATTCTTGGTTACCAGAAGCTTATTCACCCAGGTATATCATCTTCATTATAGAATTTCGCTTTTAGACAGGCAGCTTTTCTTGGAGAAGCAGAGCAGAGCTTCCTTTGCCGTGGTAAAACTTTTATTTAAGTTGCACTTATTTTATTTCTAGGGCCATATTTTCTTTCTATTTCTGTCATGGTCTCCAGAGGTGCAGAGCCCACCCTTTGCTGGTGATCAGCCCTCCTGTCCCCTGCAGCACAGCACACCTGGTGCAGTGGGGCAAGCCCACCGATGTTTCCTTGCAGAAAGTTTCTCCATCTCCCTTTTGCTGTGGCAGCCTGCAAGCACTGCAGCTCAAAGTGCAGCTGCACTGCTGCTGCATTCCTGGTGCAGGGCCGAGCCAGCACTTTTTAATTAACACTAAATTCAATGCTGGCAGGACCACAGAGCGGAGGTGGGGGGGGAAGTAATACACCAAAACAGAACACCCACACTGGCTCTGTGAGCTTCTATTTTGTGTCTGCTATCCTATGGTAAGAGAACAACTCTGAGCTTTTCTTTAACACAGAGAAAGCAGCACTGAAGCCTGTTATTTCTGCGTACCTGGTGAATATAGATGTTGGTGTTTTTTTTAATAGTGGAAACTCATTAACGTGTTCCACATGGAGAGGTGAGATTTGCACTTTGAGTGAAGAGATTGATTGATGTTGGCTTGTATTAAGAAAATATGGCTAACAGAAGGAGTTAATACATGCTCTTTTAAATTTTTTTTTTCTCCTGTAGTGTACATTGTTTTTCCTGCATGTGTTTAATGAGGGAACTTAGTGGGGCAATGCTATTGCTTAATAGCTGACAGTACCTTGTTATCTTCCTTTAAAATTCTGTAGAGTGTTAAAATACAGCTTTTAAGATCTGGCACTCATTTGAGCACCCACTTGGGACTCTGGATTATAAACATGCAGCATCTGTAAATGAGCTGCAGCTGCAGAGTAACATTCAGTCCTTCACCATTTAACCTAACAAGCAGAAAAAGCTGTGCACCAGTGAAGTGTGTGGAGCCACAGTGGACAAGGCCCATGGACAAGCCTGTCCTTTCTTTCTGGGAATGCTCAAACCCCTGAAAACTGCTTGGTTCTCATCCCTCTCTGGGCTGCTCTGTTCCAGTGCTCTGCCACCCTCACAAAGTGAAAAAGCTTTTCCTGATATTGAAGTGGGATGTCCCATCTGCAGCACTGATGTGTCAGAGAATGATGAATTAAATTCTTGGTAACTTCTCTAGACTCTACTTACTGATCATTAAGGATGAAATCATGTGGTTTTAAATCCAAGTTCTTTTCCTTTGGCTCTTAAAACCTGTTTTGAAAAATGAGGAGTTTTGGCACCGTTGTGTGCTGTGAGCAGAAAAGCTGATTATTTCGGGCAAGGAGGAGGCTGCAGTGCTAATTTCTTGGTAGGCTTAATTGCTGATAAACAGAGATCTGATTCAGCTTAGCTACTGACCTGTTCCTATGAATTTGTGTTAGGTAGGGTGGTGTGCTCCCCAGAGAGTTTCAGGAGCTTTGGCACTTGTCTCTTTGGAGGAAGGTGCAGCTAATGATTCCTCTAATGGAGGTGAAGTGCAGGAAAATACATTGCATAGCAAAGAAGGAAATGCACATTCCTTCTGTGAAAAGGAAGAGGAAATTTCAGGATACTGGCAAGGCATTCAAATACCTGTAGAGTTTTATAACATTGAACTGCAAGCACCAGTTCAAGGCGTCAAAGAGGAATGGTATTATAATTCTATTATTATTATTATTATTTCTCTACTTTAAAAGGAAGGTATTGCTTTGGTTTTCATGCTGATGCCCCTTCATCATGAGGAACAGACTTTATCCGTTTAAAATTCTCAGCAAAGATCACCTGCTTTATGTTGTGGTTGACCATGGAGCATTGGCTGTTAGCAAACAGAAAATAATAAAGCAAATGGATCAAACATGAGTCATTATGGATAGATATTTTAAAGATGGACTAATTTTTCCTCGTTTCCCATAATTTTTCTCATTCAAATAAAATTGCGTTTTCTTCTTCTTGTGTAAATGGATTATTCTTATAGTTCTTGCAAATCTTTTCTGGATGCTTAAGAAAAAAAAAAGTAGAACATTCCTTCTACAGGTTCATGTTTCTTGTGGTTCTTACTCTTGTTTTGAGGAGTGAATTCAGACCAGAAATCTTTCTATGTCTTTATTATCATTACTTATCTTTTTTTTTTTTAAAGCACGAAGCCCAAAACAACAAAAAAGCAAACCTCAAAATCTTTCTACCATGTGACCATTTTAGAAAAACAGTGTCTCACTTAAATATTTAAATATATATATTATATATATAAATAAAATATATAAATGAAAAATATAAAATAAATATATCAATTAAAGCTTAAAATATATATGTATATATATAAAAAGATAAAAGCTGACTTAAGCATGCTTTTAAAATTCATTCTCAATATGAAAAATACAATTATTCAAGCAGCTGTAAGCCACAGCTCTCTTTCCCCTACTCTTTTCCCCCAATCATTTCCTACTTTCTGTACTTCCTGGTGCTCCCTGTGCACGTGTGAGTGGGAATTGCTTTCTCTGCTCTCTTTCCACTGGGCTCATGTCCATTCCTTACTGTTAAACAAACCCTTGCTGTCGAAATAACAAAACCTTTCAGATGCTGGTTATAATTGACTTTATGGATTAGGTGATTGTAAGTGAGAGGAGTTCCTGAAACCTGTTGCTATTCTGACATTCCAGCTGTGGTTCGAGCAGCTGTGGTCTGCTCTGGGCTTTTTCCTCAAAACTACACAGGTGAGCTCAGTTCTCAGATGTTTCTAACCTTTAGTCTCCTGCCTTGGTACCCAAGAGCTGGGTGAGCTGGCAGAGCAGAGCTTTGGGGAGGTTGTGACTTGTCTGATGTTGTGTTACATCCAACCTGTCACCTGGTGCTCTGGATTGCTCCATGCTCAGGCGTCAGGTGCTGCATTTGCTGTTGAAATATCAGAGCATGACGTTATATGTCCTGTGTAGATTCTATCTCCTGTACTTTTATTTTAAATTTTTTTAATATATAACAGAGCACGACATTATATGTCCTTGTAGATTCTATCTCCTGTGTTTTTATTTTATTTTTTATATGGCATTATTATATGACATATTTATTTATCACATGATATCCCCTTGTAGATCTCTGCAGATTCCATCCCCTTTTGACAAGTTTGGTGTGGCTGAAATGTTATGGGGTTCTTGCAAATGGGACATGTGAATAGCCATTTTACCTGCTTGGTTTTCATTGTAAACAGTGTTTACAAAATATATTCAGCGAGGTTTAGATTGGAAAGTATAACCCTGCAAATAGCATTTTTGTCACTAGAAATTCTCACTCTTTTTGCATTGCTTTGTAAATTTAGATTTTTCTTTTATTATTTTTTTTCTTTCAAGCTACATGCTTTAAAAATGACAATAAATAGCCAAGTGTACCTTTGAAAAGTCCTCATCTCCTGCGGTATGACAGCACAATAAAATTAACCTTGGTCCTGGGGCTTTGAAAAGACTGCAGTAAAAGTGTAGATGTTTACCTTCCAAAATTGCCTCCTCTGCTTTGAAATAGAGTGATTTAGTGTTTTGTTGATAGAGAATTAATTCATGATGCCTTCAGTTAGACCACTCTGAGTAGCCCTGCTTTGATTCTGCTCTTCCCTTTTACGATGGTACCCACCCCTGTAAAATGCTAATGAAATGGATTGCTGTTAAACAGATAAACGAGGTAACCATTGACTTCATAAAGGAAAGAAATCTTGTTTAACGCCCTTGGAAAACTCAGCGAGGACAATACTTAACTCACAAGGAAGACGACAGCTCTCTGCTGATATGCAAAGTGATTTGTCATTTAGGGAAAAGGTGAAACAGCATCTCCAGGGTCAGTAATGCTTGGCTGTGTCTTAAAGCGTTTTAGTGGGTTTTGGGGTGGTTTTTAAAATTATTATTATTTTTTGGTTGGTTTGTTTGTGGGTTGGTGGTGGGGTTTTGTTTGTTTGTTTGTTTGTTGTGGTTTTTTTTCTTTTTTTTTTCTTTTTTTGTGGTGGAGGCTCTAAAGAATGTGTTCTTAACTAAGGAAGAATGTATTGTTTGCTGTTTGAGGATTTTGATTATTTTAATTGTCATTTGTCAAAGTAGGTGCTGAAGTTAGTGCAGGGTGGACCTTCTGAATCTGATAGCTCTGGGATGATAAAAGTATGATCATCACAGCAGTCTTGGGCTTCATTTGAGTTATTTTATTGATACTGAACTACAAAGTTAACACACTTCTGTTTCAATTTGTTGATAAAGTAGTCCAGGTTGATCTCATATATGAGAACACAATCTGAATCCCAAGGATTTCCTTTCCACATGTTAGGATTTTGTGCCAGAAGTTATGAAGGGTGTTGATTATAACTATCTTAGGGGCAGTGCAGACTTGCAAGAAGATGCTGCAGTAGAACAACTCAATTTTGCATTTAAGTAAAAAATGCTTGGGTTAAAAGAGACCTAGGTTTGTTTGGTTTTTTTCTTTTTCTTTAGTTTTTTGGTGGATATATAATTTGTAATCAAACTGAAATTGTTTTCAAATGTTGAAGAATCACTTGTTCTGAGTGCTGCTCTAAAATAAAATAATGTTTCCATGCTAATTTCACTCTGAATTGTCCTAACCATTGAGAGGGAAGATGATGAGGGCAGACAAGCTTGTTCCTAGTTTTAGGGGCTGGGAAAAAGAGTTACTGAGATGTGAATAAGTGAGAATCCATGGTGAATCTGGTTAAGGAGGAGAATGAGACACATCTCTCTTGGGAAATAATTTTGTTTAGTGAAGATAATCTGTTTTAGGGGTGATGTACTCTGAGGTAACTGGTTTAAAAGTCCTGAAGTGCTGCCTGCACTTTTGTTGAGCTGTGCGCACAGTGTGAGATGTTGTGGTTGCAGGCGCAGCCTCTCTTTCAGCTCAGAGCAAATCCAGTATCAGGGGTAATTGCACAGGAACATGCAGGGCCTTTGCTGTGAGGGCATTTCCTTAGTCTGACAGATGATAAAACATTAATTATTCCAATATTAACACATTTCCATGCCATTTGCTAATCAAGGCCTAATAAGACAAAGATCAGAAAATTTAAGTATTGTAGAAGATCCCGTCTTAATTTTTTACATCTTTGATATGGATATTTTTCATAAATAGAGCAAATGCTTCAAATTATATTGTCTCAAGCAGTTCTGAAGAGGTCTGTCTCCTTTTGGATCCTAAATTCCTAAAAATTACCTACTTAAATTTTATTCAAGATCTCTGACTGTTATTAGAACCTATATTTTGCATATGTAGATATTATTTGATCTTTTCAAACCACATTAATTGTCACTAAGAAATCTTATATTTCTACCTTAATCTTTACTTTTTTTTTCCTCCTCCAACTGGAAATGGTTGGAATAAAGTGCTTATCATTACTTTATTGAGCAATATGAATGGCTTGAGTCCAAGGTAACTTATGACACCTTGTTCATCCTGTATGTTGGTGTTTTCCAGTAACACAAACTCTTCCCAGAATGTATGGAACACTTTGAACTCTGTTCTCGTGAACAGAGAGGCAAAGTTATGGCTGGTTCAGTTCTCTGTAGCTGTGCTATCTTTGGCTCAGCCATTTTCACGAAAAAGTTGGAAGTTTTGGTTGCTTAAGCTTTGTTTTGATTTTTAAAGTTCTTTTACTGAACTGAACTTTGAGGATTGTCTCCTGCAATCAGTATATTCTTTACTGTTTGCAGTGGGTTACTTTGATAAAGCCGCCCACCATTGCTTCTTGCCTCACACAACTGAATTGCCTGAGAGGACAGCAAAAAAAAAAAAA